>CAWUFW010013711.1:0-457929 GCA_963921515.1 Calotriton arnoldi
CCCCCACAACTGTCCCATCAACACCACCCTGAACCATGCTCACATCACAGGGAGTGGAGAAGGACTCACAAGATGGCTGACACTGGCTACTGCTGTGGGGAGCACAAGGCCCTGCTGCCAACTGTGCACCAACAAACAGCAGGACACCACTGACTGACATCCTGAGAGACAACTTCCACTCCCTGCAATGCAAGCACGTTCAATGGTGGGATATCTGGCTGGCTGGGTGGGAAGGGGGACTTGCAGCACTGACTATAGTCACCAGCACCTCCCCTCACCCCCCCCCAACACAAACTCCACAGTACCCACCTGGTAGAATGCAATGCCCTCCATCCTAACACAAGATCCCACAAAGCACCACCACCCTGGGTTATGTTGTGTGAAGCACAGGGACACTCTTGGGACTCTTAGCCAAACAACTGCCAGGACAACACTCCCAGCCATCCTGTCAGCACAGCCAGCCCACCCCACAGGGAAGCAGAGTCAAAAGGAAGGAAGCATGGGCATGCTGGGAAGGGGGTGGAGGCAATAGCATGATGGGAGTCGTAGTCACAGACATAGCTCACCCCCACAACTGTCCCATCAACACCACCCTGAACCATGCTCACATCACAGGGAGTGGAGAAGGACTCACAAGATGGCTGACACTGGCTACTGCTGTGGGGAGCACAAGGCCCTGCTGCCAACTGTGCACCAACAAACAGCAGGACACCACTGACTGACATCCTGAGAGACAACTTCCACTCCCTGCAATGCAAGCACGTTCCATGGTGGGATATCTGGCTGGCTGGGTGGGAAGGGGGACTTGCAGCACTGACTATAGTCACCAGCACCTCCCCTCACCCCCCCCCCCCAACACAAACTCCACAGTACCCACCTGGTAGAATGCAATGCCCTCCATCCTAACACAAGATCCCACAAAGCACCACCACCCTGGGTTATGTTGTGTGAAGCACAGGGACACTCTTGGGACTCTTAGCCAAACAACTGCCAGGACAACACTCCCAGCCATCCTGTCAGCACAGCCAGCCCACCCCACAGGGAAGCAGAGTCAAAAGGAAGGAAGCATGGGCATGCTGGGAAGGGGGTGGAGGCAATAGCATGATGGGAGTCGTAGTCACAGACATTGCTCACCCCCACAACTGTCCCATCAACACCACCCTGAACCATGCTCACATCACAGGGAGTGGAGAAGGACTCACAAGATGGCTGACACTGGCTACTGCTGTGGGGAGCACAAGGCCCTGCTGCCAACTGTGCACCAACAAACAGCAGGACACCACTGACTGACATCCTGAGAGACAACTTCCACTCCCTGCAATGCAAGCACGTTCCATGGTGGGATAACTGACTGGGTGGGTGGGTGGGTGGGAAGGAGGTCTGGCTGTCAACCAAACACAATCAATGCAGACCATGTTCACACCCCAGAGAATACATAGAAATGCCCAAATAATGCAGGACAATGTGCCACACCAATATCAACCCCTGACTGTGACGACTTAGGACAATACAATGTACAGGCCCGCACCCCGAGGCACAGTCACAACTGTCAGGTGTGTCAACCACTGATGCCTGCATAAACATGAAATACATTGTTTGTGTCTCCCAAAAACAGGTGATGATAGGGACACAGCAGCAGACGCTGAGGAGTCCCAGTCCCAGGCTCAAGAGGATGCCGAGCTCACTGGCGTCGTACAGCCTCTGTCCTCCTCGGACGATGAACAACCTGGCACATCCGGTGCAAGTCAACTTGCTGCACCAGCAGGACCACCAGCTGCAGCACCAGCAGGTCCACCAGCTGCACCCCCTGCACCCACCCCTCCAACGACTGTCACCACGAATACCATCCCTGCCGACATGGACAGAATAAGGAACAACACCAGCGCAGTGACCCTGGAGCAACCTGGGGCCATGGACACCACCACCACCACCACCCCCAAGGTGGACCAGGGTTATCTGTGCGTGCAACTGCACACACTGCACATGTCAGCAGGGGTGGTGGGAGGGGTGGGAGACAGAGGTCGCTGCTTGCAGACGTTGCTGGTGTGCATGAAGACCCACAACTGGTACGCATAGCTGATGCGTACCAGTCCAGCACCGGAGAGCTCAGCCAGGTAGTGGGGCTCCTCAGAGACATCAAACAGCAGCAGGCTGCCCATCATGCCCGCTTGGACTCCCACATGTCCCACGTGGAGTCACACATGTCACGTGTGGACTCCCACATGTCCCGCGTGGAGTCCAAGTGGGATGTACTACATGAGATGACGGCGGTGCACAGGGACATTTTACAATGCCTCCGCCAGATGAACAGCAACCAGTCCACACCTCCCTGTGTGCCAACAACATCTGGTACCGAACAAACTGCAACTGCCACAGGGAGGGAGGAGGACTCTGGCGGAGAGTCCCCTGCACCGCAGCAGCCTGCACTTGAGGGCCCCCCCCAAGAAGAGGGGTCGTCCGAGGAGGGGAAAGTGAGAGGCTGATGGCCAAGCGCAACTCCCAGGAAGCCTGAACCTGTTCTGGATTTTCGCCTTTGTGCACAGACTGTTCACCCTGTTGATGGCAACACTACTCCCACACATTGCATGGGGAGTACAAGTTGGAACAATGTGTCAGACAACTGTGGCCCCGATACTGGGGATCCTGTCTACCTGGACTTTCAATTCACCTAGGAACTTGGGATTGCAAGATTCATGTACAGCACAATCCATCCTATGCACTATTAACACAGATGTATCACAATAAACACACTAATACACCATACTTGCCTCTGTCGTGATTCCAACGTGGGTGCTGTTATGGGGATGATGAACTGCAAAATTACACTGTGTATGCGAACTGCAACAGCAAGGACAACACAGGCATGTGAGTACAGGCAACGTGACACATATGAGGGAGACACACCACCAGGGCTACACAACACATACACACCTAGGCCATCTGACTCATTGCCTACACTGATGTTGCCAGGGAAGACGGTGCAATGCACAGACACCACACCCATTCCCAGTTGTAGTCAAGTAGCCCACAGGTGCAGTAAGCAAATGGCAGTCAAATGTGTGACCACAGACAACGCACATCACTAAGTGAAGCACAGGTTTATTACACAGTAGCAACATGCCGTAACCACTACAGATGCAAGGTAACCCCACCTGGTAGCGGGCACACAGTCAACAACTGTAGACGGAAGGAAGTCCATGGGTGTGGCGCACATCACCTGTAGGGACACAACAGCTACCAGCCTGGATGTGCAATCACGTCGTCGGTGGACACAGTTGACCAAACGAATCTGAAAGTACCCTGTGAAGGACAGAAATGACACACAGTCAAAAGCAATGCAGTACAGGACAGATCAGCAAAACTCATGCACAATACATGTTACAAGATACCCACCCAGAACCAAGTTAGCATGTCAACACTGTTGGGGAGTACAGCCCACCTGTCACCACACATCGCAACACACATCCTGTCAAGTAGCCCATGGACACACTCCAACAGCACCAGAGCACCACCCACACATCATGCCAACTCACATCATTCACATGACACCTCAGGATACTCACATTCAGCTAAAGAAGTTGGTGATGAGCTGTGTGCGGACATCACCATCACCATCATCATCATCATCATCGTCACTGGCATCGTGGTCCAGGCCAGGATCCTCCACAGGTGGCGGATGTTGGTCATCGTCATCCTGGATGAGAGGCAACTCCTTCCGCACTGCCAGGTTGTGGAGCATGCAGCAGACGATGATAATCTTGCACACTTTCGCAGGGGCATATGGGAGGGACCCTCCGGTCTTGTCCAGGCAGCGGAAGCGGCTCTTCAGGAGACCAAAGGTCCGCTCAATCACTCTCCTGGTCCGACCATGTGCCTCATTGTAGCGCATCTGGGCAGGTGTCACAGGGTTCCTGAGGGGTGTCAGCAACCACGGCATGTTGGGGTATCCCGAGTCACCTACGGACAGACAAGTGCACATCAGCTGACTTGGAAAAGTGGGCGGAATACTACAGATCAGATCACACACAATGGCACAAAGTCAGTACACACCGACAAGCCAGGCACGCTGGTTCTGCATCTGTGCCATCAACCTGGGGATGCGACTACTCCTCATCACAAAGGCATCGTGTGCTGAACCAGGGAAACGGGCACACACGTGTGTGATGGTCATGTCTGCAAGACACACCACCAGTGCATTGACCGAGTGGTAGTGCTTGCGGTTCCTGTAGGCCTGCTTCTGGGCCTGTGGTGGTACCAAAGCCACATGTGTCCCATCAATGGAGCCAATGACATGCGGCATCCTCCCCAGGGCATAAAAGTCACTCTTCACGTCAGTGAGTCGTCGCAGTCTAGGGAAATATATGTACCGGTTCAGGAAGAGCAACATTGCCGCCAAGAAATCGCGGAGCACACGGCTGAACATGGTCTGTGACATCCCACCAGCAGACGCCACAGTATGTTGGAAGGTACCGGTGGCAAAGAAGTGTAGGGCTGCCATCACCTTCACCTTGGGGGTCAGCGCTGTAGGATACGGCCGGCCAGGCTGCAAATGTGGGGACAACTGCACTGCCAAATCCTCAATCAGCTGCCTGGTGAAGCGGTACCGTCGGATGCTGTCCCGTTCCACCATCGTTGCCAGGTCTGGGAATGGCCGATGGACAGCAGGAGCCCTGCAGTGCAGAGGAGAAGTAAGCAAGATCGTCAGTCACCCCACATATGCGGCATTGAACACACTCAAGTTCCCAACATACATCATCATGAGGCACAACTACATGAAGTGTGCAGTACCGGAACGACATGTATGGTACATACATGGCCAACATCTGTCAACACGGTCCTACAGGTGGCATCAATTTGTCCCAGGTTGGCCCATTGGATATCATGATGCTGTGTCAAAGTCACCCCCCAGTGACATGTGAGGACAGATGTGCCCCAGGCACCACAGCTCAACGACAGGCACATTCCCAGGGACCCTGTAATGCCACATGGACACTGGCATCACCTGGAGTATCATGTGTACACCACAGCAAAACAAACATGACCCCCACAGGTAGTGGCCACACTTGCCATGGCAGGAGAGCCATGGACGTCTGTGACACACACGCACAACATCAGAGTCCATGCACACACAACGTGGATGTGGAGACTGTCTCCCATTGTGCACATGAAATCAGAGACATTGTAAACACTACATGCACAAAGACTGTGGAGGGCCATCACTATTGTGCCACTGGGACACCCTGGCTCAAACATACCGTCCCACATGGGACTCACGGGGTATGTGACATGACATACACAAACACCACTGTGAAATGTGACCATGACACATGCACAGATATGAACAGTTGCACATCACAGTGGTCACGTACACGTAACACCCAGGATCCTGTCCCCATGAACACGTGCACAGCCTGGGGGTGGCTGCCCACAGGTGACACCCACAGGACAACATGTACACCAACATACACACAATAGGAAATGCAGCCTTACATGCCTTATGATAAGGTTTGGACAGGCTGTCGTGATGTAGGTGTGCCCCTCACTCCCTGGGAGCTATCTGTGGCTGGCATATGTCCATCTGAGACAGGCATGCTGACCTATGCCAGTCACATATACAGTGATGCGTTGAACAGCAATGGACCGATCGGTGCCTCCGGCCGGCCCATTGCTTTCAATGTGTGCGGGTACGCGTTGTACCCCTGTGCGCGTTGAACTGCAATGGACCGATCGGTGCCTCCGGCCGGCCCATTGCTTTCAATGTGTGCGGGTACGCGTTGTACCCCTGTGCGCGTTGAACAGCAATGGACCGATCGGTGCCTCCGGCCGGCCCATTGCTTTCAATGTGTGCGGGTACGCGTTGTACCCCTGTGCGCGTTGAACTGCAATGGACCGATCGGTGCCTCCGGCCGGCCCATTGCTTTCAATGTGTGCGGGTACGCGTTGTACCCCTGTGCGCGTTGAACTGCAATGGACCGATCGGTGCCTCCGGCCGGCCCATTGCTTTCAATGTGTGCGGGTGCGCGTTGTACCCCTGTGCGCGTTGAACTGCAATGGACCGATCGGTGCCTCCGGCCGGCCCATTGCTTTCAATGTGTGCGGGTACGCGTTGTACCCCTGTGCGCGTTGTACCTCAATGGACCGATCGGGGCCTCCGGCCGGCCCATTGCTTTCAATGTGTGCGGGTACGCGTTGTACCCCTGTGCGCGTTGAACAGCAATGGACCGATCGGTGCCTCCGGCCGGCCCATTGCTTTCAATGTGCGGGTACGCGTTGTACCCCTGTGCGCGTTGAACTGCAATGGACCGATCGGTGCCTCCGGCCGGCCCATTGCTTTCAATGTGTGCGGGTACGCGTTGTACCCCTGTGCGCGTTGAACAGCAATGGACCGATCGGTGCCTCCGGCCGGCCCATTGCTTTCAATGTGTGCGGGTACGCGTTGTACCCCTGTGCGCGTTGAACTGCAATGGACCGATCGGTGCCTCCGGCCGGCCCATTGCTTTCAATGTGTGCGGGTACGCGTTGTACCCCTGTGCGCGTTGTACCTCAATGGACCGATCGGTGCGCACCCATTGACAATGGGCTTGCCTGGCAACGGACGCGTTTTCGAATTTCGAACGAGTCGGTTGCTGGAAAATCAGTTGGTCACCCACAACAATGTTGCAAAATCATGTATGTCATGAAGTTGAAGTTTTGAAGGATGCTGTGGGCGTGTTTTGGTGCTGCTATTCCATGGATTGGCCAGATTCAGAAGATGCAAACGACTTGGACCTATCACTTTGGACACAAGGGACAGTATCTGCCTCTCCAGCACATATATATTGCTGCCTGTTCCCCTGAGAGCCCACTTGCCTGCACTACATGCTCCAGGACGACATCTGCCACTGCACTGCTGCTGTCTCTGCCCCTCTGGACCCTGCAATGGCACGTACTGTGGAGAGAGCCCCAGCCTTCAGCCTTGAGGAGAACCAGGCCCTGCTGGACAGCCTACTTCCACAGTACAGCAAGCTGTATGGGACACCAGGGGAGCAGGTGAGTGTTCTGTGCACTGCCTTTCTGAATGTGCATTTTGTCTGACTAGCAAGGCTGAGAGTCAGCACACCACTGGCTAGCAGGCTCACTGAGTAGTTGTCACCCCCATAGTGTGTAGTGACTTGCACTGGACAGGTATGGTGCAGTGACAGTGCTTCTGAACAGGGTTTTACTCCCCATGCAATGATACCATGTAGTGACTTCTGGAAAACTGTCCATGGGCAGCCGTGCACTGCCTGGGTACACCATGTGCCCCTGTGATTGCGACATGTATATGCAACTGTGTCATGCACGGATATGTTGCATGTGTAGTAATGGCCTTATCACTTTGTCATCCTGACAGGCTTCTGCCCATCGGAAGCATGAGATATGGAAGGACATCGTCCGGGCTGTCCGGTCCGTGGGGGTCTACAAGCGCCGGATCCGCAACTGCCAAAAGAGGTGGCAGGACCTTCGGGGCTGGACCCGGAGGATTGCACGGGTCCAGCTGAAGCTGTCGCCTCCTCGCAGGAGGGGCGGAACACGGACCCTGACCCCCCACATGCTCAGGATCCTGGCGGTGGTCTTTCCAGACCTGGATGGGCAGCTGAAGGCCAGAGAGCAGCAAGGAGGGGGTGAGTCAAAGACTGCACTGTGTACTCTGTCTAACATGCTATGTGCCCTCCTCGGGCCTGGTTAAACTGCCACAGTACAGCAGTCATGTTGTCCAGGAGCCATGTCCCTCTATTGTGCACTGCCCACTCCTCATCTGATACCCAGGTGTGGCCCTTACATGCAGGGAATTCTGTCACTTAGGACTGTGTCCTTGCAGTTTGCTTGACTCAAGGTGGGAGACAGCATCTGTTTCCCTGACTCTGTGGTGGGCATCATGGGTGGGTCCATTGCTTACACAATGCCTGTATTCTGACATGTATTCAGCGTGTTACTTTGATCTGTGGTCCAATTGCTGAGCTGATCCACCACATGTGGCTGGGGTACCTGGCACACACCCATGCTGCGGGTGGGAACAATGTTTGGGCCCCAGGAGTATGTATATGACGTGTGTCACACATACTTAGCCAGCTGCCTACAGTCCAGGGCTCATCCCTCATTCATGTGGGGCTGGACAGTCATGCCTACTCCAGGCCATACAATACACTCTGTACTCCCACTCCCGTGTATCAGCGGACACATTGTGCACAGTGATTTGACCCCTCAGGTGTCTGCCTCTGTGTCAGTGTGCTGTGGATTAGTCGCCAGGACTGCTGTGGAGTTTCTTGGTAGGGGCTCAGCATGCCACTGGAGATGTGACCATAGGAGACGATACTTGTGTGACACATAGGTGTCTGATCAGCTGCCCATGCAGACTGGGGCATGTAAATGTGAAGTTCAGGCAGCTGTTCCCCATGCACAGCAGAGTGTGAGGGGCTCAGGTTCAGAGGGTAGTGTCACAGGTCTCCCATATGTCCAATAGGTATGACCTGGACAGATGAGGGTTAAGAGGATGTGTTGTGTGGGGGATGTACATGTGCACTTGTGCAGCTCCAGGACTTGCATTCCCCATGACCTACTATTGTGACACAGTGCAGAGTGTTGTTGTCTGGCTGCAAAGTCATACATCACTGAGCCAGTGATGTATGACTTTGCAGTCATGCCTCCGCCATGGCATGTGTCTACTGATTGGTGAGCCTGCAGGGGAGTGACATGTGCTACATGCACACCATAGTGGCGCTGGCTATCAGGACATGGGTGCATCATGGTGTCTGTCGCTGGTATGCATCACATGCATTTCCTATTTGACTCTGGGCATCCCTTACATCCGGAAACCTGTACTGACTCAGTGGCAAGAGCTGTGATGTGTCCACACCGTGTCCTCTGCACTGTCCAACTACTGTGTACTTGGTGCATGTGTCAACACTGGGGTGTTGCAATCCAACAGACACCAGACAGATGGGTGCAAGGCCATGTGGGATGTGAGTGCCATGCTTGGCATCAGACTGACAATTGACTTCTCCTGTTCAATTAGTGCACTTTTAGCAATGTACAACTAATGATGCCAGGGCTTGCTCTGTGATGTGCTGTGCTCACAGTGGTGTGTGCGTTATGTGCAGGTGACTGATGTCTGTCTGTTTCCCCATTGTTTGCAGATACATCCACGGCCACGGAAGGGGACAGCTCCACGGACCAGGAGGAGCCGGAGAGCCAGACTGGGTCAGCAGCCGAGGAGTGGTCGGAGGGACCCAGTGGCACGGAGGGCGAGGGAGCCACACCGAGGAGTTCTCAGCAGCATCCACCTCAGCTGAGGACCAGAGCAACTCGGAGGATGACTCCCTTGTGGAGGCGGGTGTCAGCAGCCACCACACCCCAGCTAGTGTTGCTGTCCCCGCCACCACCAGCACCACCACCGCCCTCCCATCGGCTCCCATTCCCCAGGTCCGTGGAGGCTCCCATGTCCGGGAGCGTGTCTCCTTTGGGCCAGGCACCGCACCCCCTGCCCCTGTGTCCCCTGCTGCCCTGAGTGAGGAGTCTGTGTACCTCCTTCGCCAGCTCCATGTAGGGCAGACAGCCATGCTGAGTGTCCTCCATGCGCACACCGCGCTGTTGACTCAGCTGGTGTCGTTCATGGAGGGCATCTCATCGGGCATGTCTGACCTACAGAGGGGCAATAGGTCCATGGACTCCTCCCTGACGGCAGCAGTGTCCCTCCTCAAACGGTCCCTCACCCCTCCTGCCTCTGCTCCATCCACACTCCCCAGCACCTTACCCATCCCAGGCACACACACACCGGCACAGGCACACACCAGCACACACACATCCAGCACACTGACACACACGCCAATGACAAAATGCACACGCACGCACATTCAGGGGACTGAAGCCAGACTCACAGGGGATGGGGCCCTGGAACACACACACGCATCCACATGCACTGCGCAGTCCTCAGTTCCCTCTCCCTCCAAAGCACCCTCCCTTGCCTCACCTGCAACCCCAAAGTCACAGCAGCTCTTCCTCTGTGACCTCGGCCTCTTCCCCACCGATGAAGCTGCTCCAGCATACCGGGGGAAGAGGAAGCCCACCCACATGGAGCAGAGTGCCCCTCGCCCCCGGACACCCTCCCCCAGGCGCAGACGGACTGAGGCCCCCACCCGCAAGTCCCCCGGAGTGGTAAGAGCAAGACCCCGCCACCGCCCTGCAGCTCAGGCACAAGGTCTCCGTCCTCCATCCCTCAGGCCCCCACTGCACAGGTGCCCCCACCACACCCTGCCCCAGGTTCCCCCACCCACAGATATACCATCCCAAAGAGGATCCGGCCTTCTCCCCCTGCCACTTGCTCTCCCAGCACCACACCCCCCGCTGCGCTTGTCTGTGCCACTGATGTGGTGAGGGTGTCCTCCCCCTCTGTCCAACCCACCTTGCCTGTTCCCCATTCTCCTCCCCTGGAGGTAGGCACTGCAGTGGAGTCCACTACCGCCCTGTCTGACTTGGGCACTGCAGTGGCGGACCTGTCCACCCCATCTGCAGGGTCCACTGCAGTTGTGCCGGCACCCACGACATCTGAGTCATGCCCCCAGTTGTGCCGGCACACACCATGTCAGACACCTCCACTGCAGTTGTCAGTGGCTCTCCAGCACCCACCACCCCTTCCCTGACTCCCCCTGGTGAGCCCTGATCCTGTCCCTGCGGTGCCTGGCCTGCCCCCCGGTTGCCCCTCCTAGTGGATTGTCCCTGGTATTGTGCAGGCATGCGTAGGGTGACATCTGCCAGTGTCACCCTGTTTGAACTTTGACAATGGACTGGCCATTGGCCTTTGCTCTAATTTCTTCTGGACGTCGTTATCAAACAACACATATGCTGAATAAAGCAACTTTCTTTTCTCTAGTGCTCATGCTTCAGATGTACATGTTGTATGTGCAGCTAACCATGCCCTTGCTGCAGTGATGGTGATATCTGGTCTCATGATTATGAAGTGTTACTGTGCAGGAACCCATGTGGTCCAGGGGGAATGTGTCCTATCATGTGGTGTATCCATGTCATCAATAGCAGCATCTGAGGGTGTCATGTGTTCAGTATTTGGCAATGGGTTTCCTACTTACATTGGCAATTTCATATCTGTGGCTTCCACCCCTGCACATCTGTTGTGCCTGCCATCGTTGCATTTGTCTACTTCCCTGACCGTGTTGCCATCTCCAGTGGACATGCAGGTTTGGGCATCAATGGGGAGGGACTCATCCGTGTAGTCAGTGCAACATTGCTATACAAGTGTGTTGGATCTGTGCTGATGATTCCGTTGGCACATCCATGACCAGGCTGATGTGACGGGAGCCCTCATTTGGTGCTAATTGTTGATTGTGTGACCAAGTGCTCAGCTGACATGATGGGGCCCTACTGAGGCAACATATGGCACAGCTTTCCTCACACAGGAGTGGAGTCCCCTCATGGCAGTGTGTACACGTGTGACATTGCCTGCGCCCAAGGTGTGTGTTGTATGTGCATGTCTGTGTGTTCACTTCCATTCATCTGCGCATGCTGTGATCCCTAGTATTGTACCTGTTTGTGATGCTTGCTGACTTGAGCTATGTTCCCCAAAGTCTTCTCCCTGTGTTCTCTGTGATGTGGGTGCATGGCACATTACTGGTCATCAGGGTGTCACCCATAGGTGTGTTTGCTGTCAGGGCAGAGTTTGTGTGCAGACGCAGATGGGTCACAGTCAGGTTTCCCTTTGGCACTTGTTGTTTGCCCCTGTCATGTGATTTCCAGTTTGTGTTATCTTTCAGTGATTGTGACACGTTGTGTGTGTGACTGCTGGCACTCCTTAGGGTCCGGGCTGCAATGTTGGTTGTTGTCTATGTGTGTTCTTTGTGGGTGACCTTGGCTTCTTCATTGGTGTGTGACTGTGGCTGGGATCCCATTGGTCGGTGTGGTATTGCCGTCATGTCCATGTACAGCGTAGTGTGCAGTGTGTCAGACATTCAGGAGTCTTGTTGAGTGTCCATGTGTGATGTGTTTCTACACCTTGGTTCCCACCCACCACCCTGGAATAGTCATGGGTGCATGTGCAATGTCACCAGTGCATGTGTACTTCACTGCTGCACATTGTTGGAGGTCGAGGGGTGTGGTCTTGAGTGTGTGCAGATGAGAGTTGTTGCCCGGCTAGTCCCCTGCCTCCATGTTGGCCTTGGCTTACTGGCCATGCTGATTGATTTGTGCTTGTGTAGGTGTGATGGTAGTTTGTTGCTCAGGACACCTGACTGTGGTTCACAGTGTGAACGACATTTAGCTTTGTCATCACAGTGGTATTTTTATTCAGCCCAGGGTCACCACATTGTGGGGGCCCTGGGGGTGGTGCTGTGGTGTGTCTGTGACTTGCTGTGTCAGTTGTTGTTCCTACGTGCCTGTGTGACATGTGTGTTTTGTGCTCCCTCTCACCTGTCAATGCCTGCTTGCCCACATAGGGGATTTGGATCCATGAGTTACCTTAGTGTGGCTGTGTATGCACATCTGTATGATTGGTATTCAGCTCTCCTCATGTGTTGTGTTGTTGCCTGGGGACACTGGCACCCCCACCCCTCACCTGCTGTGTATGATGACAGTGTTGGTCTGCCTGTTTGTGTTTGTGCATCTGCACCACTGCATTGGCATATCTTGGGTGTGCCATTGGCTGTATGTTGTTTGGTGTGTTTCCCCTGCTGTCCCTGGGACTCCTAGGTCATCGGTCAGCACAGTGATCATGGTTTGTGTGTCCCATTGCTGCCATGGTATGGTATCTGTTCACCTCACATCTGCTGTCTCCACAGGGTATCTGCATTTGTGTGCCCATTGGTGCAAATATGTGGTTCTGCATTCTGATGGTCACTTCTGTCATTGTGTCATTGATGACTGTTGACGGTCTCAGCCCCCATGGGTGTTGTTTGTCTGCACATGGCCAAAGGAATGTTTCATTTGCACTGCAGTATTTGGCTCCCCCAATTTATGTTGCAATGGGACACATACACTACTTTGCCACAGATGAGTTTTTGGTTCTGTGACCAGGAATGATCCATGCAGTTTGGCAGTTGCAGCTCTTTCTTTGTCAACAATTACCTTTTGGTCACTGTGATGATGAGGGTGTAGACCCCATTGCCACAATGGTCAAAATGTGCTTCAGCTATGGACCCCACACTTGCCTTTTGGTCACTGTGATGATGGGGGTTTAGACCCCATTGCCACAATGGTCAAAATGTGCTTCAGCTATGGACCCCACACTTGCCTTTTGGTCACTGTGATGATGGGGGTTTAGACCCCATTGCCACAATGGTCAAAATGTGCTTCAGCTATGGACCCCACACTTGCCTTTTGGTCACTGTGATGATGGGGTTTAGACCCCATTGCCACAATGGTCAAAATGTGCTTCAGCTATGGACCCCACACTTGCCTTTTGGTCACTGTGATGATGGGGGTTTAGACCCCATTGCCACAATGGTCAAAATGTGCTTCAGCTATGGACCCCACACTTGCCTTTTGGTCACTGTGATGATGGGGGTTTAGACCCCATTGCCACAATGGTCAGAATGTGCTTCAGCTATGGACCCCACACTTACCTTTTGGTCACTGTGATGATGGGGGTTTAGGCCCCATTGCCACAATGGTCATGGGCTGCTTGCATTGTGGGTGCCACACACATATATGTGTGGCACATGTGCTAGGGGGTCACATTGTATGTTCAAAGTCATGTTCGGTGTTGTAGGCATTTGACACAGCCTACACACGCTTGTCATGGTGGTGGGGGGATGTCTTTATCTTGCATTCCCTAGGTTGTGGTGTGCTGGTTGTGTCATGCATTGTCCATCCTATGAGTGGGGGTGGTAGTAGTGGTAGGCATCCTGCCCCCCTGGCTAAGGGTGGTAGTAGTGGTAGGCATCCTGCCCCCCTGGCTAAGGGTGGTAGTAGTGGTAGGCATCCTGCCCCCCTGGCTAAGGGTGGTAGTAGTGGTAGGCATCCTGCCCCCCTGGGTGAGGGTGGTAGTAGTGGTGGGCATCCTGCCCCCTGGCTAAGGGTGGTAGTAGTGGTGGGCATCCTGCCCCCCTGGGTGAGGGTGGTAGTAGTGGTGGGCATCCTGCCCCCTGGCTAAGGGTGGTAGTAGTGGTAGGCATCCTGCCCCCTGGCTAAGGGTGGTAGTAGTGGTAGGCATCCTGCCCCCCTGGGTGAGGGTGGTAGTAGTGGTAGGCATCCTGCCCCCGTGGGTGAGGGTGGTAGTAGTGGTGGGCATCCTGCCCCCTGGCTAAGGGTGGTAGTAGTGGTGGGCATCCTGCCCCCCTGGGTGAGGGTGGTAGTAGTGGTAGGCAACCTGCCCCCCGTGGGTGAGGGTGGTAGTAGTGGTGGGCATCCTGCCCCCTGGCTAAGGGTGGTAGTAGTGGTAGGCATCCTGCCCCCTGGCTAAGGGTGGTAGTAGTGGTAGGCATCCAGCCCCCCTGGGTGAGGGTGGTAGTAGTGGTGGGCATCCTGCCCCCTGGCTAAGGGTGGTAGTAGTGGTGGGCATCCTGCCCCCTGGCTAAGGGTGGTAGTAGTGGTAGGCATCCTGCCCCCGTGGGTGAGGGTGGTAGTAGTGGTGGGCATCCTGCCCCCTGGCTAAGGGTGGTAGTAGTGGTGGGCATCCTGCCCCCTGGCTAAGGGTGGTAGTAGTGGTAGGCATCCTGCCCCCTGGCTAAGGGTGGTAGTAGTGGTAGGCATCCTGCCCCCTGGCTAAGGGTGGTAGTAGTGGTAGGCATCCTGCCCCCTGGGTGAGGGTGGTAGTAGTGGTGGGCATCCTGCCCCCTGGCTAAGGGTGGTAGTAGTGGTGGGCATCCTGCCCCCTGGCTAAGGGTGGTAGTAGTGGTAGGCATCCTGCCCCCCTGGGTGAGGGTGGTAGTAGTGGTGGGCATCCTGCCCCCTGGCTAAGGGTGGTAGTAGTGGTGGTCATCCTGCCCCCTGGCTAAGGGTGGTAGTAGTGGTAGGCATCCTGCCCCCTGGCTAAGGGTGGTAGTAGTGGTAGGCATCCTGCCCCCTGGCTAAGGGTGGTAGTAGTGGTAGGCATCCTGCCCCCCTGGGTGAGGGTGGTAGTAGTGGTAGGCATTATGCCCCCCGTGGGTGAGGGTGGTAGTAGTGGTGGGCATCCTGCCCCCTGGCTAAGGGTGGTAGTAGTGGTAGGCATCCTGCCCCCTGGCTAAGGGTGGTAGTAGTGGTAGGCATCCAGCCCCCTGGGTGAGGGTGGTAGTAGTGGTGGGCATCCTGCCCCCTGGCTAAGGGTGGTAGTAGTGGTGGGCATCCTGCCCCCTGGCTAAGGGTGGTAGTAGTGGTAGGCATCCTGCCCCCTGGCTAAGGGTGGTAGTAGTGGTAGGCATCCTGCCCCCTGGCTAAGGGTGGTAGTAGTGGTAGGCATCCTGCCCCCCTGGGTGAGGGTGGTAGTAGTGGTGGGCATCCTGCCCCCTGGCTAAGGGTGGTAGTAGTGGTAGGCATCCTGCCCCCTGGCTAAGGGTGGTAGTAGTGGTAGGCATCCTGCCCCCTGGGTGAGGGTGGTAGTAGTGGTAGGCATCCTGCCCCCGTGGGTGAGGGTGGTAGTAGTGGTGGGCATCCTGCCCCCTGGCTAAGGGTGGTAGTAGTGGTGGGCATCCTGCCCCCACTGGGTGAGGGTGGTAGTAGTGGTAGGCATCCTGCCCCCCGTGGGTGAGGGTGGTAGTAGTGGTGGGCATCCTGCCCCCTGGCTAAGGGTGGTAGTAGTGGTAGGCATCCTGCCCCCTGGCTAAGGGTGGTAGTAGTGGTAGGCATCCAGCCCCCCTGGGTGAGGGTGGTAGTAGTGGTGGGCATCCTGCCCCCCTGGCTAAGGGTGGTAGTAGTGGTGGGCATCCTGCCCCCCTGGCTAAGGGTGGTAGTAGTGGTAGGCATCCTGCCCCCTGGCTAAGGGTGGTAGTAGTGGTAGGCATCCTGCCCCCCTGGGTGAGGGTGGTAGTAGTGGTAGGCATCCTGCCCCCGTGGGTGAGGGTGGTAGTAGTGGTGGGCATCCTGCCCCCTGGCTAAGGGTGGTAGTAGTGGTAGGCATCCTGCCCCCTGGCTAAGGGTGGTAGTAGTGGTAGGCATCCAGCCCCCTCTGGGTTGGGGTGGTGGCGCGCATTCAGGCCCCTGTGTGCATATGTGGCATTGGTGATGGGCATCCCGCCCCTATGGTGCTGCTGTTGCTGGTGTAAGTATATTCAGATTCCCCGTGTATGTGTGTGATGTGTCGTGTACGTGTTGTATGTGTTTTGTGGTTGGTGTCTGACTTACCTTCTGCGCCGTACGCGTCCGTGCCTGTTCCGGTAGTAGATGTAGAATATTGGTATGATCGGGACGAAGGGATTCATGGTTGGTTCGTGTCGTTCGTCCTTCTCGTTGCTTCGCGTCGTCCTCGTCGCTTCGCTCGTCCTCGTCGCTTCGCGTCGTCCTCGTCGGTGCCGTGTTCGTCTCGTAGCCGTGGATCGTGTTGTGGCGCGATTCGGAGCTTATGTGCGCCTCTCCCGGATGCTTTGACGTGCCGTGCGTAGCGACGGGTTCGGCGCGTACGGGAAGCGCATCGTACTTGTCCGGCCGGACGGGGCTGCATTTTCCCTTCCGTGCGACTCGATTCGGCGTTTCCGGATTCGCCTCGGTCGGAGAACAGGACCTGGTTTGGGTGAGTACGGCTCGGCCGGAATTTTTGCTGTTGTGCGCATCGTACTTGCTCGTTCGGTGTGCTGTACGGATCGGTCGGGAAACTGGCTTTCGCATGGCTTTTTTCCCGACCGAATGGTATTGGGTGCGCCTCCGACCGAGATCGGAATCGACCCCTCTGTGTATTAAACAGTTCCCATGTGTATGTGCTAGTGCGTTCATCTTCAACGGCAGAATACACATCTGACATCACTTCTGAGAGAGACGAGGAGTGACAAAACCATCATCGTGAATGGATCAGGGTTTTTGCGACATATTCTATCTTAGCTGCACTGCTCCATGGAACGCATTTATTTTATAAAGAGGGGAGAGAGCAGAAACTGCAGAGACGGGTGTGAGAGAGGATGGACAGGCAGAGGGGCAAAGAGAAACAAGCCCGGGAGTGGTGCGTGCGTGCGCGCGCAGTCAGCTCATTTTCAAGCACTGCACTCGTGCTTGTGGCGCGCCCCTGCTCGCTCCCGCAAGGTGGATGCCGCCACAAGCACGAGTGTGTGCTTGAAAATGAGCAGAGCGACGGCTAAAGGTCCTCCTATGCAGCGCATGCGCGCTGCGTAGGCGAGACCTAAAAAACTACTGCCTAAGGGGGCATTTGAGATCTTGGACAAGCTTCTTCTGGGCAGACCTGCTTATCTCTGATGAAAAAATGATCTGCTTACACAAGCAGCAAAATAGTGCTTTATTCAGAAAAGCAGGGTTATTGTCTGTTTCTGCAATTACTACCTGCGCAGGCACAGTATCTCTAGGAGCAAATGATGTGGAAGCACCTGAAGAGTTGTCTAGCCCTGCAGCATGACCCAACTCTACCCGAGCAAGCCTTTGCGGGTACATAGATCTAAGGTGCCTCCACATGCGTCTGGTACTCATACTATACTGTTTATTTCTGCTTCTCCAGCTGAACACCTTCTTGCAAAGATCAAAGGTGACGTACTATGCAGAAACTTTCTTACCACCAGGCCGTATTTCAAAGAACTGCTACTTCTTCTTTGGGACACTGAAGTGGCTGAACTGGTGCCCCTGTATGCTCATCAGAGTGTGATAAAGACATCTTTGTGTTGGAAGGGAAACAAGAAAGGAGAGCAAGCCAGATATGTCTCCGCTCACCAAAATCTAAAAGGGAAATAAAGCAAAAAGGATGGAATCTTCTTTTTCTAAATCAAGACATCCAAATGAACCAATCGCAATCCTTCCTTAGGGTGTGGTTCCTTTCTCAGACCTCTGGAGAGACTCCCGTGAGCGTCTCGCGAGATTATAAAAATATTATTACTTCATATATTTCATGGAACAATTCATAATCAATTTTTCCAAGCTAAGCAAAATCTCTAATATCTTAATTTGTTTAGAATTATAAGAAAACAGCGTTATCAACCAAATTCCAAATGCACGATCTCTCGGGTAGATCGCGAGAGCCGAGCAGGAAGCACAGCATACCCGGAGTCTACGCGTGGGATTGTGTGTTCGATTCCCATGAGCGTCTTGCAAGATTGTAAACATATTATTGCTTTATATACTATATGGAACAAATCATAATTATTTTACTAATAAAATCAACATCTATAATTTGTTACTTTGCTCAGAATTACAGGAAGACACTGTTTTTAACTTAATCCCAAATGCACGATCTCGTGAGAGGGTTACGAGAGCCATACATATCCCTCGGAGTCCACACAGGGGATTGTATGTTCGTATCCCGCAAGCGTCTTGTGAGAGTAATCACACACTTAAAAAATAAATTTATATGATGAAAGTTAATGCTATATAATATTTTTTTTAAACTGATTATTTTCATTCTGAATTATAGTTACGACTTTAATGTAGAATCACATACAAAGGCTATGGAAAGTATGCTATTACAATATTAATGAAGCTGCTGGGAAAATGTGTCAATATGAGAGTCAGAAAAACTGAGGAGATAGCCAATCTCTACACAGATATTGTTGTATTACTCAAACATCACTTTTGAAACATTTTGCAAAGTGTGCACTCTTTCCTGTTAAGCTACAATAAAAAAGCAATTCTCTTTCAGAATAATGTCCGCACACAAGATATATTATTCAGTTATTCTACCATGCATACCCCTAAAAATTAATTTATTAAAAAAAAAAAAAACTAGAAATTCACAAAAAAACCAAAGGTTAAAGTAATTTATTAGTTAATGTGATAAAGAGATCTGTTTTCATATTTTAGAAAACCTTAGAAATTCACAGAAAAAAAGAAAGGTTAAAGTAATGTTATAGTTAGCTGAATTTGTCAGTGGCAACATTAACAGTTTGAACTGAAAAACATACAGAAATACACCAGTTATAGTTAGCAGCGCTAATTATAACTTTGCCCCCCAACATGCACTGCTTATAACTTCACATTGGAAATCACTCATGACATGTTCTATGACATCATTTATGATATCACTTATGACATCTCAAATGACATCACAGATGACATCATCCAAACTTAGCTTTCTCGAATATTGGTCCACAAATTATTATGGTATTAGTGGCCTGACAGTAAGTACAAAATAACTCAGGAGAATATCAGCCATCATTACCACTATCACAGATACAACTCCCTTGGGTGTAGCAAGCATGCATTTTTTGCAACGTTGACCCTATACCATACAATTTACAGCTGGCATAGTTCACATTAACAATCAACCACAGATATATGGGAAGCCCTGGTTGAGTATGGTGTTGAATCTGTATACAACTATTCAGAGAAAGCCAAAATTGTGAGTGCCAATTCCAAAACAATTGCGCTAATAGAGACAGCTTTTATATGTTTTACACTGCTGAAACACACCAAAACTACATAAAGAAATGAAATTGATACCTGTAGAGAACTGAGTACTGCAAACAGTTTTTACTCTATTAAGAGAGTTAATTGTAGGCACACTGTTTGCAAACAACAGTATTCAAAAGAATATACTAAGAACAGTGCACATTCCATGCAACAGTTGTCAAAAAAACACTATTTGCTAAAATTAACCAAGACCCGAAGTTGCCCAAGATCATACTATCTGCACCCTTAATACTGTGGAGAAAACTTTACAGATAGCCCATCTTCTGAAGCAAAACAAGCATACGTATGTGAGTTAGTGCCTAGTGCACACACTTTTCTATGTTATGTATAAATTATCATGCTGACACAATTCACTCTAATAACTCAAGGCTGGTTAGAAAAGTTATTATCTACTACATAGAATCTTTCTCCTGTTGGAAACTTGGGGGCACATGTAAAAGGAAATGGAGCGCGGAGCTGCACCAAATTTGGCAGCGCCGCGTTCCGACATTTCCAAAACACTGGGATGCGCCGGATTTACAACAATATGGCTCACCCCTGTGTTTTCCCTAGCGCTGGTGCTAAAATTAGCTGCCTAGTGCCAACGCAGGCATTCTTGCACCATAGTGCAAGGGTGCCTGCGTTGCAAGGAAATATTGTTTATGTGCGGGAAGGTGTCCCTTCCTGCACATAAACAATAAATAATGGCGATTTGTTACTTCTATGTGTGCTGATGAATGCAACACACATAAAAGTAGCAATTCGTCATTATTTAATGATTGTTTTATGTGCAGGAAGGGACGCCTTCCTGCACATAAACAATTATTCATTGCATTTTGCTCTTCCTATTTGTGCTGCAGCATTCAGCACACATAGAAAAAACAGAAGCGAGGAGAAATGAAAGTATTTCTCCTCGTATCTCCATTCTAATGCCTGCTCTTGCATGACAATGGTTTTTGGCACTGCCTCAGATTTACAGATCCTTGTAAATCTGTGGCAGCATCAAAAAGCAATGGGTGTTGCGGTGGAATGCCCACAGCAACACCCATTGCACGCCCTTTTCACACAGACACCTGCGTGAAAGGGTACAATATTTACGAAGCAGCATTAAGACCCAAAAAGTGGCTAAACGCCACTGTAAATAGGGAGCAGGGCATTGCGCCACAGGAATGTCGTTAAAAGTGACGTTCCTGTGGTGCAATGCCTTTGTAAATATGCCCCTTTTTCTGCAGAACCAAAAGGTTGTGAGGAGCACAGCTATGGTGCATTAGGAGCACATGTGTTTTGTAAACACTTACACCCATTAGCTGGACCCAGGCTTAAAAAATAAGGTAGAAAAGTATTATGGTAGTTACCTGCCACTTTGTAAACTGTAAAACAAACTAGCACACTCACTGAATCAATCAATCAATCAATCAGGGGGTTTGTATAGCGCGCTACTCACCCGTGAGGGTCTCAAGGTGCTAGGGATGGCGGGCGGCTCCGGATCAGTCGAATAGCCAGGTCTTGAGGTCCTTTCTGAATGCGTGCAGGGTAGGGGAGCGTCTGATGTTCACGGGGAGCTCGTTCCAGGTCTTGGCTGCGATGTAGGAGAAGGCTCACCCGCCCGTTCTGCTTCTGCGGATGCTGGGGATCTCCGCCAGGGTGAAGTCGGCGGAGCGGAGGTTCCTCAAGGGTACATGGAAAGCTACTCTCTCATTGAGGTATTTGGGCCCGCTGTTGTGGAGGGATTTGTAGGCGTGGGTGAGGAGCTTGAAGGTGACCCTCTTCTCGACGGAGAGCCAGTGGAGGCTTCGTAGGTGTTGGGTCATGTGCTCGTGACGCGGGGTCCCGAGGACGAGTCTGGCTGCGGCGTTCTGGATGGTTTGGAGTTTGTGTAGAAGGGTCTTGTTGATTCCGGCGTAGAGGGCGTTGCCGTAGTCCAGTCTGCTGGTTATGAGCGTGTGGGTGACGGTCCTTCTGCAGTCGGGGGGGGATCCATTTGAATGATGTCATCAGTGATGTAATCAATTATGTCATTTGCGATGTCATCAGTGATGTCATAAATGTCATAGAGCATGTAATGAATAATGTAATATTGTGAGGTCATATGCAGTGCATGGCTGGGGTGTAAGTTATAGTTAGCTCTGCTAACTATAACTGAGTAATTTCTGTGTTTTTTTTAATGCAAAACATTAATGTTGTCACTGACATATTTACCCAACCATAATGTTACTTTAAACTTTGGTTTCTTCAGTGAATTTCTATGGTTTTTTTTTTAAACAAAAAGACATCTTTTTAACATAGGTAACTATAACTTTACTTTAACCTTTGGTTTTTTCATTGAATTTCTAGTTTTTTTTTAACATACATTAGTATTTTAATACCATACGTAAAGCCGATCTCCCCCTGCTTATAGCCGAAGTCCTGCAGCAAACCCCCATAGCACCTAACTTTTTTTAAAGGGGAGGGGGCCAAATGGCCCACCATACCCCAGCCTTATTAAGCCCATTAGGCCCTGGCGACCCCAGGGCATTATGTTTTTTAAAGTGGCCAAGTTCCCCCCTCCTTGAGCATTTAAAAGGTCCTAGGGACCCATTCTCCGGGGCCAAATCTATTTTAAAGGTGATGGGGCCGTGTGGCCGCCCCATCGCGAGCCTCATTAGGCCCTGGAGACCCCATCCCCAGAGGCACGCTTTTTTTAAAGTGGGGGAGACCTCCGGCGGGTGGGAGCAATATTTTCAACTGCTTCTGTGCCCACTTCAGTGCGGCAACGGAAACAAATGAAAAGCCTGCTCCCAGCGGGCAGGAGCCTTTTTCATGCTCCCACCCGCTGGGAGTGGAATTAGTGTTTGCTCTCGCTTGGCGGAAGCTTTCAAATTGCTCACATCAAGCAAGAGCAACCACAGGTTGCCCTGCCTGGGCCACTGTGGGAAGGGCAACCACTATGTCCCGGGGGTGGGCAACCCGGGACATAGCTGGAGAAAGCCCTGGGGGATGGCTTCCCCAGGGCCATTAATGGCTCCGGTAGGGGGGCCACGTGGGGTGGTAGTAAAACACAAGCGTGGAAAACCATGCTTGTGTTTTTTTTTTATCTTCCTCTAGAGTCCTCCGTGAATTTGCAGAATTATTTTTAAAAAGAATGTTATTGCCACCTGGTGGGGTCCCTGTGGGGCCCCACCACCAGGCCTAGGGGGTCAAGGTGGTCCTACCATGCCCCCTTGTCTTTTTTTAAAGTTTTATGGGGGATTTGGCCGAGTATTAAGATGGTTGCCACCACTTCCTGGTTAAAGTGGTGTCAGCCAATCAGATCTCGCCAAGAGATCTGTTGGATGTGCGGAGGGTCCGTGCCCCTAGATATCCATGAATCTTTTTTCTTTAATAACTTCAAAACCACTGAATGGATTTACACCCAAATATAAAATGGACTCCTTCTGGACCAAGAGATAGCTTTCTGCCAAATTTGGTGTAATTCCATCCAGGGGTTAGTGCTGTAGTCATGTCTAAAATCCCTATGTGAAATTGCATGTGGAAAATGTGTTTTGGGACCCCCCCTTTGTTTTGACCCCCAAAACTTTCCAAATGGCAGCTGAAGGGATTGGTGTACTAGTTTGAACATTTTGTGAAGATTTGTCAAATGGCGCCAACGTTATTAGCAAAACAAAAAACACTTTGTCTATGGAAACTAGGTCCTAACTATAACTACCTACTTCTTTCGGCAAGCTGCTGCAGTGCTGCCAAATCGCCAGCGGTGCTCGTATTGCAGCGCTCTGCTGTGCGCTGTGAATGATACAATTCTCTGATTTCTTTTTAAAGTAGAAAGAAACCACGGCACTCCAGTGCTGTTTTAGTCCGATGAATTTATTAAATCGTTAGAAGAATCTACGCGTTTCGGTGCTGATGCACGATGATCACGATGTAGATCTTTGCACGATTACAGTTTTTACATCAGAAATCACGTGATCATTTTACATAAACATCAAGAAAGGACTGCTTCGGCTACTTTTGATTTTTTTTAAAGAAATCAGAGAATTATATATAAATATATATATATATATGCACACATATATATATACACACACATACATATATATATGTATGTATGTTGGGCGTTAATTGGGATGTGCGGCTCAAAACAGCGATACTCTGAGAGCCCACTGAAGGCTGGATTTTATTTATTTATATTGAGAGTTGGTGCTGCATTTTCATTGACTGTGAAACGAGGTTTTATCACGAACATGAACACAGTTCAGAACTACCGTTACCAGTATGCATTGTTACATTATCACGTGGCTTATTGTGATGGCAATAAATATCAGGTGACTAACAGCAGTTTCTTTTCGATTATGTGCAGCGACTCTGCCTGTGATCAAGGACTATTTGGGGTCTGAAACGCGTAAGGCATGCTATCAGGACTGAGTATTTGCTTTTTGAGTTGCAGCTGAATGGAGTCTGGTGGCGAGTGTGTCCTTTGTCTTTGACACTTGTGGAACTGGTATATTACACGGCAGTCCAGCCGTGATGGATGCACCACCGTGTAATCGCACGTGGGCCGGGGGGTCTCTGATTCACGAGGCCCTGTTCGGACCACCAGTTGGGCGTTAATTGGGATGTGCGGCTCAAAACAGCGATACTCTGAGAGCCTACTGAAGGCTGGATTTTATTTATTTATATTGAGAGTTGGTGCTGCATTTTCATTGACTGTGAAACGAGGTTTTATCACGAACATGAACACAGTTCAGAACTACCGTTACCAGTATGCATTGTTACATTATCACGTGGCTTATTGTGATGGCAATAAATATCAGGTGACTAACGGCAGTTTCTTTTCGATTATGTGCAGCGACTCTGCCTGTGATCAAGGACTATTTGGGGTCTGAAACGCGTAAGGCAGCTATCAGGACTGAGTATTTGCTTTTTGAGTTGCAGCTGAATGGAGTCTGGTGGCGAGTGTGTCCTTTGTCTTGGACACTTGTGGAACTGGTATATTACACAGCAGTCCAGCTGTGATGGATGCACCGCCACGTGATCGCACGCGGGCCGGGGGGGTCTCTGATTCACGAGGCCCTGTTCGGACCACCAGTTGGGCGTTAATTGGGATGTGCGGCTCAAAACAGCGATACTCTGAGAACCCACTGAAGGCTGGACTTTATTTATTTATATTGAGAGTTGGTGCTGCATTTTCATTGACTGTGAAACGAGGTTTTATCACGAACATGAACACAGTTCAGAACTACCGTTACCAGTATGCATTGTTACATTATCACGTGGCTTATTGTGATGGCAATAAATATCAGGTGACTAACGGCAGTTTCTTTTCGATTATGTGCAGCGACTCTGCCTGTGATCAAGGACTATTTGGGGTCTGAAACGCGTAAGGCATGCTATCAGGTCTGAGTATTTGCTTTTTGAGTTGCAGCTGAATGGAGTCTGGTGGCGAGTGTGTCCTTTGTCTTGGACACTTGTGGAACTGGTATATTACACGGCAGTCCAGCCGTGATGGATGCACCACCGCGTGATCGCACGCAGGCCGGGGGGTCTCTGATTCACGAGGCCCTGTTCGGACCACCAGTTGGGCGTTAATTGGGATGTGCGGCTCAAAACAGCGATACTCTGAGAGCCCACTGAAGGCTGGATTTTATTTATTTATATTGAGAGTTGGTGCTGCATTTTCATTGACTGTGAAACGAGGTTTTATCACGAACACAGTTCAGAACTACCATTATCAGTATGCATTGTTACATTATCACGTGGCTTATTGTGATGGCAATAAATATCAGGTGACTAACGGCAGTTTCTTTTCGATTATGTGCAGCGACTCTGCCTGTGATCAAGGACTATTTGGGGTCTGAAACGCGTAAGGCATGCTATCAGGTCTGAGTATTTGCTTTTTGAGTTGCAGCTGAATGGAGTCTGGTGGCGAGTGTGTCCTTTGTCTTGGACACTTGTGGAACTGGTATATTACACGGCAGTCCAGCCGTGATGGATGCACCACCGCGTGATCGCACGCGGGCCGGGGGGTCTCTGATTCACGAGGCCCTGTTTGGACCACCAGTTGGGCGTTAATTGGGATGTGTGGCTCAAAACAGCGATACTCTGAGCCCACTGAAGGCTGGATTTTATTTATTTATTATGAGAGTTGGTGCTGCATTTTCATTGACTGTGAAACGAGGTTTTATCATGAACATGAACACAGTTCAGAACTACCGTTACCAGTATGCATTGTTACATTATCACGTGGCTTATTGTGATGGCAATAAATATCAGGTGACTAACGGCAGTTTCTTTTCGATTATGTGCAGTGACTCTGCCTGTGATCAAGGACTATTTGGGGTCTGAAACGCGTAAGGCATGCTATCAGGACTGAGTATTTGCTTTTTGAGTTGCAGCTGAATGGAGTCTGGTGGCGAGTGTGTCCTTTGTCTTGGACACTTGTGGAACTGGTATATATATATATATATATATATATATATATTTCACAAGACCTATGCAACCCCTCTTCCATGGAAAAGGAAAGAAGCGGCACAACAACCATGAATCAAATTTTCTTCTTTATTTCACCGACAGTGCAAAAAGATGGCAGTCATATATATATATACACACACACACCCATTCATATATAATTATATATATATTTATTTATACACTGACACATATATATTTATATATAGACACACACATATATATTATACACATATATATATACAATTACACACTTGCATATGTATATTATCTACTGGCGGTCGCCAGTAGATAGTTATAGTTAGGACCTATTATCCATAGGAAATCCGCGACATTCTATTTGAAATAACGTTGGCGCCGGTTGACGAATCTTGCGAAAGCTTCCAACTTGTTGGGCGCTCCGCTCCGCTCCTACCCTGAAAGTCTCGGGGTGATACGTCAAGCGGGGGCTGAGAAAAAGGGGGTCCCAAAACGCGTTTTCCCCATTCATTTTTCCATAGGAACCTTTAGTCGCAGCTACAGCCCGAACTGCTAAACGGAATTACACCAAATTTGGCAAAGAGGTAGCCCTTGGTTCAGACTGGTGCCTTTTGCTAAAATGGTGTAAATCCGTTCAGTAGTTCCTGAGAAATTCACAAGTAAAATCACATATATATCTATATCCGCGTCGGATCTGCGTACCCTCAGCGCACCCTGCACGCACCGTACCGATCCCGAGCTGCATGCTAATTGGCTGTCAGCTGGCTGTCAACACTCCAAACCAGGAAGTGTTGGCAGCCATTTTGTCCTCGGTAGAACCGAGGCACAAAAACAAGTGCGCAAAACGCACAAAGGGGGCAGAGTAGAAACACCCTGACCCCTAGGCCTGCTCAGGGGGTCCCACAGGACCCCTGGGCAGAAAAAAGCATTTTTTTTATATCGGCAGGATGCGCTCAGGGTGCGCGGATCCTGCCGATTAGAAAAAACCCCCAGAGGAAACAAGTGCGCAAAACGCACAAAGGGGGCAGGGTAGAAACACCCTGACCCCCTAGGTCTGCTCAGGAGGTCCCACAAGGACCCCCTGGGCAGAAAAAAGCATTTAAAAAAAAAAAAAATCGGCGGGATGCGCTCAGGGTGCGCGGATCCCGCCGAGAAAAAAAAAAATCGAAGCGCGGTCTCCCGCGCTTGTTGTTAATTTGCCCCCGGGTGGGCCAAGTCCCGGGGCCATGGTGGGGGGGTTTAGATTTAATGTGGGGGGCCTCTAAGGCCCCCCAAGCCCCGGGGACCGCCACTGACTAGGTGTGTGAGTACCTCTATGGATGAGTTGCGTTGTGTGAGTGTTTATATAGGTGTATGAGTGCATATGATAGTCCTGTACTGAGTGACTGTAAGTATGAGTGACTGTACGGGTGAGTGAGTAGATGTGTGTGTGTAGACCTAAGAATCAGTGAGTGGGTATGTACTTATTGGTATTGGAGTGTGTATGGTTTTGAGAATGGCAGTCTGTAATTTAGAGTGGGTGTATCAAAACTTATATTTGGGTGTGAGAAGATGCATTAAATTCTCACATGGATGATGTCATCAGTGATGTCATTTGAGATGTCATCAGTGATGTCATCAGTGATGTCACTGACCATGTCATGAGTGATGTAATATGTGATGTCATCAGCAGTGCATTGCGGGGGCGCGAGTTATAGTTACCTGAACTAACTATAACGGGGGAATTTCACGGGTTTTGTACGAGTGCAATGTCCAACTAACTATAACTGTCCCTAAAACCTTATGGTTTTTTCAGTGAATTTCAAAGGTTTTTTAAATGCTAATTTCTATCTATAATGTCCCTGAAACCTATGGTTTTTCAGTGAATTTCAAAGGTTTTTAAATGTTAATTTCTAACTATGCCTACAGAGGTAGGACATGTGCAGAAAGAGGAAGAAAGGTGCAGAAAGAAGCAAGAGAAATGCAGAAAGAGGCAACAGAAGTCCAGAAAGACGAAGAAAAGTGCAGAAAAAGCAAGAGATATGCAGAAAGAACCAACAGAGGTGCAGAAAGAGGCCTTGTTGCAAAGTCATCCTGTGCCCCCAACTTTTTGCTGACTGGTACTTGTGGTAACTGACTCTGACTAACCAGGCCCGGAGCCAGTGCTATGCTGAAAGACACTTAGAATACAGTGAAAATACATACATACACTAGGGTACCCTATGGGTTGGGGTACCCCTGTGATTGGCATGACCTCCCCTGTAAGACCCTAGTACATAATAGGGCAGGGGGATTAAAACTACCTCTAACTCAGAGGTGCAGAAAGAGGCAAGAGAAGTGCAGAAAGAAGCAACAGAGGTGCCGAAAGAGGCAAAAGAGGTGCAGAAAGAAGCAAGTGAAGTGCAGAAAGAGGCAAGAGAGATGCAGAAAGAGGCAAGCGAGGTGCAGAAAGAGGCAAGAGAGGTGCAGAAAGAAGCAAGAGCAGTGCAGAAAGAACCAACAGAGGTGCTGATAGAGGCGTGAAGGGTGCAGAAAGAGCAAGAGAAGTGCAGAAAGAGGCAACAGAGGTACAGAAAGAGGCAAGAGAGGTGCAGAAACAGGCAGGAAACGTGCAGAAACAGGGAACAGGGGTGCAGAAAGAGGCAAGAGAGATGCAGAAAGAGAAAAGAGGGGTGCAGAAAGAGGCGAGATCTGCAGAAAAAAGCAACAGAGGTGCTGAAAGAGGCAAGTGAGGTGCAGAAAGAAGCAAGAGAGGTGCAGAAAGAGGCAACAGAAGTGCAGAAAGAAGCAACAGAGGTGCAGAAAGAGGCAAGAGGGGTGCAGAAAGAGTAGAGAAATCTGCAGAAAAAAACAAAAGAGGTGCTGAAAGAGGCAAGAGAGGTGCAGAAAGAAGCAAGAGAGGTGCAGAAAAAGGCAATAGAAGTGCAGAAAGAAGCACAAGAGGTGCTCAAAGAGGCAAGAGGGATGCAGAAAGAGGCAAGAGCAGTGCAGAAAGAACCAAGAGAAGTGCAGAAAGAAGCAACAGAGGTACAGAAATATGCAAGAGTGATGCAGAAAGAGGGAAGAGAGCTGTAGAAAGAGGCAAGAGAGTTGCACAAAGAGGGAAGAGGGGTGCAGAAAGAGGCAGGAGGGGTGCAGAAAGAAGCAACAGAGGTGCCGAAAGAGGCAAGAGAGGTGCAGAAAGAAGCAAGTGAAGTGTAGAAAGCGGCAACAGAGGGGCAGAACGACACAAGAGAGGTGCAGAAACAAGCAAGAGAAGTGCAGAAAGAGGCAGGAGAATTGCTGAAAGAAGCAACAGAGGTTTAGAAAGAACCAAGAGAAGTGCAAAAAGAGGCAAGTGAGGTGCAGAAAGAAGCAAGAGCACTGCGGAAAGAACCACCAGAGGTACAAAAAGAGGCAAGAGGGGTGCAGAAAATGGTAGGAGAGGTGCACAAAGAGGCAAGAGAGGTACATAAAGAGGCAGGAGGGGTGCAGAAAGAAGGAAGAGCAGTGCAAAAGAACCAACAGAGGTGCAAAAAGAGGCAAGTGAGGTGCAGAAGGAGGCAAGAGAACTACAGAAAGAGGCAAGAGAGTTGCAGAAACAGGCAAAAGGGGTGCAGAAAGAGGGAACAGGTGGGCAGAGTGAGGCAAGAGAGGTACAGAAAGGGGGAAGAGAGGTTCAGAAAAAGGCAAGAGGGATGCAGAAATTTGGAACAGAGGTGCAGGAAGAATCCATAGCAGTGTAGAAAGAACCAACAGAGGTGCAGAAATAGGCAAGAGGGGTACAGAAAGAGGCAAGTGAAGTGCAGAACAAAGCAAAAGAGGTGCAGCAAGAACCAACAGAGGTGGAAAAAGAGGCAAGAGGGGTGCAGAAAGGGGTAGGAGAGGTGCACAAAGAGGCAAGAGGGGTACAGAAAGAGGCAGGAGGGGTGCAGAAAGAGGAAGAGAACTGCAGAAAGAAGCAACAGAGGTGCTGAAAGAGGCACGAAGGGTGCATAAAGAGACAAGACAGGTGAAGAAAGAAGGAACAGAGGTACAGAAAGAGGCAAGAGTGGTGCAGAAAGAGGAAAGAGAGGTGTAGAAAGAGGCAAGAGACTTGCACAAAGAGGGAAGAGGGGTGCAGAAACAGGCAAAAGGGGTGCAGAAAGAAGCAAGTGAGGTGCAGAAAGAGGCAAGAGAGTTACAGAAAGAGGCAAGTGAAGTGCAGAAGGAGGCATGAGAACTGCAAAAAGAAGCAAGATAAGTGCAGAAAGAAGCAACAGAAGTGCAGAAAGAGGGAAAAGGGGTGGAGAGAGAGGCAGGAGGGGTGCAGAAAGAAGCAAGACAGGTGCAGAAAAACAAAAGAAGTGCAGAAAGAAGGAACAGAGGTGCAGAAAGAGGCAAAAAGGGTGCAGAAGACGTAAGAGGGGTACAGAAAAAGGCAAGAGAGGCAGAAAGAGGGAAGAAGGGTGCAGAAAGAGGCAAGAGGGGTACAAAAAGAAGCAAATGAGGTGCAGAAAGAGGCAACAGACGTGCAGAAAGAGGGAAGAGAGGTGCAGAAAGTAGAAGTGATTTGCAGAAAGAGGCAAGAGAAGTGCAGAAAAAGAAAGAAATGTGCCGAAAGAAGCAACAGAAATGCAGAAAGAGGCAAGAGAGGCGCAGAAGGAAGCAAGAGTGGCTTGCACACCATTAGTACCAATTTAACACCCACATTTAGCAATGAGTAACAGGTGACCATTCTAGGTTTGCAAAGGGCCTTCCACCACGCTGTAACACTTGTTGCAGCCTTTTTGGTAACGGTTGAGCCGTTTGAGCCAGAAACAAAGCTTTTTTTGTTCAAATCTGCAGATTAGGGAGCAGATGACGAATTATGTGGCTAATGCAGAAAATGTATAATTGTGCGAAAGTCGGTGCAGCCAAACAGTCGCATAATTCCAGTGGCCCTGCTCATACCTCTGACTAGGTCCACAAGTGCTCCTCAGTGATTCCTTCTTTTTTTGTCTCACTCAGTTCATAGTTGAGCTTCTATGGAAACGAGGAAGACTAAACCTGACGTTACCACTACACAACACAGACTACCATACCACATAATTACTCTCCATAACACATAATCCCACTCTACATAATTCCTATACACTAAATACCACATACTTTCTATCCACATAATTTCACTGCACAACATACCACATAATTCCACTACACACAACGTACATCCACTCCACTCCAAAAAACATTAGTAAAAAACGTATACATTTACAACGCCAATAGCTCTAATTCTCGCAAATCCGAAACCTATTACATTGCAAACACTTCTTTAACTAGTAGTCGCGTTTGCAGAGTGGTGGAGAAAGGGTGCTTGGCCTCCGACTAGCGCTCAGGAATTCCAATGCGTAGGACTTACAGGAGGTACCAGGAGGGCTTCTTGGCCCCCAAAGTCCCTCAGGAGTAAATTGGACGTCATCCCCCATCCCGTAGTCTGCCAGGAGGCGCGTTTGCAGAGTGGTGGAGAAAGGGGGGCATGGCCTCCGAAGACGTCTTAGCAATCCCACTGTGTGGGACTTACTGGAGGTAACAAAAGGGCTAGTTGGCCCCCAAGGACATCCTTGGGGGCCAACTACCCCTCCTATTACCTCCAGTAAGTCCCACACAGCAGGATTGCTAAGTTCTCATAGCAGGCCACGCCCCCTTTGACCACCACTCTGCAAATGCGCTCCCTGGCATGCTCTTGGATGGGGATTGAAGTCCCCTTTGCTGCTGGGGGTCCTTTAGGGGCCAACTAGCCTACCTCTTACCTCCAGTTAGCCCCACACAGTGGGATTGCTGAGAGGTGGACAAAGTCCTCGCCCCCTTTCCCCACCCCTCTGCAAACGCGCCTCCTGGAGCGTTCTAATTTGGGGTATTAAGTCCCCTTCATTCCTGAGGGTCCCTGGGGGCCAACTAGCCCACCAGGTACCTCCAGTAAGTGCCACACACCTGGATTGCTGAGAGTGGTCCGAGGCCATGCCCCCTTTTTACACCACTCTGCAAACGCGGCTCCTGGCGCACTGCTGCTCGGGGGATGAAATCCACTTGTGTCCTGAGGTGTCCTGAGGTGACTCACTTACTGAGTCACAAGATGGCTGCCAACACTTCCTGGTTTAGAATGTTGACAGCCAATCAAAATGAAGCTCGTGCTCGGGAGGAGTCGCGAATCCTCCTCGGTGCTCAGATATCGATAGTTTAATTTTTTTAATTTCTCAGCAACTACTGAATGGATTTACACCATTTAAAAAAAAGGGCGCTTTCTTAAACAAGAGCTCCTTTTTGCCAAATTTGGTGTAATTCCGTTCAGCAGTTCGGGCTGTTGCCGTGTCTAAAGTTTCCTATGGAAATTAACATGGGGAAAATGCGTTTTGGGACCCCCCTTTTTTCTCGGCCCCCGCTTGAGGAATCACCCTGAAACTTTCAAGACAGGAGCTGACCAGAGCGGGCCATTAGGTTTGAAAATGTTGCGAAGTTTCGTCAACCGGCGCCAAAGATATTGGCAAATCAAAAGACGCTTTTCCTATGGAAACTAGGTCCTAACTATAACTACCTACTGGCGACCACCAGTAGGTAATATATATATATATATCTAATTAATTCATGCACTTTAACTTTTATGAGAAACTAAAACTAATAATTGCCTGAGTTCAAAGGTTCTAACCAAACTGGAATTTAAGTAAGTGAATGAAACGATATGTATCGGGAGGTCGGACTGAGATCCCACCATAGTATACCAACAACTGAAACAACAGTTAAAAATTAATGATAAAGGTCCATTCAACTGAAGCTATTTTTGCACACAATATGTTAATTATTGCACTTTTTGAGCACTAGCACTTTTACACTGTATGTTCTTGGTAATTTAAAAGCATGTACATTATAGGAATACCAATATTGGCAATAATGTTGATTTATACAAAGGGATTCATGTCCGAGTTTTATGAGAAATGATAAGCATACCAGGTTATATATATAAAAAAAATTGCAGAAATTGGTATTTTACCAGTATGTATGATTTGTCAATTAATTGTCAATCTCAGAATAATCATATGATATAAAAATGTAAGTATGATTTGAGAAATTTACTGAGATCGACACTCATTAACATGGTATTTCTTTTATGTCTATGCTGATATAGACCATGTGATTAGGCACTGTCACTTTAAAAATTGCACTTTCCAAATCTTACCCCTGTCATGTGATCAAGGCTCTCCGGAGCCGAAACGCGTAATGGCGACGAGTGAGGAATAAAATTAACCTGCACTGAATTTGGGTCTGTGTCCGTTTTTGGATCAACATCGCATCCCTGGCAGCGGAGACTTTTGAAATATTCCTGACCGTTTGTTTCACACGGTCATCCACGGACCCCCTCAGCATACTGGTCGACGCTATCAGTGAAATGCCACTTCCTGTTTTGACAAGGAAGTATTCTTGGATCCGAAGAGGATATACAGCGTCTGACCCCCTGCAAACCCTCGGAAGTTGGAGAAAACCTGTAGCGACCTGCGAACGCCGAGTCGGAGGACTCGGGGAAACGGAGTACTCAGGTAGGAAAACAACCTGGGTAATACAGGGTGCTGGGGTGTGCTACAAGTTACACAAGAATTAAGTGAACTTTGACACCAAGTGTAACGCAATAAATAAACCGATTTTCCTCATGTCGGCTGACGTGGTAAGAGGACGGGAGGCAGCTGCCATGGAAATGTTCGTGGACACCCTCCCTATGAACAGTGGGGCTAAAGAAAAAAACAAAGAAAGCCCACAAGGAAGTAATACAGTACGAGACCTTTTTAAAATACTAGAGAAAAAAATGAGAAGTGAACAGAGTAAATGGTGGGAGTCCAGATCTTTGCAGAGATACATTGATGTTGAAAGAATTCCCCGAGGCCTGAGAATATTAACAGCCCCGAGTTATGAGGAACCTAATCCAGATTTAATGAAAGAATGGGCGGAGTGCAATTTAGAATCATCGAAAAAATTAACTCTCATCTTGATAAAATATGCGGATATTGATAGGGCTAAATTACTTAAAGAAATAGATGACATTAATGAACAATTGGAAGCTTTAAATCAAAAGGATGAACAAACAAAGTTACGGAATGAAATGATGGCCCGGCTCAAAAAGGAGGAAGATAAGATAAAAGAGAGAAAAACGTTCAAATTTCAGAGGGACAAGAACGACTACGAGCTGGGCCAAATCTTTACTTTTTCCAAACGCTATGATGCCATAAGAAAATCAAAATACCAACCTGTAGAGGGGTTAACATCATCAACTACCAAACATTCAAGCGCAACACCCAATAACTCACAATCTGATGCCAGTTCAAATGGAGGCAGTGAATCGGAATCGGAAATGCGCAATATGAGACAACAAAAACCGTCACCGGGAGAGGAACTCAATTTTTTATGTCTCGAAAGGCGCAAAACTCTGCGCCCAAGACCCTCAAAACAAACAGAAGAACAACGTCCAACTACAAACGCCGGCAGAGGCGTAAGGCCGCCGCAAGGAGAACCAAATGTGAACAAAAGGAGGGGCCGAGGGTTTTGGAAAAAGAATTAGATTTTACAGATAAGGCAAATAACACCATTGTTAATATCGCAAATATTAAATTAACAAAACATGAGGAGAGTATTCTCAATCTTGGCCTCTCATACGCTCCACAATCAAATTTTGACTATGTAGCAACCCGACTTGACATCTACAAGGGTACACGCAAATTAAAGTTGAAAAAGTACTTTCTTAATAATAAGGGTCACAATCAAGAAACAAATGTCAGTCCAGCGATAATCATGGAAGATTCTAATACAGCTCTGACTCAGTCAGATATGTCAATATTACAAGTGATGCAAGACCTTGCAACTGACAATGAGAGTGGCTCTGACAATATAGTCAGTACAAGCATTATTGAAAAAGACATGATAATTCCAAAACCACAGAGCCATTTTAAACCAAAATCAACCTTCAACCCCATCATGGTACGAGACGCAATTGACATTTTTCATGAGTCTGTGACTTCAGAAATCAAAACTTTGAATAAAGCAGTACTATCTAAAGGAATAAACAATAATAGAAAAGATCAACAATACAGAACTTTAATCACTAAATTACAAAAAAATAAGAACATTATCATACGAAATAGTGATAAAGGCGGCAACATTGTTATTTGGCCACAGGACAAATACAAAAAAGAGGCATTCAACCAGCTTAATGACCGCTCCTGCTACAATCGAACTAATGCAAGTGAACTTAAGATGACATATAAAGAGTATTATACCAAGCTATCCAAATGGAAAAATGCAAATTTGATCAGTATGGATGAATACAAATATCTGAAAAATGAAAACCCGACAACACCAACTATGTATTTTATTCCTAAGATTCACAAGGACATTGAGAACCCCCCTGGACGGCCGATCATCTCAGCCAGGGAGGGTCTCCTTGAGCATACTGCTAGATATGTGGATTATTTTTTGCAAAGTTATGTACAAAATTTAGCCTCATATGTTAAAGATACCAGTGATTTTTTGAGAAAAATTTCAGTATTTGCTTGGCAGGATAACTATATACTTATGGCTTTGGACGTAACTACATTATATACCAGTATTGAACACACTGATGGTATTGCTGCTATTGAATATTATTTGACTCGTAGACCGGAGCAACACAAAGACCATAGTAACATGCTCATTGAAATGATCCGTTTCTGCTTATTCAATAACATCTTCATGTTTAGTAGCCAATTGTATCGTCAAATTAAAGGGGTAGCGATGGGGGCCAGCTTCTCACCCAGTTATGCCTGTTTACTTATGGGCATGTGGGAGGAGCTGGTCCTCATGCAAACCCATATCCAATACATGCAAAATAACGTCAAAATATGGTTGCGTTATATTGACGACCTCTTTGTAATTTGGCAAGGAACAGTAGAAGATGCCCATGAGTTTGTAGCAGCAATAAATCTAAACAACATCAATTTGCACTTCACTGCTACGATTAGTAACATTAGTGTTGAATTCTTAGATACTCAGGTATATGTAAAGAATAATCAAATGGAGACCCGATTATTTAGGAAAAAAACTGCAGGTAATTCAACACTACACTCTAGCAGCTCACATCCGAAACATCTCATCAATAGCATCCCCTACGGGGAAATGCTTCGACTACGTCGTATATGTAGTAATGATGTAGATCTTAAAAAAGCACAACATGAGAGTGGATTAAGATTTGAACAAAGGGGTTATCAAAAACAGATAATACAAAAAGCGATAACCAAATCCATGCTATTGACAAGGAATGAGGCATTAGAAGATAAGTCTATTGAGATCTCTAAAAGAGAAACCAATGCACAACAGCATGAGAATGAATGTGTTCCAGGCAGTGATGAGTTTAGATTAATAATGCGTTACAGTAAACAACACAAAACGTTGAGCAAAATCATTCAGCGCAGCTGGCCCATAGTGTTAAGTGACCCAGTGATTGGACCACGTCTATCAAAGCGAGTGTCCATCACATACAGTAGGGCACCCTGCATGAGAGATAAATTAGTTAAAACCAGCCCTGAGGTTATTGATAACAACACGTGGCTTCAGTCTAATAAAGGATTTTACAAATGTAAGACGTGCAAAGCGTGTTCCCACGGTATCAATAAAAGTTCGTACATTACACCCTTTGGTGAAAAAGTTTGCAAAATCTCTAAACTGTTGACTTGTAGAACTGAATTTGCTGTCTATGTACTGTTGTGCCCATGTGGCCTACAGTACATAGGCAGTACCAAATTACCGGTTCATAAAAGAGTGTTACAACACTTGCGTGCGATCACCAATCAAGACAACACTTATCCGGTGGCACGTCACTTCAGGGAAAAACATGAATCTAACAACTCCTATCTTAAGTTTTATGTAATTGACACGGTCCCCCCCAGTAGAAGAGGGGGTGATAGAGAAAGGAAATTAAGAAAGCTTGAAACAAGATACATTTTGCAGTTAGACACTAGATCCCCGGGGGGGTTGAATGCCACTGAAGACTTATACACCTGTCTGATTTGATAATCCAATCATTTACAGTTACAAGTCACACCTTTGAGATAATGGGTAATATAAGAGGAAAAGATCATGTGGAACCGCTTTTTAACAATCCTTTTAAACAATCATTTTAAACAACCATCTTTTTGCACATGTAATTTTAAGGATATCTGTTCATGTATATACATATGTTCTACCAGTTTTTAGTACAATGATAATAACTTTTACCAATTCTTTTAACAACAGAAGTATTTATATAGTTACATATTTATATATTTATTTATATGTGTATTAACCTATAATTGTTGTGGCCAATATGATTTTATATAGATTCATACAGGCTCACATAGGCATTATTTTGCACAGTTGTCTTACTTTGTACTGTTAGAATCATATAGCTGCTTAACCATACAGCTCTCATCATCAAAAGATATATACATGTGAAAGATATCTAATTAATTCATGCACTTTAACTTTTATGAGAAACTAAAACTAATAATTGCCTGAGTTCAAAGGTTCTAACCAAACTGGAGTTTAAGTAAGTGAATGAAACGATATGTATCGGGAGGTCGGACTGAGATCCCACCATAGTATACCAACAACTGAAACAACAGTTAAAAATTAATGATAAAGGTCCATTCAACTGAAGCTATTTTTGCACACAATATGTTAATTATTGCACTTTTTGAGCACTAGCACTTTTACACTGTATGTTCTTGGTAATTTAAAAGCATGTACATTATAGGAATACCAATATTGGCAATAATGTTGATTTATACAAAGGGATTCATGTCCGAGTTTTATGAGAAATGATAAGCATACCAGGTTATATATATAAAAAGATTGCAGAAATTGGTATTTTACCAGTATGTATGATTTGTCAATTAATTGTCAATCTCAGAATAATCATATGATATAAAAATGTAAGTATGATTTGAGAAATTTACGAGATCGACACTCATTAACATGGTATTTCTTTTATGTCTATGCTGATATAGACCATGTGATTAGGCACTGTCACTTTAAAAATTGCACTTTCCAAATCTTACCCCTGTCATGTGATCAAGGCTCTCCGGAGCCGAAACGCGTAATGGCGACGAGTGAGGAATAAAAATTAACCTGCACTGAATTTGGGTCTGTGTCCGTTTTTGGATCAACATCGCATCCGTGGCAGCGGAGACTTTTGAAATATATATATATATATATATATGAATATCTGATTTTTTTTTCGAGGTGGGCGCACCGATATCCCATCTGGTACCTGTGTTTACATATTTTCAGCAGTGGCTGCCCATCCCCCACTGTGCTCTACCTTCCGAGGATCGCTTGCTGATTAAGGTGTTTTTTCTCATGCATGCCGTATATTTTTAAGTGTGTAGCTACCCCTGTGGTTGGTCACCTTTGGGATCGCCACCCATTGCTGTAGAAATTTTTAAACATCGCAAGACGTCAAGTCAGCACTCACTCACGAGTTTAAGGGTCGCCCTAAAAAAGAATTTCAGCCCTAACCAGTCAATTACATTATGTAAATAATTCAAAAAACTGGTTTGACTGGATTCACTCCTGAGTATTAACAAACATAAATATCTGTTCATGGGAAAAAGAGTTAGGGGGAGGGATGAAAAGTATATCATTTCTTATTTATCCTGTAAGAATATTTTGATACACAAAAATAGAATTCTAATCAGAAAGTATGCCTTAGTTGATATATATATATATATATTTTTTAAGTAACTTTTTTCCATTGATATTTTCAGTTATTCAGAACTACATTTAAGCTTGTTATCCATAATATTATTTAGTCAGTATGCAAAATGTCAGTGCTCCACCATTTTTCTTTCAATTAGCCCTTGCGATCTAGTTATAGAATAGGGCAAATGGGGAAAAAACTGTTCAATGACTATGCTCGTGTCTGCGGCATGCCTTTAAATAAAGAACATAAAACACTGGCATGAATGGATTGTTGGGGCCTAAAGGCTAAAACGTATTTGAACATCTTCCTGAACGAACTTCAGGCCTTAATCAATATAAAATCTGTATTAAAAATTTAGACTTACATTACTTTCCAAAAGCTAGGAACGCTCTCACTTTGCGAAGAGGATTCAAAGAAATGGGGGAATCAATAGAAGAGTATGTCACAGAATTATGTAATCTCAGGTTCACATGTAATTTTGGAAATAGCTTGGAATAAAGCCTAAGAAATCAGTTCATGTCAGGATGCAGTGTGGAAAAGACAAGAGAACAGTTATAGCTGATAGACGACCTTACCTTTAAAGAATTTTAATAAGTACTAAAGGATGTGAACAAAGTGCAGAGTGTGTGGATGAAATTAAGAAAGAAAATGGGAGTAGCAAGAAAGCTTATGTTATCAAGACACAAAAATCGAATGAAAGCAAAGTCAAAGAGGAGAAAAAATTCTAGGGCAAATGTTACTGTTGGAGCGTATGGTCATATGGCAAATAAAAAAGAATTTTCTGGATGGAGAGTGAATTGTAAGCTGTGTGGCTGGAAAAGGTAATTTTGGTAAATGTTTTCGATTTGACATAGACAAAAAGGGTGTTCCTACAAAATATTTGTGGACAGAATATCGTTAGACAGAAATATTATCACTTAAATTTCTACGGCATTAGCTCGTCGTATTTTATTTTATATCATCAGTTTATATGTTTTATGCTCTATATAAATCGACTGAATCGCACAATGAGACGCTGCTTATTTGCACAAATGTAGTTTGAACCTATTTTTGCTTGCACAATTCCTTGTTTCTTGTACTTGCCACTTTAATGGACTTGATTGTCTAAATAAAGTATTTTTAACACATTTTTAACAAAAAGTTTTTTAACACTTAAATGTCAAAAATATTGTGGTCACAATATTGCAGGCAAGATTATCATTTATTTGATATTTTGTAACAATATTAAAATATCTTTGTGTAATATCTTTGTAATTGAAATCATTTTTAAAGTGTATTTTATGTAATTTCAGTTTTAATATATTGTATTTGTTTTTAACTTTTTTGTATAATAATTTTAGGTGCAGTTTTATTGGTGTAGGTTTGTTATGTTTAAAATTGGTGTGTTCATTTTTGTTTTTCATTTTAAAATGTATACAATATATTTTTTAAATAAATTTTTTATTTATTTATTTTATTTAAGGAGTTTTATATAGCGCCAGCCTAACCCGAGGGTATCGGAGCGCTTCACAACAGTTTTTGAGCAAGATTCATACAGTAAGCAGTATTCTACATATAGGTTCGGCAGTCCAAGTGTGCTGAGCAGCATTGAGGTAGAGCGTGAGTCCTGAGATAACCTCATAGAGTGCACGTTGTCTTGGGGTTGAAACAGTAAGTCAGGATTCTACATATAGGTTCGGCAGTCCAAGTGTGCTGAGCAGCATTGAGGTAGTCCGTGAGTCCTGAGATAACCTCATAGAGTGCACGTTGTCTTGGGGTGGATACAATAAAGCAGTATTCTACATATAGGTTCGGAAGTCCAAGTGTGCTGAGCAGCATTGAGGTCGTCCGTGAGTCCTGAGATAACCTCATAGAGTGCACGTTGGCTTGGGGTTGAACCAATTAAGGGGGGGGAGGAGCAGTTGGGGGACGAATAGCAGGGAGGAGGTAAGTCTTAGGGCTACAATGTCCGGAAGAGACGACGAGCAGGGAATAGCGTATAGATGGCGGCTATCCATTCGGGAGGGAGCGGTTGAGGAAAAGGACTTTAAGTTGTTTTTTTAACTTTGTGAAGGACGAGGTAGTCCTGATACCGACTGGGATGGCGTTCCAGATTTTGGGCGCATTTCCGGCGAAGGACCGTGCAGCAGTTTTTTGTTTGCGTGTTTTCATTGGGATGAGTAGAAGGGTGCTGGAGCTCCTGAGGTTCCTTGTCTGACCAGCCCTCTTGAGTTTGGCAGCCAAATACTCAGGTTTTCCTGTGTGCAGGGCTTTGTGTGTGAGGCAGGTAGTTCTCTAACTGGCATGCAGTTCGATTGGGAGCCATTTTAGTTCTCTGAGTGCCGGTGAGATGTGATCGTATTTCCTGATTCCAGTGACCATTCTAGCTGCTGCGTTGAGAGTAGTTTTGAGGGGTGCTAGGTGAGATTTTGTTGTACCAGTGAGGGTGGCATTCCCATAGTCGAGTCTGGATAGCACTAGTGATTGGGTGGCTTGTTTGAGGTCGTTGGTTGGGATGAATGGTTTTATTTTGTTAAGTAGCTTCAGGTTGACGAAGGCACTCTTTGCGGAGTTCTTGATGTGATTGGCCATGTCGAGTTTTGAGTCTAGGGTAATTCCTAATGATTTAACGGAGTGGGTCAGAGTGTGATTGCCGTTAAGAGCATCCAAAGCTTTTAGCCATTCTGAAATATGAGGGTTCTCCTCTTTGTTGGAGATGAGGAGTATTTCGGTTTTGTCTTGGTTGAGTTTTAAGTGGTTAAGCGACAGCCAATGTTGGATTTCTTTTAGAGTGACATTTAGTCTGTGAATGTCATCAATGGAGGAGGTTTCTAGATAGATTTGGGTGTCATCTGCATAGAGGTGGAAAGGGATGTTAGCATTTTTTAGTAGGGTGGTGAGGGGTTCCATGTATATGTTGAACAGTTGAGGTGAGAGCACTGAACCTTGGGGGACGCCCCTGTTGACAGGGTGTAGATCGGAGGTAAAGTTTTTTATTTTTATCCTTTGTGAACGGCTGTGTAAGAAGGAGGAGAACCAGCGTAGGACCACCTCATCAGCTCCTACCCTTTCTTGTAAAGCCTTGATGAGAAGTTGGTGATCGACCGTGTCAAAGGCTGCCGATAGGTCTAGGAGAATGAGGAGGCAGCATTGGTCGGTATCGAGGGATTTGTGGATGTCGTCTGTGATGTTAAGGATCGCGGTCTCGGTGCTGTAGCCTTTTCTAAAACCCGATTGGTGGGGGTCAAGAAGGTTGATGTTATCCATGTGCTGAGTCAGTTGTTGGAGGACGCATTTTTCAAGGATTTTGGATAGGAGGGGGAGATTGGAGACGGGTCTGAAGTTATTCAGTTCCTTGGAGTCCAGGCCTGGTTTTTTTAGTAGTGGCGTGACTTGGCCAACTTTGAGGCATTCAGGTATGATGCTGGTTTTCAGGGAGCTGTTAATGATCTTGCACCAGAATGGGGCTATGGAGAGTCTCAGTTTTTTGGTCAGTTCGGTGGGAATCGGGTCAAGGACGTGAGAGGCTGGTTTGGAGGTGGAGATCAGTTTGAGGATCTCGGTTTCCGGGATGGGGTTGAAGGACTTCCAGGTTTTTGTGGGGTGCTTGGGCGAGCTATCTATTGTCACTGGAGGCAGGTTTTTGCAGACGGGGTGGAAGTTGATGTCCAGTGGGAGTTCAATCCTGGTGATTTTTTCTTCGAAGAAGTTGGCGAAGTTTTCACACAAGTCTTTGGAGGCCAGTAGGGAGGATTCCGGGGGTTTGGAGGTTTGTTGTCTGATGATTTTGAACAGTTTGTTTGGCCTGTTTTTTGCGTTGTCTAGAGCGTCGCAGAAGAAGGTGGATTTTTCGCTGCTGATGTGTTTTTTGTATTTCCTTCGGGCTGCTTTGAGTTGTTCGAGTAGGCTTGAGGAGGGGTTGCTCCTCCATAGTCTTTCTGTAGCTCTTAGTTGTCTTCTTTCGTTGTTAATGTCCGTGTTGAACCAAGATCTCGATGGGATGTTCCTGGTTTTTTTTTGTTTCAAGGGGGCTACTTGATCTAGAATGGATGTCATGTTTGTGTTGTAGTGGGTGGTGAGTTCTGTTGTGGATAGGTCGTCCGTGGAGGCGGTGAGTAGAGAGTTAACCCTTCCCTCTAGGTCAGTCATGTTAATCTGGGTGAAGTTTCTAGTCCATTTCGGAAGGTTTTGGGTGGGGGGTTTGGGTGTGATAGGCTGGGTGAGGTGGAAATGAATTAAGTGGTGGTCAGACCAGTCCACGGGCAGGGTGCGGTCTATCGTGACAGTGCCGTGCTGGGCGATAATGGCGTCTAGGATTGCTCCTTTGTTGTGGGTTTCCTCTAAGCAGTGTTGGGTAAGGTTGTTGCTGTGAAGCAGCTCCTTCAGGTTCTGGATTAGCGGGCTGTTTTCTTCATTCCAGTGAAGATTGAGGTCGCCCAGAATAAGGTTGTTCATATCTCGGAGAGAGCAGTGGGCAATCAGGTCGGACAAGTGTTCAGTGAATGTGGTGGTGTTGCCTGGGGGGTGGTAAATGAGGTGGCAGATGAGTGTTTTATTCTTGCTAGTGTTAATGTCGACGGTTAGGCATTCAAAGGTGTTGTAGATAAAGGAGTCTATTTCGTCACGGAAATATTGTTTTTGTGGATGATGGCTATGCCTCCACCTCTTTGATCTTTCCTATCTTTGTTGGTGATAGCAAAGCCAGGGGGGACAAGAGTATCCATGAGTGGAAATGAGGAGTCATTTAGCCATGTCTCAGTGATGAATGCTATGTCTATGTTGTGGGTGAGGATGGATTCCGCTAGCTCTGTGGCATGCTTGGTGGCTGATCTGCAGTTTATGAGCATGCAGTTAGTGGGGGACGTCTCTGTTGAGTGTTTTATCGTTCGGGGGACCGTGGGGATGATAGTGCGTGTGGCCGGGGGTCTAGGGGATTTCGGAGGGGCCTGTTCTCTTCCCAGTCCGGTGATCACCTGTATTTTGGATTGGAGGGTGGCAGTAATAAGATTGTCGTACGAGGAAGCAAGAGCTGCCGCTTCAATCTCAGAAGTGTCATCTATAGTTCTTTTCGGTCTCTGTGTCTGATGAGAGAGGGGGGTAGAGATCACTTCTGGATGGGGAGCATTGGGAAGCCTCTGTTGAGAGAGAGAGGGGAAGGAAGGGTAATGGTGTGGCTCTAGGGGTGCGGCGAGGTTGGTAAGGATTTCACTAAGTCCCTGGATTATGGTGGTTATTTGGCTTTCAAGCAGGGAGAGCCGCAGGCCAGTCTCTGTGTCGGTGTGGGTGTTCTGTGCGGGGGAGTTAAACCTGGGGGGGAGAGCCTAATGTTGTTAAGTTGCCCTTTAGCGGGTGAGGTGTCCGTGTGGGATCTAGGCGGGGTCGGTGGTGCGGGGAGGCGGGGGCCATGTTGGGGCGTAGATGTTAAATTGCATGAGGGACTGGGGAGGGGGTTGGGAGTCACGTACTGTGTGTTGAGGTTGTTTGAAGTGGGTAGGGAGGGAAGGGGGCGGGGGCGGGAGAGGGTGGTTGCTGGAGGGGGTAGAGGAGTTTTGTTCTCTCTGGTAGTGTTGGAGGTGGTGTCTCGCGGCGGGAGGCAGGTGTTATTACTAGGGTGCACCGGGATGGTGGGTGAGTTCTGTTGGCGGGTCGGGTTTTTCAGGGAGAGGAGGATGGGTGGGCAGGGGAGGAGTGCATCGGAGGGGGAAGTCCGGAGGGATGGGAAGAGAGCATCAAAGATTTCTAGGTTGTCATTGTTGGCTTGTATCAGGACTGTGCCATTGGAGTAGATGGTCGCAGTGGTGTTCCCATTTCGCCTAGTGTGGTTAGGGGCTGAGAAAGTCAGTTTGCAGCTATTAGACGTGTTAGTCATTTTGGAGATATTGAGTTGCGCTCTGAAGATGGAGTTCCATGTTTCGGGTCTTTCAGTGTGGAAGATGAGATCCATTTTTACTTGTCCTTTGGAGGCGTAGTGATAGGTGTCCACGAATAGTGATTCAGGATGTTGTCTGATCAGTTTTTGTTTAAAGGTTTTTTTCGCTTTAGGTGAGAGGTTAGGGGGGAAGCTGATCGAGAAGGAGTTCGGGCCGTGCGGCACCAGCATATTGCTGAGGCCCTGACCGCCGGGCTGTCACCAGGGAACGGTGGTTGTGGCAGTGCAATGGCGGTCCGACTGCCCAAGTTGTAATTTGGCGATCGGACAGCCGGTGCAGCTGTGGCTGGACCGCCACCGCTCGCCCCACAAGTCTAGCGGTCCTCGGACCGCCAAACTCGTAATTAGGGAGATAGTGTCATACAGCAGACCAAAAGCTGAGACAGACTAACTATGAAAGTGAAGATACCAGTGTTGAGGTTGTTTTGAAAATTTAAGATAAGAGTGAGAATGGACATATAGATGAGATGTAGACTGAATCCATGCAAGTAAAAATGTTGTTTGATTCAGGAGTTAGCAATACACTGATACCCAGAGATGTGTTTGAGAGAAACAGCTGAGCGGCAAGGTGAAACTCTTTAAACGTGATATAAATCCCAAAGGATATGATAGGGAACACAACGTTTTTGGGCTAATTTGTTGATAGAATATAGTTTAGAGGGTGCATGCTATAGGGAAAGTATCTATTCTGATTCTATAATCAGTTAGTTACACCAAAGGGACCTGGGTGAGTTCCTAATCCCAACTCAGTCCCAGTAATAAAACAAAGGGTTCAATCTAGAATAAGTGAGATTATTGTTCGAGAACCAGATTATGAAATAGGTTAAGGGTCAGGTAATTGAATTTAAAGAATAGAGAAACTGAAGGACAATGGTAATGTAGAGGAGGTTGAAAGCATAGAGTTGTTGGCACTAGGTGTTGTAGCATGCAAGGCCATTGGGGATGCCAGGCTGTGCCCAAACCTACAAGCTAAATAAGTGCGTGTAATTGATCATTGCCCATGTTCCAATATCACAGAAATGTTGTCCATGAAAAAAGATGTGGAAGGTTTTTCATCTCTAGACATGACCTTCACTTACCACTAGGTTGCATCCCAAATGAGAAGTTTCAATGGCATTTATTACCCCGTTTAGAAAGTACACATTTTTAAAAATGTTGTTTGGTCTCATTTCGGATTCTTTAGTCCTTCAAAGGATCATTGAGCGAGAATTAAAGGAAACTGCTGGATTAAAAAGTCATTGTGATGATGTGTGGGTTTATGAGGAAAGTGGCATAGAGCATGATCAAAGATTATTCGAGGTTTTACAAAGACTGAAGGAAAGTGGTGTTACCCTTAAGGCGGAGAGATGTAGGTTTAACCCCAAGGAGATACAACATATTGGGCATAAAATAACAGAAAGCATTGAAGAAAAGAAGGAATTGGTTAGTGCTATACGTGGCAAACTCTGTGAATAAAGATTTGGTTTAGTTCTTGGGAATGACAGAGAAGTATAACAAATTTGTAGAGAGGACCAAGAACATGAGGACACTACTAAAGAAAGGAGTAGTTTTCCAGTGGTACAGGGAGTGTGAAGAGGAGTTTAATCCAATAAAATACAGTCTTGAAAAGGAACCTTATTTGCAAAGTTTTGAGCCAGGAGATAAATCATTAATCATGACCAATGCCAGTGCAAAAGGTTTCAGGGCGGTGCTTCTGTAAGGGTTAGGCAGCACATAAAAAGACATTATATTTGTATCTAGTGGAATGAAAGGGGAAGAATGCATGTAATCTGTTATTGGGAAAGAGGCTTTAGCATTATCCAGGCAGTGAGGAAATGAAAACATTTGTATGGCGCAATAAATTTGACATAAAAGCAGACCATAAGCCAATAAGGGAAGTATTTTTGAACATAGGGATTGTGCAATCCCAGCAAAGTTAGGAAATGAGTATTTTCACTCCAAGAGAATAAACTTTAGGTAACATTCATTTAAGGGGCAAAGGATTGCCTTGCTCATTTCTTTTCTCAGCTAGTCAAGCAAATATCTGTTGATGATGTAGAAATGAATGGAGGAGGAGGAAGATAGCGAGTCCAAGTTATGTGTCAGTACTGATGGCATTGGACAGGAAGTGGAGAGGACAGGAGAAGAGAGATGAAAAAAACATCAGGCTCTACAGGTCTTTTTGGGTAAAATAAACGAAGGCTAGAAGAACAAGGACATGTCATGCAGAGATGGTCTGGCGTGGTATGAGATTGATTCAGCCAGGGAGTTTGAGAGAACAGCTAGTTGTTGTGCATATGAGAACCACCTGGGGATGTAAAAAACCAAAGGGAGATTACGTGATGTGTTTTAATGTCAAGAGATGGATCTTTTATGTGGGAAGAACAGTAACAGCAAGAATGTCTATGTAGTGATAAAATCGATCTGGAAATGTAGAGTTCAGCCCATGATGATGACAGCACTTCCAAAAGGTCCATGGGAGGACATTGCATTGAACGTAGTTGGTCCTATCATGTTATCTAGCTCCGACAAATATAAAATTGTGGTGTTATACTTGTATTCTAGGTGGCTGGAGATGAACACCAATGAAATTTGAGAGGTAGAAGTATTCCAGAGAAAACGTTTTCCAAATAACAGATTAACGGATGATGGTGTGTAAATGGTTTTGAAAGAAATGTAGGAGTACTTAGGGAAGAGAGGCATGATGCACAAGAAGATCTCTCATTCCAAGGTAAATGGTATGATGGAAAGATTTAACATAGTGTTGAAGGAAACCATACAAAGAGCAAGTGCCAGAGGAAAATGTTGGCAAGAAGAGTTAAAGAAGAAAGATAATGTGTACAAGTTCACACCTCACTCCACCATTGACAAAATACCTTTTGAGTTGTTTGGAAATAGGAAGGCAAACTCGGTGATGTGCCTATCGTGGGTCAATGGGAAGAGAAACAGATATTCAGAGATGTATGAATGGAATGTTGTGGAGGAAGAAAGAAGAAGGTAAGATATAGGAAAGGAAAGTGAAGTTTGAGGAGAGAAAGCCAGTGTAACCCATGAAGTACTAGTAAGCAATTTGGTGAAAATAAGAAATTTCAGGTTAGGGATGAAGAAATCTAAGTTCTCAGAGACTCTCAAAGTCATCAAACTCTTCTGCAATGCAATAGAAATGGAAGATCACAGAATGTGGAATTTGAACAGGGTGATAAAGGTTTCACCCAGAGAAAGTGTGGTGGAGTTAAGTGGGGCCACTGAAAAAACAAGGTTCTGGGAGGTGCTCATCAGTGTGATAGTGGGTAATGTACCTTGTTCCCCAAACTCTCTGCCTGCTTGCCTCATTTAGAGATGGAAGGACCATAAGCTTTCTGTCAAGGGAGAAACTCTCTCAGGTTGTGGAGGCCATTAGTTTTTTTTTTTTAAAACAAACTCCCATTTTAGGAATTTGTTTTTCAAAAACAAAATATGTGAAAAGTTTTGTGGACTGTCATCAAAACCAGTGTGGCCATCCACAAAACGTTTGTATCTTGAAGGGAGCCGTCATGACGGTGGTTCCTTTCAATGTATAGGAATGACCAACAGTAATATATGAATTTGGTGGATGGTAGTCCATCAGGTTGACGCATGTAATGTCCTTCACCATCCTGATGGATGGAGTACTGTTTAGCAAAGTCTAAACCAGGCCAATGTTTTCTAACTTATGGTAGGAAGATCATCCGATGTCACAGCTTTTTCCTCAATTTAGCGAATATATTCTCATCCTGCAATTATGTGTATATTCTTTACAAATCACTTGTTTAAGATTTGCATTTTATAAACTATTTTATTGGTATTTCTCTTTCTTTTTTTTTATTGTTAGTGTTTAAGTTTGTGTAATGGGGAAGTGTGTGGAATTTTTAGTGTAGAATCCTGTGATTACAATCCTACGACTTGAAGAGAAAGTTGTGATTTAAAGGGTGGCGGTTTGGGAAGTGAAAGGTATGGCGGAGGCTAAGGTGCTGGATATTGTGCATGATAAACCTCTAAGCCTTTCTGTCTACGAAGTGTTTATTTCTTACATTCTTACACAGGATCCAAGCATGAATGCCTCCCTGCTCACTCCATAATACCCCATTATTGATAAAAGTATATTAGGTACCAGTGCATGGATGGGGCTAGACACATAAATTGGTTTCTGAGGGAAATGCTGGTGGGATGAATTCAAGCTGCGGACCTGATGACACCATAAGGTGTACAGGGAAACTATACCTGGCTTGAAATAATTAAACTTTAGTGAAGTAATACAAGTTAAATAGCTGACAACATTCATACGTAATAAGTATAGAATGGAATAATGGGACAGGGGTGTGAGTTTAAATATGAGTGGGTTTAACTAACATTCTCCTGGATTTACATGTTATCTGCTGAGTTGTTTACAATAACCATGATCATTATGATTAATATGATTTATAAATAATCATATAATTGTAAAATACCATTTATTGTGTGTGTGTGTTCTGATTTGTGGCTACTCTGGCAGGGCTCTACTTTATCATCGCTTACAGATAAGAGGTTCTCTGCCAAGTTTTTCTGACTCCTAACACTCCCTCTCTAATGGAGAATAAAGAGAGAGAGAGAAAGAGAGAGAGAGAAAGAGAGACCTGTAATTTCCTCTTTTCAACAAAAAGATCACATTTCCTTGTAGGTGTAAGGGATCTACTAGGGTGTTACACAAAAATATTGGATGAACACAACTGTAGCCCCTTGTCTTCACTTTTATTTCATTTACTTCTCTCCTGCTAATCCCTAAGCATGGAAATTACAGACAGCATTAAGCCTGCTGCAGAAGTGCAACATAGGCCAGCGAACCATAGCTCACCATAAAAGGATTCACTTGCAGCTCCCTCTTGAGACTCAGTGTGCCGGGGTCCTGTAGCAGGAGGCCGACCGCTTGTGCGTCTTCCATTTCCGCTTGTCCCAGTGGCAGAGGAGCAACATCTTGAAGGTGTTGCGAAAAGAGGTGTTGCAAAGGGCGTAACACATGGGGTTGACGGTGCTGTTAACATAGCAGAGCCAGTAGCCCAACTCCCAGAGGGTAATCGGCACACACTCTTCTCCACAAAAAGTGGACACAAGCACCATGATGTTGTAGGGGGTCCAGGTAACGATGAATGCCAGCAGGATTGCACTGAGGGTTTTGGCAGCCTTCTTCTCCTTGATCAGGGAGATGCTCTTTCGCTTATTGATCTGGTTTTTGGTGATTGGTGCCTGTGCTTTGGGTGTCACCCTATCTTTTATAGCAGTAGAGTTCAAGGTGAGTGGCTTTTGTTTCATTGGGCGCTTGTTGGCCCTGGCACTGCTGACTTTTGGTGGGGTCCCCGTTGGGACAGCACAGGTATTATTCCCGCTTGTGTTGTTGGAGGAATTCATCAGCATGGCCCTGGCCTGCCGAGGGCTGTCTTTACCTATAGTTTCACTCGACCCGTCAGAACTGGCTGAATTGGGCGAGCGAACCACTGAATTGATCATGGGCAACTTGATCACAACCGAGCAGATGCTCTTCATTTCAAATGGCTGGTCCTCTCCCTCTGAAGAAGTCAAGGAGTCAGCAGAACCGCCTTCTTCAGTGTTATTCCAGCTCCCATTGCTGCTGTTCTCCTGTTGAGTTTTCTGAGCCAACCGGCTTTGTTTCCAGTTTGGAAAGCAGCAAACCCTCGGCCTTTGTAGTGTGGCGGCTGGTGTCTCCACTGCCTGAGATTGATCAGAGCTGCTTGTACTTCTAAAGCTGTTCATGGCTGGCTGAACAATGCTGGCTGACTCCGAGCCCTGTAGAGCTGCAAGCTCCTTGGTGCGATTTTCTGTTTCCCGGTAGATCCTCCAGTAAAGTATCGACATTATAGTGACTGGCAGGTAGAATGCAGCAATGGCAGTGCCAAATGTAATGATCGGCTCTGACAAGAACTGAATGTAACACTTTCCTGGGCCAACTGTTCGCTCTCCAACTATGTACTGCCAGAACAAGATGGCGGGTGCCCACAAGACGAAAGAGATGGTCCACGCCATACCGATCATTATGGCTGCCCTCTTTGGAGTCCTTTTTGCTCTGTAAGTTAAAGGCCGCGTTATAGAGAAGTAACGATCAAAACTGATGACCAAGAGGTTCATGACGGAGGCATTACTGGCCACATAGTCCAAAGCAAGATAGAGGTCACAGAACACACTCCCCAAAGGCCAGTACCCCATGATAATATACATAGTGTAGAGGTTCATGGAAAGGGCTCCAATGATCAGATCAGCGCAGGCCAGGCTCAGCAGGAAGTAGTTGTTGACTGTCTTCAAATCGCTGTTGACCTTAAAGGCCACCATCACCATCAGGTTGCCAATGATGGTGACCAAGGAGAGGATACCAGTCGTCAAAACAATCAGTACCACCTCCCAGATGGCATGGCCTCCAATTGGATCTGGTGTGTCTGTGGCATTTGGGGCAACTGACACATTCATGGTGGGAGGCCAGGTGCTCTTGAGATCGTGTTCTAGGAAGCCATCCTGATGTAGAAGCCACATGGAGCTTCGTCTCACAGGCCTTCTTTGGGCTGGAATTAGGGTCCAGAAAAAAGCTGAGTTCCACAGCCAGACGATGTCACCTGGAAAAGAAGGAGGAGATAAAAGGTGAGTTAGTCAAAAATTGTTGATGACACTAATAACTCAATAAACCCCAATTTCTCTTCCCCCAGCTTTGTAAAATGAACTTTTCACCATGCAACTCATACTGTCATCATCTCTTAGACAGTAGGTTCTGAATTAGATGGGATATTTGTGAGTAGTGCCCATTTGATTCAGGACATTGGCTAGAAAACCAACACCGCAAACAAATGACATGATGGTATTTATTGTTTAAAATTATAGATTGTTGTACTTTTTTTAAAGCAACGTTTTCAGTGCAAAGGAAGCCCAAATTTGGAAAGGGTGGGTTCTGGGCGACCATGATAAAGAAGATTTTTAGAGCATTACGTAAAAGCCCACTTAGCATTTTGGACTTGTTCAAACATAAGTACAGAAGATGTTTTGCCGATGGTCCACAGCACACTGAAAAGGAAACTAAAAAGCAGTAGGACACTGGTCCTTAGATGGAAATGTACGACTTCTTGTTGTACCCACCGAAGTGAGGGGAAAAGCCCTCCTTTATAACAGGTGTGACTGTTTGTACGTCACTGAAAACAACTGATTAAAGCTGGTCCTTATAAACAGGAGAGAGCGAGAGAGATAGAGAGAAAGAGAGAAGGGAGAGGGAGAGAGAGAGAGAGAAGGGAGAGTCTGGTTTGTCATCCAATAGCACCGCACAGGCCTGAGACTGGGCAAGGGCGAGCGCAAAATAGCGCGCGCCGCCATTATGGCAGTCGCGCCGGTCCCCGGGGGTATGGGGGGGTGGAGGGGTCGCCGCGTCATGTGTGACGCGGTGCCCCCACCTCCCCTGCTTATCCAATAAGGTGTCGCGGCAGGATCGCGAACCGGAAGCACTTTAGTGCTTCCGGTTCAGCGCGATTGCCGAACGTTGGGGCAGGCCGGTTTAGACCGGTCTGCCCTGTGCCCCCCCTTTAAAAGGGGGCGAGGGGAGCAGGAACAGTCTCTTGTTCTCTTTGCTCCCCCCAGAACGGCACCCGGGCCACCAGCGGCCCGTAACTTGTTTTCTTTTTCTCCTTTTGCAGGTATTCGTCACCCGGTTTTGAAGCATCAGGTGATCGTAACCAGGGTCGGTTGCAGGCAAAGGAGTCCGCTACACGTCGGATCTACAGCGGGAATCAGCTGTTCAGCGCGACGACAGTGAAGCTGAGAGCGACCGGGAATTGTCGCCGTGTGAAGGGGGAAAACCGCAAATCGTTTCTTACTGCCGATTTCAGTGCACTGCGGTGAGAGCGTGCTAGGCGGTCTGCGGGCGCCTGGAAGAGTTCGCATTGTTAGCGGGGGTGGAAGCGCGAGGGGCAAGGGCCAGTTGCAGTTGTCCTGGGCACTGAGATTGTGCAGTTAACGGGAAGCGGAAGACGTGCTTTGGGCGCTTTCCCGAGCGGCTGAGAATCGTACGGCTGGCAGTTTGAACGCGGGTGGGGCAGAGCGGGGGCAGCACGCGAGTGTTAGTCTAAGGAAACGCTTTTCTGCGGTCTGGGGAGCGCGCAGTCTGCTTTGCCGGAGAGTGTGTTCGGATTCCGCATTTGGGCATTCTCCGAGAAAAAAGTTTTAAATACAGGTGTGGTGTCTTGGATAGTGCAATCTGTGGGTGCCTGTTGGAAGTTTGATGGTGTGTAGGCAGCACAGCAGGGCATTGGGCGCTGTGTGATCAATTAGTCTTGCGGTAGACGCAGGGGTAGGGGCACGCACTGCGCAACATGCAGTTTTTCTTTTTTCTACACAATTACAGTAACATCCGGTTGGTGTCAACACCCAGTAAAGGTTGAGGGGACACGACTGCTTCTACCCGGCGCATCAAGAATGCCTGCGGATTGCGGTGACCAGGTGGAGGAGCCGGTTTAGAATATCATTGTGGGCAGCACCGGTAGGCCAGCATTTCACCGCTCCTGGGAGCCACGCGGGTTTGAGTGGGCGACTCACCTGAACCCACTGGGTTAGCTAGTGGGCCGTGGCTCTGGTTGTGTGGGTGCAGAGGCTGGCTGGTTGTTGCTGCTGCTACTTCCAGTTAGGGGTCTGTGCAGTGGTTCGGGTCAGCGTACGGGGCTCACGGTAGTGTGGGTATTCTAAACAGGTCCCGTCAGAAACACTGATCCGGAATGGCCTCTAAGGTGAGGCGGACTGAGAAGCGTTCGCGCACTGACGTCATGTTGGAGGCTCTGATGCAGCAGGTCCAGGTTATGGGACAGGCCTTAACACGGTTGCAGGAGAAGGTGGATGGGCCTGAGGGAGGGGAGGGGAGGCCCAGGCGGCCTATTGTTCCCCCAAAAACTTTCTCTCTGCCTTTGCATAAGCGAAGCAGGTCCAAGTCCACCGGGAGAGGGGCGGGGGGTGCCCCAGGGCCGGCCCCTAGGGAGGTGATATCGATACCACAGGTTCCCATGCCAAGCCCGCAGGTTAATGGGGTGCTTAGTATGCCAGTGCCCACAGTGCCAGTGGGGGGACAGCCACAGGCCCCATCGGTTCCTCTGGTGGGAGGTCCAGGGGGGGCCACGCTGGACCAGCCGGACATAGCGTCCAATCTGGCGGCAGTACTTCCGTGGCTGGAGACAGTTGAGAACTGGTCTCCCGCAGCAGGGGCATCAGGCAGCGGGGAAGATGCAATAGAGAGGGCCCAACAAATAATGGCTCAGTTGGGGAAAGCCCAATCGGTTGGGGTGCCGGCAGTACCGGCGGGAGGTGCAACGCCTGGGGGTACAGTACCTGTAGCTGGTGGTGAAGGTCCAGTAGTTCCAGTAAGCACACCAGTGGATCCAGGAGCACCGAAGGCGGCTGATACAGCAGCACCTGCAGGTATAAATAAACCATTGCCTCCTTTAGGTTTGGGGGAGATGCGCTCAGCTAGAGAACAGTTGGGGCGGCATTTGTCCCAGGAAACAAAAGAAAAGATCTGGAAGGGGGCATACGTTAACATTTTTTCCCTCTTGATAGATGAGGCTGAAAGGGAGGAGGCTAAGAAAAATAAAGAGTGGACACATCATAAGGAGTGGTCAAGCATAATTTTAAAATACAGGGTGGAGGAGACTCTAGCCAATTGGATACAAGGTTTTACTATATATATGGCAATTATGCTGGAGCGTTTCCCAGAGGTAGGGTCAGAAATGGCGTGTTATCAGAACAGGATCACTGTCGCGCATGCTACATCTGGGGGCAATGGGTGGAAGGAGTATGATAAAGAGTTTAGAAGGGCGAAGGCGCAGGACCCAGCATTAGGGTGGAATCAGACCGACATGTTTATTCATCTGAAACATTTGGTGCAGGTGTCATCTGACAACTATCGGGGGCAGGCGCAAGACAGTGGGCGTTTCCAGCCCTTTCGTGCAGGCCCCGTGGGGAACATAGGGGGCACCACAGGGAAGACAGGGAGCACAGGAAAGAAAGGGGTGTGTTTTGACTTCAACAAGCGAACCTGTAATAGAGCTCCAGGCACATGCAGATTCAAACACACCTGTGGGTTCTGTGGTAATGCGTTCCATCCCGAGTCTAAGTGTTTCAAGAAAACCAGAGACAAAGGAGTCAAGAAGCAAGAATGAGAGAGCGCTCCTTGAGAAAGCTAGATCCTCCATAAACATCAGCGCCATGATCCCTTGGTTAAACAGGTATAATTACCCGGAAGCTGCAAGGACGATCAGGGAGGGGTTTCTAGCAGGCTTTAGGATACCGGCGCAGGGCTACAAGGGGGTGGCACACTACAGGAACCAACTTTCAGTCAGGTCCAATGAGGGTATAGCAGCAGCAAAAATTGAGAAGGAAGTTAGGCTGTGTAGAGTGGCAGGCCCATTCGACAACGTCCCAATGGAGGACTTTGTTTGCTCACCATTGGGGGTGGTGCCCAAGAAAGCACAGGGCGAATTCCGCTTAATCCACAATCTTTCAGCGCCCAGGGGGAATTTTGTGAATGAGGCGATTTCAGACGCATTGTGCAGTGTAAAATATGCATCCTTTGATCAGGCAGTGGCCATGCTGAGAAGTTTGGGTCAAGGGACATTGCTGGCAAAGTCTGACATTGAGTCAGCTTTCCGCTTACTGCCGGTGCACCCTCGGGATTTCCACCTTCTGGGTTTTCAATTTCAGGGAAAGTATTACGTGGACAAATGTATGCCAATGGGTTGTTCAGTCTCCTGTGCCTACTTTGAGAAGTTTAGCACTTTTTTGGAGTGGATTTTCAGGCGGGACACGGGCCACCACTGGGTCTTACATTACCTCGATGACTTTCTCTTCTTGGGGGCACCAGGTTCAGAAGATTGCAGGACAGCATTAACAAAGTTCTAAGCCCTCATGCATGAGTTCGGTGTGCCGTTGGCACCAGGTAAAACAGTGGGCCCTAGCACAAAGATTGAATTCCTTGGGATTGAGCTGGATTCTGTGCAAAGGGTGTCTAGGTTACCGGCAGATAAGGTACATGACTTCAGGGTTGCATTGCAGCACTGCCTTACTAAGGAAAAGGTTACTCTGCATCAATTGCAGCAAGTTGTGGGACAGTTAAATTTTGCGCTGCGCATAATCCCAATGGCTCGCCCGTATTCCCGCACCATTGCACAGGCTATGTCAGGACTCAAAGAGAAGCACCACCACACCAGACTCTCCAGCGAGGTCAAACAGGACATGCTCATCTGGAAGGCATTCCTGCGCGATTTCAATGGTAGGGTGGTGTGGCCCTGCTCCCTTGAGGTCCAGTCCCGAGTTGGGACTGATGACTGATGCGGCAGGTAGCGAAGGTTTCGGTGCCATTTTGGGGTCAGAATGGATTGCACAGGGTTGGCTGGGCTGGTGGAGAGACTCAGGCCTCACAAGTAACATAAGCTTCCTTGAGCTCTTCCCCATCCTGGTGGCACTGTCCGTTTGGCCTGAACATTTGAGGGACCAGTCTGTGATATTCTGGTCCGATAACATGGCGGTCGTGGAATGCATTAACAATCAAGCGGCAAAGTGCAAATTGATCCTGCGTTTATTGAAGGAGATTGTGTTACAGTGTATGAAATTAAATGTACTTTTCAGAGCCAAACACGTGCCGGGTATATTAAATCATGCTGCTGATTCATTGTCTCGTTTTAAAATGCAGGCATTCAGGTCCCACCTCCCAGAGGCAGCGGTGCACCCAACACCTTTCCCAGAACAGCTTTGGCAGCTTGGTGCCCCCAGTTATCGGACCTCGTGGCAGCTAGCCTAGCACCAAGGACCAGGAGAGCTTACGAAGGGGCGTTTTGGTCATTCTGTCAGTTCTTGGGGGATAGTTGGGAGCAAAAGTGGCACGAACCAGGGTCGGTGGTCGCGTACCTGAGATTTATGAGGGAGGAGGGGCGCCCGGTTGCAGGGGCTAGGCGTCACATTACGGCCATATCCTTTTTTGCTAAAGTTAAAGAAAAAGGGGATCCAACAAGGAATTTTGTAGTGCGCCAGGCTTTGAAGGGCTGGCAACGCTTGCAAGGGGTGCAGCTTGACGAAAGGAGACCCATAGGGTTGGAAACACTAGCTAGGTTGATGGCAGCCCTGCAGCGGGTCTGTAACTCACCAAGAGAGGTTACTTTGTTTCAAGCAGCATTCTGCCTCGCATTCTATGGTGCCTTCAGGGTAGGAGAACTGGTGCCAAGGAATAAAAAGGACTGGCAGGGGGGCCTACAGGTGGAACATGTAAAAATAAAAGGGGACTCCGTGCTGATTTCCTTACGTAGGTCCAAGACTGATCAGGGAGGAAGGGGTGAGAGCATAGTGCTGCACAGGGCTGGAGGTAGTACATGCTGCCCTGTTGCCAAACTGGAGGCCTTTATGGCACAGCGGACGTGGGCCACAACAGGGCCATTTCTGGTACATGGGGATGGGTCACCCCTCACTATCTTTCAGTTTAAGAAAGTCATGGGTTTGGCTTTGCAGGACGCTGGTCTGGAATCAGCTAACTTTGGGACCCACTCCTTTAGGATTGGGGCGGCCACTGAGGCAGTGTCCATGGGTTTGAGGGAAGAGCAGGTCAAGAGGATCGGTAGGTGGTCCTCTAATTGTTACAAGCGTTATGTGCGGCTGCACATGCTTTAGCCCGTTGGTTTCGTTTCATGGTAATTGCAATTGCCTTCACCCTGTGACTCAGAGAGAAGCTTGCATCGGTACACTGTTACATAGTGCTATGTGCAGTTGTGTATGTTTTGTAGCCTGTCAGTAGGGCGGTGCACTGAAAATTGTTCTGTTTTCACGTTTGCTTGCAGTTTCTTCGTCCTGTGACTCAGAGGAGAAGTCTGCATCGGTCCACCATCATGACAGGAGGATGTCACCTCGTCACCCAGAGGGACGGCGGTCAACAGTCCACGAACAAACAGCACAGGTTATGGCCCAAGGTCATTCTTGGGCCCAAGAACAACAGGAAATGTGGGTTGTTGGCCATTCTTATGTCCGTCGTTTACAAACTTTCTTTTCAGGGGCCCATGAGGCCAGGGCGCGTAAGTTGGGAACAAAGATAGTGTTTTATGGACAGGGTGGACTGGGCGTGGGGCAACTCAGGGAGCTGGTAAAACGCGCTTTAAGAGAAAGTAAGGGACCACCAGCAATCTGGATCCTGCACTTAGGGGTTAACGACTTGGCTCGCCTGGGACGAAGGGTGCTAGTGGAGGAATTGCTCACTGAAGTGGGATGGTTGGCAAAAAGGTGCCCTGAAGCTATTATTGTCTGGTCCCACATGATCCCAAGGTTCCAATGGAGAGGGGGTGAGTCAGTGCGGGCGTTGAATTACGCGGTAAAGCGGATCAACAATAAGTTTGACAAGCTGTTCAGGACCCTTAAACTGAAGTCGATAGGACATGGGTACATTCGGGGTGACCAGTTCTTTTTGCAGGACGGGGTTCACTTATCTGCTAAAGGGAATCAGGCATTTATGGAGGACATTTTAGCATGGTTGGAGGGCGCGAGGCGCAGGGCATGACCTACTAGTGAGCTGAGGGGGAGGCCAGATAGTCGGGCAACTATGCTGGCCTGTGGCGGTAAGGTCATGATTGGTAAGCATAGACTTCGGTCCTTAGCGGCCAGCACCATGTAACTCCAGGGGCAGTGACAGCCGGTTGGTGGTAGGCTGTCGGGGTGCGGGGGCCGGGGGAGTCACTCTTTCCAGTAGGCCGGTGGCCACCCTCGCACGCGCATGCGCATCAGGTCGCAAGTATGCAGAATTGCAGCCCCTGTTATGGAGTCTAAGGCTCAGGGCGTAGGGGGGGCCCGGGGGAAAGTATCCGTCCGATAAGCTGTACCCCCTACGCAAGCTTCGATAAGCTGTACCCCCTACGCAAGCTTACTCCGGTGGAGTATTTGTAGTTTACCGGGATCATCTGGGGCTGCCAGTCATTGACCTTGCCGTAGGCTCTAGAGGGGACACGCAGAAAGTAATGTATATACATTTTTAGATTACGCTAGGAGTGGCTATGTATTAGAGCATGTTAAGGTTAGCCAAGTGACATCATGTATCTATCAATGTATCTGGACTTTCTGCGTAATTGTACATAATGTAAATAATAATCAATGTTTTAATTATGTAATAAATACGGCCGGGGGGTTACACCCCCTAATCCAAAAAGGACAAAGAGTGTGGTTTGAAATGCTTGCCGTGGGGGAGGGAGGGAGTCCCCATCCATCCAAGGGGCGGACTTGGGTCCTACTAAAGTAAAAAGGGGACTAGGCAGTACCAGGCCATATGGGCAAGGCCGAGCGCTAAATAGCGCGCGCCACCATTAAGGCGGTCGTGCCGGTCCCCGGGGGTATGGGGGATGGAGGGGTCGCCGCGTCATGTGTGACGCGGTGCCCCCACCTCCCCAGCTTATCCAATAAGGTGTTGCAGCAGGATCGCGAACCGGAAGCATTTTAGTGCTTCCGGTTCAGCGCGATTGCCGAACGTTGGGGCAGGCCGGTTTAGACCGGTCTGCCCTGTGCCCCCCCCTTTAAAAGGGGGCGAGGGGAGCTGGAACAGTCTCTTGTTCTCTTTGCTCCCCCAGAACGGCACCCGGACCACCAGCGGCCCGTAACTTGTTTCCCCACCCACCATCCCCTAGGGCAGGCAGTTCAAAGGAGGATTGCAGTGAGGTTTTGCTTTGTTTTCTTAAATTTTGTTTGCAGGTATCTCAGGAGATATGTTTGATGTAAATTTGTGATGATTTTGGTAATGTTGCAATAAAAGCGTGAATTGATGTTGTTTTCAGTCACAGGTAATTTTCATGGAAAGTGGTGTTTTGAATTTTGGCAACGTGTAATAAAAGTGTCAATATATGTTGTTTTCAGTTACAGGTAATTGTCATGCAATATGGTGTTGTGATGTTTTGGTAATGTGTAAGAAAAATGTCAGTATATGGTATTGTGTTACAGGTAATATTGTCGTATTTTAGTGGTGTATCCCTGGTCAGCGGTAAGGTCATGATTGGTAAGCATAGTCTTCGGTCCTTAGCGGCCAGCACCATGTAACTCCAGGGGCAGTGACAGCCGGTTGGTGGTAGGCTGTCGGGGTGCGGGGGCCGGGGAGTCACTCTTTCCAGTAGGCCGGTGGCCACTCTCGCACGCGCATGCGCATGCGCATCAGGTCGCAAGTATGCAGAACTGCAGCCCCCGTTATGGAGTCTAAGGCTCAGGACGTAGGGGGGGCCCGGGGGAAAGTATCCGTCCGATAAGCTGTACCCCCTACGCAAGCTTACTCCGGTGGAGTATTTGTAGTTTACCGGGATCATCTGGGGCTGCCAGTCATTGACCTTGCCGTAGGCTCTAGAGGGGACACGCAGAAAGTAATGTATATACATTTTTAGATTACGCTAGGAGTGGCTATGTATTAAAGCATGTTAAGGTTAGCCAAGTGACATCATGTATCTATCAATGTATCTGGACTTTCTGCGTAATTGTACATAATGTAAATAATAATCAATGTTTTAATTATGTAATAAATACGGCCGGGGGGTTACACCCCCTAATCCAAAAAAGACAAAGAGTGTGGTTTGAAATGCTTGCCGTGGAGGAGGGAGGGAGTCCCCATCCATCCAAGGGGCGGGCTTGGGTCCTAAAGTAAAAAGGGGACTAGGCAGTACCAGGCCATATAGAGGCTCACCCACAAGGGGAAAATAGTGAAACTGCAAGTTGACTCTGCTTAGTGTTGGTAGTTGCACTCTTTGTTCATATAGCCACCCTGATTTTTGATCGTTTTCTAAAGTGACAGCGAACGCGTTCCTGTCTCTTTATGCTTCTTGTCTCCATGTTAAACACACAACATATTAGGAATAAAGGCTCCAAACAAGAAAAGTGCAGAAATACGACCATCTGATACTTGTCTGGAACCAGGTAATGTGTAGAAGAAACAGTATTTACATCAATGTGGGTCAATTTGGTTAGCAGGCGAGAGGAAGGGAACTGGGGGAGACATATCACAGAGAAGGATTCAGTGACTGTGCCAAGCAGAGCTGGGTCCGGGGTCCGGGCAGCTTGCATATTTTGCATCCTATATGGAAAGAAGGCAGTGAAATAAATGTGTATCTGCTGCCCCCCCCGCAGTGCAGTATTTATCAATGTATTAATGTGCCACTGACTACCAATTACCACGTATTACAATTGAAAATAAATCTAAAACACTTTTTTTCCATTACCTTAAAATATATTACAGAACTGTCTTCTACTTCACTTTCTTCCCGTTTATTCACTTGTGTATTCTAAGTCACGTGACATCCTAGAGTGTAATACATTTCAGCATGCGTCAAACCTCAGAAACTGTTCAGTGCACATACGCACTACCTTAATTCTTCCTAGAAACATGCTTCTTTTCTTTAGAGGGGGACTCTGACGGCGAGAGGGCTCTGTTCGTGGACGTAACCGGGCACTTTCAGTGGCTGTTAGATTTTAGATCCAAATTTAATGGAAGTTTTGCCATAAAACTTCGCTGGTTTTGTAAAGATATGCGAGCCGAAAAGCAGTCCTTTGAGTAAACGTGGAACTGGGCCAAGTGGTCCACATAGGCCAGCAGTAGAATCTTTTTGCTCAACTCTTAATGTGGCTCCACCCTGTCCTGTGCATGACTCTCCCTGTATTGAATTGATGGTCACTTTCACATAGTTCTCATTCCCTCCGCTCTCCTTGCGTCACAACTCTTGGCGATGTACTATTTCAGTACCTTAAGCTTATTGGGAACGATTGGCAAAAAATAATTGTAAATCTACACCTGAACACTTATTCCGAAGCACAGGTGTGGATTTGCGAGTTTTGAGAAGTGATAACACAACAACTCTTTCCCCAACGCGGGGCTGTACCCACAGTATAACTCCGCATTGGGTAATGATGCCCCGCTGAGAAATGCTAATTTTTTTCTCGTTCTTCCCGCTAGAAGAAACCATTATCTTCCGTTGTGAAACCACTTCCTCTACACCCCATGATATTTAGGGATGCTCTGTTCTGGCCACCATGGTAAGGGAGCTACTCAGGGGACATCTCTGATCATCTACAGTGTGCCAACAAACTCTCATGGCAAACTGTTCTTTCATCTTTCCAGTCCCCAGATATTTTTGGGGCATTTACGCTGTATTATCGTAGCTTGTACACAACCAGGACCCAGTGGTCCCTGCATAACGTTGTGACCTATCTTGATGACATAGCATTGGGTTGGCTGGAGGCCGAGGTGTGAGAGTTGCTAAATATGCCACTGAATCTGGAAGATGTTAAGAGTGTGATTAAAATTAAAGCAAACAAAAGGAGATGATGGTGTTATGTTTCATATAGGTACCCTAATATAGGCTCGGGTAATATCATACACCTTCACCTACATTACCTCCCCTACACTACACAGTAACGCACCTTTTAGGATTGAACCTTTACCTAGTTCCAGTCCTGGGCGAAGGAGGGTTTTCCCTGAACAATAATGTCCTGTAACTTCATCAATAGACTCACACAGTATGAATGAATTTTCATAAGGGTTCTTGGAAACCAGGCTGGGGCTACACCACCTGCATAATATCTACGTACAAGGTTCATCCCATACGTCATCCTCAAATCCAACAATGGCTAACACAAGAAACAAGGGACAAAGGAACCCTAGATACTTTCTGTATAAATACAGCACATCTTGCTAGTGTTAGTTAGAGGGAACCGAAACTTCCAGGCCGACACACTGACCAGAGACGCTGAGGCTCCTGCATGCAGACGCTCCAGCTGACAGTGGTCTAACACATCCCTTGCGGGGTGTCCAACTCGAGACCAGGACGGGGTCCCACACTGTCTCTCTCCAGGTAATGGGGTTCGACCAAATCCTAGAGGGATTCTTGGCTTCACACCTACTCACATGCTAGGTACACTTAGGTACATCTAGATAGGCATCGTAGGAGTACGCGCTCTCTTTTATCATGCATTTTATATCCATGTATGCATTTATGATTATTGCAAAATGGTAGAACTGTACTATCCATTTATATTCACTATACTGCTGATTATATATATCTGCTACTGTCTAACAATTATTGCAGCACATCTATTTTACACTAGAAGAACAACTGTGCAATAAATTCTTATTGTAACACGCCCGACTGTTTCTTCTGTGTAATTCTCTGAGACCGAACAAGTGAGCACGAGTGACTGAGCAAAAAGTAGTACATTGTTTCCACGATCCTGAGGGATCAGGGTTGTCATGTTCTGAGGTTGCCAGAAACTATTCTCTCCCCGATAAGAGGAGACACTAGTGGCACTGTGAGCTAGCTAATGCAAACAGGCTAACATTTTCGGTGGGGGAGTTCAGAGTCAGTCTGCCACCAAGCCCACAGTTCATGTTATCCGAACGCGCAGATTCTGTATAGGTTATATATAGAAACTACACGACATGGCGCCGCCAACGTTGGTTGGGTACTTATTTAACAGTAGAATCTGAGTAGTTCAGTCGTGTTATTCTCAGAGACCCCTACTCACAAAACACCAGAGACGTCTGGAGTGGGTGGGCACAAACTCCGCCACAGCTAAGTAGGCGAAAAATCCTATTTATTAGCTGTTGGTTAATCAAGCTTGAAGGACACAGTGTTCCTAACTTGTGCAAATAAAACCTTATCTTAGTTCCCTTGAACAAACTTCTCTGTTTTAAAAATGACTGAGGGCGGAAATAACGCAGTAGTAAATCTACACGTCTCAGACGGAGAAGTAGAGACAAACGCAATTCAAATTGCACCTAAATTCAGACATACAATCACCCTGAAGCTATTAGAAAATGGTTTACAAGCTAGGGGTGGCTTAGTAGCTTTCGTGATTGAGGCACACGAATCCAACAAAACAGAGGTATTCTACTCGTGGGTTACATTCCCAGAAGCAGATGCAAGAACGCACACATTTCACTACTATACAGAAGGAGATGCACCAGTGGAATATGGTCCGTTCGAGGACATAGAGGTTCCACTCACGTACCAGGAACATTTATACTGGTTTAAAGGCACCCTACCCCACATAAGAAGTAGAGTAAGATTAGGCCCGCTCGGAGGAGAGGGGGCAACATGGCCGATATTAGCGGCCTACACACCACATCCTGACATTGAAACAATGCCACAGGCAGACTTACTCATACAACACAAAGATTTAATCAAAATCGACAGAAACTTGACACAATTCGTCATGAGGACTTTCACAGTCCAACCAACAACAGTTGCAACAAATGGCACTCAGTCTCAGGGTACAGCAACTAAAATCACTCCACAAACATTACACGCGGTAATGGGTAAAATGCCCTCAAAACGTGTACAAATGCCATTCTGGGTAGCTCAGAAAATAACTCAGCTTGAGCCAGTATTCCTGAATACTACCCCATACGAAAAACACAGAATGCTAACAATCTGCTTGCCCATGGGGATAACACCACAAGTAGAGGATTGTACCACTTGGGGTACAGTCTTTGCTGCCATATATACCAGGACTCATGGTATTGCTTCATTAGCCATAGTACCAGATGTATTAAGACAAATACAAAACGAGTATGGAGCAAAACCTGCCCTAAACTTAGGGATGAAGTTACTATGTAACTATGACCAGGTATCAGCCATAATACTAGCTAATATTAAAGGGGAAGCAGCTTCAGTGGCAATCCGCCAACGCCTAAGGGAGTTCGGTCCGTTAGAACAACAACACGAACTACCTAAAATAATTGAAACTGCATATGCAGAATTAAGCAGAGACAGTTTAGGTGGAAAAGCATTAAAACCACAACTGATGGGCAGTTCTGAAAAGGACACTACCAAGCAGACACCTGCTTCTTCTAAAAAGAAGTGGGATAATAAAAAACAACAAAACGTTAAAGGAAACAGACCTCAATCACGAGGCAGATCTCCTCCACAGGAGCCCTCTGAAAAGAGGTACAACCTCAGGAATAGGGATAATATTAGGAAACCTGACAGGTATCGGGATACTGATACACGTTCCTCTCGTTCCTTTCAGGGCTCGATGAAAAACTCCGAGAGAGAAGGACGGTCGGAACACAAAGAAGAGCGTACAAAGTCCAGAGACAAGCAGCACGCTCAAGACTATACTTCCAAAAAAGAAGAAAAGCCAAAATCAAAACCTCAGTTTAAGAAGAAGAAAGGTGCAGGCATAAAGATAAGACATGCCCTGAATTCTGAAGACACAACTTCTGAACGGGGAATGGGCTGAGATGATACTAGACAGTGCGGCAGGAGTAACAAAAGCTCGCCAGAACCTGATGGAATTTCTGGTGACAGCGGACTTGAATGATTACATCACGGTGGAAACACCAGATACAAGGGTGAGCGTCCCCCATAAGTTACACGAAATAACACTCCAAATGGAGGGGGACAAGCCCAGGAAAGTTAAAGGTCTCTTTTGGAAAAACCTATCATCTGGTTATGACATCCTATTAGCTGAACAAGATTGGCCGCCAGCATTCGTTATGGAGTGCCCTAGGGGAGAAACGGTAATTTTTCCAGCATTTTCCGACCTCGTTCTCATTCATCTTAAACATGCATATGCACGGGAGTGGGCAGTTGCCCTAGCTCCAGCATTGTACAAAAATCATGCCGGATGGGATGAAGATTCAACCCACCACATGATCCCGTTAAAGGATTCACCAAATGCACAGAGACAATATCCAATAAAGCAAGAAGCTAAAAAACAGGTCAGGGAGATCTTAGATCAACTTGAATACCAAGGGGTGATTGAAACATGCACCTCACCAATGAACAATCCTTTGTTTCCCGTATCAAAACCTGACAACTCATATCGTCTAGTTTTAGATTACAGACATTGAAACACATGCACAAAGACATTCGCTGTCCAAAATGCACACAGTGCCGCATTAATGAATAACATTGTGCGGAAAAAATACAAAACTACACTTGATATCTCAAATGGATTTTTCTGCCAAAATATAGCACCTGAAAGCAGGTATCTAACAGCCTTCTCAGCGCTAGGGTCCCAGCGGCAATTTTGTCGTCTCCCCCAAGGGTATAAGAACAGCCCGGGGGTGTTTTCAGCAAGGGTAACTGAGTTACTCCAAAATTTTGATGAGGAAGCATAGTCTTATGTGGATGATATTTATCTGACGGACGATGACTTAAAAAGACACTTGACCAGGGTGAGCACCATAATTATGGGATTCGCCTCTGAGGGCTACAAATTTAATTTAAAAAAATCAAAAATCACCCACCTCAATGTCCTGTTTTTAGGATATGAGCTTTCAAGTGAAGGAAAAGTCTGGCAGCTAACTTTTTAGAAAAGTGTGAGCTGCTCCAGCCTCCAAGATCATTAAAAAATCTACAATCAATACTGGGATTCCTAAATTTCGGCAGAACATACATTTTAGATTACGCAGAAAAAGTAAAACCTTTCTACGACTTAATAAAACCTGACTTTTCAGTTAGACAATGGACACAGGAACACACAAACATCCTACGTTCACTACAAGAAGACATGATAGCTTCAAAACACTTACAGACATGCGTAAATGTACGCAACTTAGTGATCCGAGTAATAGCGGGTCAATGCGGGTACACTTACTTAACCTTCAATGAAGGCGGAACGGTACCAATCGCATACAAATCACACCTGTACACAAACGCAGAAATGCGTTTCACTTCAACAGAAAAAATCCTGACAGCAGTTCAGACCGCGGTAGCAAGAGAGAGAGCCCTGGCTCAGGGAAAACGCATAATAGTCGTGACCCCAGTACCAGCTTTAGAAGCTGTTACAAAGGCTAGCATTCCAAATGCAAAAGCCTTACATCATAGATGGATACAATGGGCTAATTCCCTCACTGCAACGGATGTTGAATACAGATTTGATCCATGTCTAAAAATACAGGCATTCCTGCAATACGAACAAGAATATCCTCTACCAAACGAAATTTTGCCTCTAGATCAGTATGAATATATTATTTACACTGACGGATCTGCTCAACCGGCCATAGGGAGTAAGCAACAATACAGCGCAGCATGTGCAATCGTTAAAGGTTGCATGCGGGATGGAAAATGCCATCCAATTTGCACCAAAACGCAATCTCTAGGAGATTGCACGGCACAGTTGGCAGAGTTAAAAGCACTAATACTAGCACTGGTGAATACGGATCACGAATTCCCCACACTAATTGTGTGTGATTCTTTTTACCGTAAACAGTCATACAATGAATATTTACATCATTGGGAACAAAACGGGTTCAAAGACGCAAAAGGTGGCACAATTAAGCATAAAATGCTATGGGAACAGGTAGTTGAGTTGAAGAACGAACTACTGAGGGCTCACGTGATTCATACACTGAGTAATCAACGTGATGGCGTTCACGTTGAAGGGAATTCATTGGCTGATGAAGCCGCAAAAGGGGCTGTACGGACGGCTTCCGTAGCTGCAATCACTCGTTCAAAAAAGAGGATAGATGGTGAGATTATGGTCGCTGTCATTGCTTCAAGCAAAAACAGCGGAGCAGTACCAAAGAAATTTCCACTCAAGTACTCCTACAAGTTAGATGCAAACAACATTCCATATGCTCAGATTCCTGGAGTGGGGGACAGAGTATTACCAAATATGGATCGTAGGCAAGGTTTAATTCTAGCAGCACACGAGGGTTTGGGTTCTGCGCATACAGGCGTAACAGCGACTATTACATTGTTGAAACAGCGCTACTGGTGGCCAGGTCTAACAAAGCAAACGAAGGACTATGTCCTGAAATGCGACATCTGCCAACAGATGAAAGGCTCCACCATAAAACGCCCGGCACAGACACCGTTACTAAAATCAGACAAACCTCTCGCTTGTGTGTATCTGGACCACTGCGGCCCCTTACAATCTGATGGGGCATACAAGTATATCATGGTTGCAGTGGATTCCTGCTCAAGATTCCTCTGGGTATGGCCTCAGCGCTCGGCTGACGCTCGAACTGGTATCAAAGATTTGCGAGTCTTTATAGGGACATACGCAGTTGGCACGTTACATTCTGACCGTGGCCCGGCGTTTAGCTCTCGGGCTTACAAAGAGGCCATGGAAATTATGGGCGTAGCATTGCGGTACTCCTCTCCGTACCATCCTGGGAGAAATTCGGTTGTGGAGAGAAAGAACCGGGACCTAAAGCAATCTTTAACAGCTAGGTACTAGGCAAGGGCGGTAGTTGGGTCAATCATCTATATGGGGTACAACGAGCACTCAATAACCAGCCAAGAAATTCTCTAGGGGGTGTCACTCCATATGAGGTCCATTTTGGGACAAGAATGTGGGTACCTGATCTTGATTGTGAAGGCACAGTGGCGGATGAGAAACCATTTGATATCCATGATCGTTTGGCTGTTTTACAGGATCTAAATGAATCCAGGACACAACAAAGTAAAGTCCTCCAGAAACAGACCGCCACTGGGGAAGTCAAAGCAAACACAGCAAGACCTGTCTGGATCCCAAAGGTCGGGGATCTGGTCAGAGAAAAAATAGCGGACAAAAAAGAATTTGGACCATCATACAGAAAGCCTGTACCTGTCCTAGGAGTTCATGGAACAAGAACTGTACTTTTGCCGCCACTTGCTGGAAAAAAGGAGAAAAGATTTGTCTCAATCGACTTAATCAAACCACACTATGTGGCCAATACTGAACAGTAGGCCTCGTGGACTCCACAGTAGCAGACGCCCTCCTCTAGCTACAATCCAAGAAGTTCAAACAGAAAGACTCATCACGTTCGAAGAGCCTCCTGTACGAAATGAAGGACTATGCAATTATGCTATGGAACTCGTTCCCCTTGAACCGGAAGTACATCTTCAAAATCCAATTCAAAATAACACACAAGTTGCAATTAGACCTAATACAGATGTCTACGTCAACATGCCTCGACAAGAGCAAAATGCGATTTCAACAAATCCCGATGCAATTCCTACAATTGATCGAACTGCTTCTGGCTACTTCATGAACTTTGATACGTTTTCTTTGGATCCAAGTGAACCTGAAGCAGACGCCAGCCCAAAAATCACGCAAACAGCAAGCTAAAGACATTCTGAACTTTCTCAAAAAGACTTACCTGGTATCACCTTGGTTAGAACTCTGGGTAATTACTGGGATACTGTTTTTTCTTTTCTGGCTAGGCTTAGTTATAACTTTTAGCATGCTTATTAATGGACGATACCTTCAACAAAGCTCTGCAACACAAAAAGTTAATTTGATTCTGAAGCCACATCAATCGTCCCATCGTGAGCAGAGATACTTGTCATCAGTGAACATTACAGCAGTTCCTATACCGGATGGTATAGTTTGGGACAAGGTTGATTTCGAAATATTCGGTCCTACTGAACTTTTGAAAATTTCTCATGTATTTTAAATTTAATTGAGTGATATCGTTACCTCCAGTACATTTTCTGATGATTGGGACTCTGAAACTGTTAATGATATGTTGTCTGATTTAGAGAAAACTACCGCATTTCCGAACACTGAAATGTTAGAAGGTACTTCAGACTATGACACTTTGTACTGTTATCAACATTATGGTCATCATTTCCTGCACAAATCTATATCACCTAGAAATGTTTTTGAGTACCACCAGTGGGAACATTGCCCTACACCACCTAAAAGTAGTTCGCAAACATTTACACAGAAATTTTCATATTTTTCAGGGTTTAACACCACTGACCCGACCTCATATTATTATAAGGTTACACCAACATCAGCACTGAAAATGATGTTAACAAACACCAAACAGATATACTCTGCTTCCTTTATCACCCAATTGTCTGAACAGGGTTTTGACCTATGGAAGGACACAATAGACTTAAAATCAGTCTGGGGTTCTAGAGACTGGCAAGTCCAGTGAACAGAGGCGCTATTTAGAGTGTGCCTCATTCCACAGCAGATGATATTTCTAAATGACACTGTGCAACAGACGTCCTGTCTTGGACTAGCCAAAAACAAGGACCTGAACACACCTCGGTTTCCAACACCATCACAGATGGAGGGGTAGCAAAATTTAACTTCACAAGATGGGGCAACACTAGATGACATTTTACAGTACAATAGAACAGACCCTGATTGGAAGAAATGGGTGGTTTGGCCCTTCAACACGAACACATATCAGAAAAGATTCTGGGGTATAACCGAAGGGTTTAATATCCATAGGCCAGACCCACGCTATGTACGAAGAGAACATCCAGGGGTAGTGACATCCTACAGTGTTGGGAAGTTGTGCCTTGATTGGCTAGAGACCTCAACACTCACAGAAGTGAAACAACACTTATCCTTACTCACACAAAACATGGATCTTAGGGATTTTTTATTAGGTCCCAGGAAACCCCGTCAGAAACGTTTCATATATGCTGGCATTTATGCTGCCTACAATGAAAACTGGAAAATATCTCAACAAGAGGCCGCAGAGAGAATACGGGAAATAGAACGTATTAACTTAGAAAAGGCATTAGCAGTAGTGGATAATGGGTTAACAACTTTAACCTCCAGGATATATTCCTTGGGCAACATTGTATCTTCTGCGATAGACATACTGGAACAGGATTTAGCCATATTACAACACGGGCAATCTCAGTTACGTTCTATTATGTTATTAAGCTGGACGCTGCAATCTTTGCGTGAAGGCTATGTGCCTTGGCGTTTTATCAACAGTATGTCTCTGTTTTCTGAATACAATCTAACAGATAAACAGGTAGAAATGGCACAAAGGGGAGCAAAATATATAATGTTGCGTAGCAAAAAGCTGGATAGATTACCATTTACGGTAGCAGAATCACCATCAACGGAATGGCTAATCCATGGCCATATAACTCTACCCGTCACTACTTTTCAGCTTCAATATTGCCTTGAGCAAAGGCAGGCAGGCAAATATGAGAAAATGGGTAAGGAATACATTAAGGAATCTTGGGAGTTACCATACAGATTTCGATGCCGGAGTGGGGATCGAGAAGTGTTTCTAAGCAGTACAAATTGCAAGAACGCTTTAAGCGGTTCTCTCATGTGCCAGGATATTTCCCTGCACGGAGCTTATAATGGCTCGGTGTCGAACTTGTTCTGCCACATGAAAGGGACTCCAGCAGCCGTGATTACACCGGTATTCGAGCTGCTCTCAAATGGGAGTTACTTGATGCTGAACGATCAAGGTTGCTGTGGGATGCTTCCGGGCATTGCCTATCTGGTCACTGTGAACTCCAGGGTTACTTGCTGTATGCAAGTATTGTTTCCCCCAATGAATACACTCAGGGAGGCGCCGTTATGGCCTTCGTTGAATGTTTCCTTTATACAGTTTGATACTTTGAGCAGACTGAAAGCCATGCTTTTACAGCAAACCGTACCCTTAACCTCCGCTCGAGAGACTTTTGATCTTCAAATCGTAAGGACCTCGACTGAGATACAGGCATTTATACGTACAAACTGCCCCTTTCATTTCGCAGAAATGGTGGGTCGTATCTTTAACATGTCTGATACGAGTGGTATTGTACACCTATTTAAGACCTTAGGGTCAGGATTTCTAAGCACCTTTCAGACAATCCTCTGAGTTATTCCAAATTTTATACTCTCCGTATTGGGAAGCGTTTTTGGAGGTCTTCCGCTGATCCTGCTTTCTATCGCAGGAATCCTGATTGTCATTTTTCAGCTCCGCAATGGACGGCCCAATTACCAACGAGATGGCAAAAGCGCTCCTGGAGCGCAAATACCGTGAGTGCATGGTACAGCATCTGGGCACACCTCGATTACGGGAACTGGGTCCCTCTTGGTTTCTATCGTTTAGACCAGTCTGGATGGACTGCATCTTACCTGTTCTTCGATGCCTGTTTTGCAGGGAAGAATGCTTGTTGGATCTCTGTCTGACACTTGCATCGGAAACACCTGCGGACTTGAATACCAGGCTGGAACCCCTGAGGGCCCATGCTCGGCAATGTCCCCAGTGTATTCCCATATTGATGGCTGCATTCCTCGAGAATCTGCATGTGCCTTTTACAACTGGGTTGAGCATCAGCTCTTCCACTAGCAGTGAAGTTTCGACAACAGCACCGGCTGCCTCTACACCAGCTATTGGCAGCTCTGAATATCATTTGTGCTCCATTGACGTACTCTGCGAGGTGTTACAAGGACCGTCCCCTGCAGCGGCAAGCAACTACAATGTTGCATCTCCCAGCCAGGACACTTAATCTATAATTGGCTCATCGTGTGCTGGGGAAGGATTCAGTTTTTCTTTTTCAAATAAATTTGGAACATTTCCTTTAAATTCACACTTTTGCTGAAAAGCATGGCCTTCTGACGCTTGTAGTGGTTCGACTTATTTAAACTAACTCAATTAGGACTTTGGCTTACGTAACAATTGCAAATATACTTTATAAAAAAAAAAATTCCCCTCGTAAGACTGTTTTTAAAATAATTTTAAGAAAATGTTTTTACAAGGCTCATTGATTGTTTTTATGCGCTACTACCTAGTAAAGAGAGTAGTTTGATGGCATTTTATTATTGTTGACTATTTGGACGAGGAGTGGGTGTTATGTTTCATATAGGTACCGTAATATAGGCCCGGGTAATATCATACACCTTCACCTACATTATCTCCCCTACACTACACAGTAACGGACCTTTTAGGATTGAACCTTTACCTAGTTCTAGTCCTGGGCGAAGAAGGAGGGTTTCTCCCTGAACAATAGTGTCCTATAACTTTCATCAAAAGACTCACACAGTATGAATGAATTTTCGTAAGGGTTCTTGGAAACCAGGCTGGGGCTACACCACCTGCATAATATCTACGTACAAGGTTCATCCCATACGTCATCCTCAAATCCAACAATGGCTAACACAAGAAACAAGGGACAAAGGAACCCTAGATACTTTCTGTATAAATACAACACATCTTGCTAGTGTTAGTTAGAGGGAACCGAGACTTCCAGGTCGACACACTGACCAGAGACGCTGAGGCTCCTGCATGCAGACGCTCCTGCTGACAGTGATCTAACACATCCCTTGCAGGGTGTCCAACTCGAGACCAGGACGGGGTCCCACACTCTCTCTCTCCAGGTAATGGGGTTCGACCAAATCCTAGAGGGATTCTTGGCTTCACACCTACTCACATGCCAGGTACACTTAGGTACATCTAGATAGGCATCGTAGGAGTACGCGCTCTCTTTTATCATGCATTTTATATCCATGTATGCATTTATGATTATTGCAAAATGGTAGAACTGTACTATCCATTTATATTCACTATACTCCTGATTATATATATCTGCTACTGTCTAACAATTATTGCAGCACATCTATTTTACACTAGAAGAACAACTGTGCAATAAATTCTTATTGTAACACGCCCGACTGTTTCTTCTGTGTAATTCTCTGAGACCGAACAAGTGAGCACGAGTGACTGAGCGAAAAGTAGTACATTGTTTCCACGATCCTGAGGGATCAGGGTTGTCATGTTCTGAGGTTGCCAGAAACTATTCTCTCCCCGATAAGAGGAGACACTAGTGGCACTGTGAGCTAGCTAATGCAAACAGGCTAACATTTTCGGTGGGGGTGTTCAGAGTCAGTCTGCCACCAAGCCCACAGTTCATGTTATCCGAACGTGCAGATTCTGTATAGGTTATATATAGGAACTACACGACAATGGACGGAGTGCTGAAACTTTTCAGACACTCACCCCCAGTCACAGATCTGGGTTGAATCCATCATCTTTCTTTAGCTCACTACGCCACCCCAGTTTGGGCCCAGCTATATGCAAATCAGTCTTGACCCTATACCTCATGGGAACAGTCCAGCCCGAATTGCCAAGCCAGGTCCTCCCTGGACTGGAAACACGCATCCTGGGACCAGTTTCGGGGTATTACCCCTCATCAGCCAGGCTAGCTTGAATCCAGTGGAAAAGTGAGCAAGGGACTCACGTCTGGGCATACCCTGCCAACTTAGGGCGAACAAAGCAAAATTTGCTGGGTCCAAACTGGGGTGGCGTAGTGAGCAGAAGAAAAATGGTTTTAAGCTAGATCTTTTGACTGGGGGTGAATGTATGATTCATTCAGCATTCCGTCCATTTGTTTGCGTATCACTTTTCACCCTAAGTGGGATGGGTATGCCCAGACGTGGGTCCCTTGCTCACTTTGCCACTGGATTCAAGCTATCCTGGTTTGATGAAGAAAAGCCTCTTTGCCGTTTATTTTACTGATGGTGCTTATTCAAATTTATTTACTCCTTCCTACGTTAATTATATTCTCGTAAGTCTTGCAATAGCACAGAAAAAGACACAGCCATCACAAAATAAACTAATAACACAGGTTTGACTGTATGGTTCACTCTGCTGTGATTCAGTGGTTCTGGGCAGCCGTGCAACGCTACGTGACGCGGCGCGTACTGACGCATGTCACTTCCAGAATTCGCGGAGGCTCGGAGCTCGACCACGGAGCGCGGAACTCGGTGCTCGGAAAGTACTCGGAAGCACGGAGCATGGAGCGTGAGCGCGGTGCCTGGACAGGAGAACAGCCGGGAGGCTGCAACGTGGCAATAACGGCAATAACGAGGGAGTTAACGAGGCAGTGGTAAAAAACTGATAAAAATCAGAGAGTGCTTACCGCCGCATCGCTCCAAACTTGCGGGAGCCCCCCGGTGGGGAGGAGAAGAGATTAGAGAAAAGGGAAACCAACCTGAACAGGGACGGTAATAGGGAAATAGCCTCGTGTGGAGTGGAGGCTAGTCTATGTTAGTTTTTTCACGGCAAGCCCGATGCACCATACAATATCACAGCAGAGGTAAGTGTTTTTGGGGATTAATTGGTAAAGTCCCTTTTTATTTAATAAATTTATTATATCAGTGTGCTGACTTGGACTCAGAAATGGAAGCAGCACTGGATTTGTGCAGGAGTTGAGAAAAGGCAATTGCGTATAGGCGTGGAGACGGAGCTAAATAGTCCGGACCCATTGTGATCTTTTACTTCGCTCAATACTACCCCTCTATTGGGCCTAGTTACAACTTGTTGGTTTTTTACAGAATAAAATTATGTGTGGCAGCTGAGCCTTTTTAGATGGCACCTAAAAACTTAAGCCAAATAAATATCAATTTGGAACCAAGACTCTCTTCGTCGCCAAGGATATTTTCTGTTCTTGGCACTGTTGATGGGGAGTACGAGGAGAATGACTCAAAAGAGCAGCAAGTTGAGAAAGACATCACAGATTTGGACATAAGATCAAATGCTGAAAAAAGTCAGGATCAATGGGCAAACCAGGGTTCCAAGTCATTGGAAGAACTGGTGCGTAACAGCACTGAGAACTTGGACTTGTCGGCAACACCATCGGCATCTATGCTGGACATAATATTAATGTTGCAAAAAATCCTACAAGGCCTATTAGAGGTCACATTAGCAAATAATAAAATATTAAAAGCCCAGGAGACGAGTCTAAAGAGCACTGTGTGCGAATTACAGGGCATTAGGGGCTTAATGCGATCTGTGGTTAGACCAGTGCCTGATAGCTCCACCCAAGGGGATGCAGGGGAACCAGATCAAAAGAAGAATTGCCATGATGGGTATATCTCGAGATGCCCAATGTTAATTAGGAGAAGGAGTGATCATCTGTGGTATAGGTGGCCAAAGTCTAGATACCCTCTAAGAAAACGTACCCATCAGAAAGGGAAACAAATGGGTCACAAAAAAGCAAGGGGTAAAGGAGATAAACCTCAAGCAACACATGTATCAACAGTCAGAAGAGGTTCTCCCCCAGTTACTAAAAAGGAAAGGAGGAACCCGGACTGTCACTTAAGTACGAGACAGGAGAAAACAAGAGAAAAAAGGGTTCAACAAAAAAAAACTTGGGAAATAGAAAGAGAGGAGGAATGGTTAGAAAAAAGGGCAAACGTACGGGAGGAGAAAGATCACCCGAAGATTTCAGGGAGAGGGGGCATTAGGTCAAAAATTCCAAATTTAAAAAGAGCTACGTGCGAAAAGAAGAATGGGGGACTGGATGTAATAGATTCGAGTGACAAAAAGTGGATATATTTTGAACCCTTGGATACAGAGAAGGGGAGGAAAAAGTTAAGGAAAATTGTACCCCTAAATAGATCCCAACTATTATTTTCCTTCTCAAAATGCCCAAGTTTGCGTGAAATTGAATCAAAGGATTTGAGGCAGGTAGGATTCTCCTCAAGTAGCAAAGGCAAGGAATTGACAAAAGTTGAGATATATTCGGGGATGATAAAAAATGCAATTTTAAATGCTGAAAAAGAAATATTGAAGGAAGGTATAAGATTAGTTACAGAGGCTGAATTAGAAAGTGTAAAACAGCCAGATAGTGCCTTCTTGAAATGTCACGCAGGATTGGGGAAAAGGCAAGCAAGACTGATAGCAGGGGCATGCGGGAAAAGAGAAAATATTAAAATAGTTGTTGAAAATCAAGAGCCCTGTAAAAACTGGGGCAACTGGAGCTTAGAGGATAGTGACATAAACCCACCCTTGTGGGCATTGAATGAGTCTGGACACCTTAGCGAAATAGATTAGGGAAGTGGGTCGTCGCATAGCCTAAGAATAATTTCGTGGAACATTAATGGTTTCAAAGAACAAATAAAGATCGATTGTATAAAAAATGTTTCACCGCAGGCTGACATTATTTGTCTGCAGGAAACTTGGCTATGCGACAGTACCCTCGTAATTGAAGGATGTATCCAGATTTACAAAGCCGCCAGTAAAACAAGATTTGGACGTCCATCAGGGGGGATTATGACACTTATTTCTACAAGAACAGTAAAAAAGGTGAATCTGATAAATTCCTCTTGTAAATGGATGTTGGTCAGTGAGATATCCTTACAGGGTCCCGAAAGGCTAAACGAACGTGTGATAGTGGTAAACACCTACATACAGTGGGGCTCTCAAGAAGAGTATGCAAGGGAAATGGGGCTACTTAAAGATGAGATGAAATCCATGAGTGATAAATATGGAAAGGATTTGCTAATCATTACGGGAGATTTTAACCATAAGTTAAACCCCGAAAAATTAGATCCTTGGTTGAAGGAAATTTTGAAAGCGTATGAGATAATGCCGGCACACTTCCCCATTTGTACTATGAATAGGCAAGACGAAGCCCTAGGTAAATTTTTAGGATCACAGGGGCTAATTAGCTTAAATGGTAGGATAGAATCAGATAGACCAGCAATGCAGACATTCAGAAGAGGTAATCAATTGTGCCCCATAGATTACTTCCTTGTACACGCTTGGAACTTTGCCTTGGTAAAAAAGTTTAAGGTAATCAAGCGTAAAGAAAGTGACCATTACCCACTCTTTTGTGAAATAGTGAGAGGGCCCCCAAGACTTTGTGAAAGAGTTTTACCGCAATCAATGGATTATCCAATACGCTTGACCACAAAATTAACTGATGAATATTTAACAAAATTAGCCAGTTTTCAACAGAATCTATCCTTTGAGGTAGCACGGGATCAGACGGTCCCATGGTTCGAAGAAAAAATGCTTCAGGTTGTACAATGTCTGAGAGCCAACCTAAAGAAGAAGGAAAAGGGCGGTAAAATTTCACAAGCCCGGGGTAGAAAGCAAATGGGCTGGTTTGATTCTGTATGTAGGGAGTAAAAAAGGATATTGAGGAGAGAAGAAAGACGTATGAGGCTAAGGTATGATCAGGAGGGTTTTAATAATTTAACAAATTTGAGGAAAGAATATAAAATGTTAGTGAGATCCAAGAAAAGGAGGTTTAAAGAAAAATGCTGGGACTCCCTATTGGCAACTATAGAAACAAAAAATATTAAAGGGTTCTGGAAATTGATCCAAGACGCTTCGGGTCGATCCCCGGGAACCATGAGTTGTGTAGTTGACGAGGCATCCTGGGAGGAGTACTTAGGCCAATTATATATGGCCAGCAATGTGCCAGTATTAAGTGAGGAAAGAGTCCCTATGTGGCGGGTAGCAAAAGAACTAATACCTTCATGCTCCATTGAAAACGTGAAGGACACCATTAGGAAGTTAAATTTAACTCGAGCAGCAAGGCCAGACAACTTACCAGCGGTTATAATCAAAACAGAGTTAAATTGGTGGGCACAATTTTTCTCTAAGATGTTTACCGCCGTTCTAGATTCAGGTACTATCCTCAAATCATGGAGGGGAGCGGTAATTAGGCCACTGCACAAAAAAGGGGACAGAAAGGACCCTAAGAATTATAGATTAATCAATCTATTAGATATTGGTGTGAAAGTGTTTTCTAAAATTATTTTAGGCAAATTGAAGGATTGGGTCGAGCTACATGCGATTGTCCCTGTGGAACAAGGAGGGTTTAAGGAGGGGCACTCGACCATAGACCATTGCTTTGCCTTATGGGCATTAGCTCGGAAGTCGGTAGAACAGCAAGGTAAATTATGCTGCTGTTTTGTCGACTTTCGGGCTGCATTTGATCTAGTAGATAGAGAGTGCTTATGGGAGACGCTAAAAAGATATAACATTCCTGAAGAACTCCTAGTAGTCATTCAAGAGTTGCATAGTGAGAACTGGGCACAGGTTATTAAAGACACAATGGGGGATTTGACACATGAGATAGCAATCAATAATGGCCTAAGACAGGGCTGTGTTTTGGCACCACTCCTTTTTTCAATTTTCCTTGCTGATCTGCTGTCCTTTTTAATGACGGAAAGAGGTGCAAGCCCAAAGGTAAACGGGAAGCATTTGTCCTGTTTACTGTATGCAGACGATCTAGTCATTCTTGATCAAACTGAATTAGGTCTGCAAAGGAAGTTAAAGGCATTTGATATATATTGCACATCTAAAAACCTAACAGTGAACATGGATAAAACAAAAATATTGTGTTTTGGGAAGAGAGATCAAAAATACAATTGGTTCCTGGGGCAAACGAAATTAGAAGTTGTTAATGAATACAAATACCTGGGAATATGATTTGATAAATCTTTAAATTGGGGCACGCACCTACAGGCCCAGAAAACAAAAGCCTCAGTTTGTGGGTTGAAAAAATGTAACAGTAATTATGGAGCTATGTCCCACAGACCCATGTTGAAGGCCTACATTGCAATGATCCCATCTCAATTGCAATATGGAGCAGAAATTTTATGCTTAGGAGGGAAAAGCTCATGGGACAGCGAGGAAGGGAAATGCTTAAAAAGCTTGTTGTCATTGCCCAGCTCATCAATGATACAGGCCATTAGGTTAGAGCTAGACTTGTTATCATGGAACATTCAGGTTCAAGTACACTTATGTAGGTTTTGGAAACGGCTGGGGGCAGGGGAAGAGGAGAAAGTGTCACGTTGGTGTATGAAGGAGATTGAGCAGAGTGAATTAAAGTGGGCAAAAGCAACAAGAAAGAAACTCTACTCCATCTGTGACAATTTAAATGTGAAAATTGACCCCCTGTCGCTGCATATTGAAGAACCTAAGAGCGTACTAAAATCCTTGGGGAAGGAAAAGTCTAGACAAATTGATATGGTGTACCTGAGACAAAAAGAGTCTGTGCAATTTATGTTAAATACCTGGAGCAATGATAACTGGTATCCTTATTTAGACACCCTACCAAATCAATGGTTGAGAATGAAATTGTTAAAGGTGAGAGTAGGCATCAATCCAGCTCGTGCAAATGAGAAAATAAAAAGTATATTAATGGACCGTGACGGTAGATGTACATGCGGGATGGGCATAAAATGTACTAGTGTTCACATTTTAATGGATTGCCAAAAATTGTTGGCTCTGCGTCAACTGTTTTTACGGCCAGTTTTTTAAAGTATGGTACAAGGTCACGGGTGCAAGCAATCGGGCTCCTTACTGATATGCAGTTCCTTGATATTGCAATTGCTTTGGCGAAGTTTATCCAAGCAGCAAAGAGGTTCCTTATGGAATAGGGAACGAAAAGAGTGGGCCAAGGAGTGATAAATAGAGATTACTTGGGTAATTTTAATTGTTTAAAGCAGAAACTAAATGTTGGACCCTATATGTACTTGGATTGTGTTCATAACTTGAGTATGTTATTGGTTCAACAAATTAAGATCGATACTAGGAAAACAAGTTTTTATGACATAAAGAAATAATGAACTCGAAATATTTCTAACCCTGTTTTTATGGTTCCTTTATAGAATTTTAATCCATATATTGTATTTTATGCTGTCTTATTGTGTTTTATGTGGTTTAAAGACCAATGGTCATAATAAACTAAACTTGACTGACTGACTGAGAGACACACACAATCACACACATAAACACCTGTAATGTCACGCACAGACACACACACACTCACATAAACACCTGTAATGTCACAGACAGACACACACATAAACACCTGTAATGTCACACAAAGACACACACACTCACACACATAAACACCTGTAATGTCACGCAGACAGACACACACAGTCACACACGCATAAACACCTGTAATGTCACACACACTCACACACATAAACACCTGTAATGTCATGCACAGACACACACTCACACACACATAAACACCTGTAATGTCACGCAGACAGACACACAGTCACACACGCATAAACACCTGTAATGTCACACACACTCACACACATAAACACCTGTAATGTCACGCACAGACGGACTCACACATTCACACACAAATAAACACCTGTAATGTCACGCACAGACACATGCATTCACACATAAACACCAGTAATGTCACGCACAGACAGAAAGACAGACACACATAAACACCTGTATTATGTACTTTGCATGCAAGCCATTCCAACACGTATAGTATTCAGACTGGACTCTCAAACAATTGAGCTAGTTCAGCCCTTGTACACCTTGTGCACTGACTACTGCGCCCCTCTCTATTCAATACATTTTTGGCAACTTTCCTACTTCAGCCTCAACACTACAAAAAACAATTCGATTCAAAGCGATTAAAGGCTATCGAAAATTAAAAGCTCTATTTCATTCCCGGTTTCCAGACCGTCTTCAACAATGTCTAATACTCACTTTCCTGCAGCATAGATTTAGGCATTCGTAAAAAATAAGAGCAAATCTAAAAGCACCAATGGTAATGTCCGTTGCATGAAGCACATTCGGTGGTCCATCCGATTATTTCCAAATATGTGGTTAGGTAACTTCGCAAAAACATCCTTAATCCTCAAGAACTCGGAACGGCCTTTCAGAGTTACGACACAAAAACACAGAAACTTTCTTATGACGACCACTTGTATGAAACTCAAAGGTCTTGACTCCTTCCTAGAATTCAAGAGTAAGCCAGGACTACTGCAAGAACAAGTCCTCACTGAGCACCCCTGCTGACTGCTGCTTCTGCACTGACTCTCACCGAAGAGAAGGACATTCCTTAGCACACATCACGTGACCAGCACAGCCGCACCAGAAATACGCACACGTGATCCGTGCTGCACTAACGTATTATTCTCCTTACCAGGGGGCATATCATCAAGGGGCCGCGATAAAATTATCGCCGCTTTAGCGTCCGTTTTCAGGCGAAAAGCGGCGATAATTTCATCGCTTAATTAACAAGGACACGCTAGCGCGTGTTTCCTTGCCTTAGCGCCCGGCTTCTTTCCGCCTCGCATCGCTAATGAGATGCAAGGTAGGCGTGCCACGTAAAACTTCATTGTAAAATATCGCTAACGGGCCTTCGCGATATTTACAAGGCTGTCCCGGACACGCGTAGCGATTTAAAGAGGCGCGCTAAGCGCGCTATCGCCGGTGTCTAACGTCTGCAAAATTTCAGACTTGCCTATCTGTATAATGGGAGGTGGATTATAAGGCTAAGTCCACATCTCCCTATCAACAAGGATTTCCCTATCCCTGCAGTTTTATCGCTGGATTTCCAGCGATATTACTGCATTTCGCGCTTTTGCCGGATTTTTATCGCCTCGGTGATACGCGTTGTTAATAACGCGCTAACCGGGCGATAAATTCCAGCGATAGACGGCGATAAATAAATAAGCGCTAAGCGCGCTTTGCGATATTTATCGCCGTCTATTGATAATATGCCCCCAGAAGTAGTTCAGACCGTCTTTTACTGCTTATCTAACCTATGCTCTTCTCATATTCATCGAGCTCCCCGGTTTTCAACTTTCTCGTGCATTTGTCTGTAAGTGCTACACTATGGGATAGTGTCACAGCCGCCGCCATTACAGAATTCTTTGCCAACCACGGCCTTTCTTTCTTCCACTTTTACATTAGACGTCCACATCATCGATCGGTCAGGGACACACACACACATCATCATCACCTTTGAACTTGCATAAGTCTTTAAAATGTGTGAAGCAATTTCATGGCCACAATGCACCCTAGAGCAGGATCTGCGCCTCTTCAGAGCTGCACTGCCACACTGTATTTGCCTCCTTTAAAATTAGCATTCAAGGTGATGCGCAAACAAATTCAGCTCCTCTCCCACCAGGTAAGGCGGATGCGTGGCTTGTTTCCGCTGCTCAAGAAATCCCTCGCTTCCTGCTGCTGCCTGATAGACCATGAAAATACTGTTTCATGTATACCTTGATCTGGCTGCTTCTCCTAATGTCAGAAGCCGGGATGTGGAGGGACATTGTACATGTTGACAGCCTAAATGCCAAAATCAGTCAGACCGGAAGTCAATTGTGAAAACACCTATACAAATTTTAAAATATCAAAGTATATACATAGTTGTTTATAAAGTTCCACTGTTCTCAGATGAACATTTCCTTCTTTCCTTCTATCCAGGTGGAGATACTTTCCTCTTGCTTCCCTCTTGTACCTGTGAAATCCAAGGGATAGGCCCTCAAAAATACTTAAGTACCCGCATTGTCACCCAGACCACAGAAAAAGAAGTCCATCTACTAAATATAGGGCCTGATTCACAAACTGTGCTTTGTGAATTGCAAACTGTAGTACGTTTTTTGTAATACTACAAAGTACGTGCAGAGTTTTACACCTCTGCATTACCTATACTAATTTGTGCGGAGTTCTTCACCTGACTGAAAAGTTTCCGCACACGTAAGTATTAGTTTTAGTAGTAAATATGGGAAGGACACAGGAGAGTGGCTTAAAGAAGGGGCAGATTTACTCCAATATGTGAGGGGGATAGCGAGGAGTTAGGAAGGTTTAGGGAGGGTCGTCACCCACTCACACAAGAGTAAGCCAATTGTGATACTCAGGGAGTGAAGACGTAACTTACACTTTTGTAGTAAGTTTACACTCTGAGTTTATCTTTGTGACTCAGGCCCTTAGTATGTACAAGGAAATGGCGCAGAACAGCAGCAAATTTAGAAGCGCCGTGCTGCACCATTTCCAAAATGCGTCCAAAAGCACTGGGTGTTGTGGTGGAACACACACAGCAACATCCATTGCACACCCCTTTCATGCAGATACCTGCGTGAAAGGGTGCTATATTTACAAAGCAGCGTTAAGCCACAAAAAGTGGCTTAACGCCACTTTGTAAATATGGAGCAGGGCATTGCACCACCGGAACATCCGTAAAAGTGACGTTCCGATGGCGCAATCCCCTTGTACATATGCCCCATAGTGTCTGTCAAACTGATAAGCAATAGCAAGCCAGCACTTGTGTCCTTCCTTCATGTTCCCAGTAGCAGGATAGGAACTCCCCACAGCAGAACCTGCTACACCAAGAAGCAATAGGAAAAAAGTACCGAAGGACACAACAGTCCAATGTAAATGGTCCGTAAGCCCAATGATGATTTCCGATGTACGGGTTATTAAAAGTTGTTTTTTATTCTTCTAATTCTTCTAAAGTCTTCATTACGTAGTACAGTATCAAAAGAAAAGGAAGCCGACACGTGTTTCGCCGCTTAGACTTTTTCAAGGCTGAAATACTTTATCAAGTAATAGACTCTTCAGGCAAGATGCTCATGAATGAGTGATGTCAATATCTGTAAAGGTCTAGTTTTCCTAGTGTATGGCTCCCAAAAGTACGTGTCCAAGCACTACAAACAATAGATTGAGTAACCACCACATAAATGACTGGCGCTCACATAGGTGCTTGAAAGGGTAGGCAGTTTGAGCGATCTCGCCGTAATACGCCTAAACTCTAGTATTTTGTTCCGTCCAAGGTAAAAAAAAAAAGAGGCATGTGACTCTGATAATTTTAGCACTTTGTTGTAAATTAATGCCATATTTATGAGAAACAGATGTATTGGACGTCATAGCCAACACTGGATTGAATGAAGCACAGTTTTGTAACATTTGTTGTCACAGCTGTCTATACGAACATGTACCAAGGCAATGGAATAAATCCTACATAAAACATTCTTTCAGTAAGGGCATCTAGTTAAGGGTGCCCATAATGGCTGAAGAAATTATACAGTTTACACATGGTATATTTACTTTCGATAGAACAGTATAGAAACAGAGACAGTGAACCACCGTTTCCAGGAGTTTCTTTAAATGATAGGCTTTTCTCTTAGTAGGATGATGGGAGAGGTAAACGTATGGATTCCAAAAAATGAAGCATTCACTGCTTATACCATATACGTTTTATGTGAGCTATATAAATACACTTTTATTAATCTAAAATATTTTTAGAAAAATACGTTTCTGGATTTTTGGGGATGGTTTTCAAAATACACACATTTTGTCAATAACAGTATTATTCAATTCTATTCCAAATAATCTTCTGATTTAAATTTATCAGATAAATATCATTAGATTCAGTATTTGAGTTATGTACTTTCCGAAATAAAACAACAGACAATACTTTTATACCTGCCTTATAGAAACCACATAGAGGCTGAAATTATTTATCCCTTATACATAGTTTTGAAGAACAGGAAGAAACTGCCTGACCAAATTCGGTTTTGAACCGGGGGTCATTTTCTTAGTTCATTAATTTAGGATGAGTGAGTACAAGTGGTACATAAAAAGCCTCTAAGAAGGCTAAAGGAACTGAACGAGAACTCCCAATGATTATGAAAAAAAGTAAATTGTGGATGACAAACTAGTAGACAAAGAAAATAAGCACAATGCTTGTTTCATAACTGCTTACAGTAATGAAGGTAATACATGAATATGAGAGCTGGCAAAGCTACCACACTCTATAAAGATCCGTCAAAAATGACTGATGATAGATTCAACTACATAATACAAATAATCTCCTGTACTAGTGAAATGTGTTTATGTAGCACACAATAGTACTCTTAATCCAAGGTTAAAGGTTATTACAAATGTGGTATATGTTTGATATGCTGTTTTGTAGACAGCACAAATGATATCAGATTACAGTACCAATAAAAACATACATATTAATTACTGTGAATTGTAGTCCCACCTCAGTGAAAATTCTAGGTTTTGCTTGTGACCAAATTGATGTGGTTATCGCTGTTATGAAATCAAATATACGCACAGCAAAACATATACAGTTCCTACACAGTAAGAACGCAAATCACACTAAGGGGCAGATTACGATGACGGTCGGAAAGGCTCCGAACGGCATTCGGTTAATCCGAATCCGATTCGGAAGCCTTGTTTCCGACCGACTCGGAAACATTTCCGACCGACCGATTTCTGATGGTCGGAAAACATTCGGACGGTCCGACTCGGTTCCGACTCGTGTCCAAACGGCATTCAGAGACACCGAGTCGGTCGGAGCCGACTCGTACGTATCTACGGGCCGCGTTTCCGACCGAGCGATTATGGTGTCGGATTCGGACAGCCTTTCCGAATCGGTCTGTCCCACACGGATCGGCTGTCGGAATCCGACTTTGGGGTCCCGTAACAGGCCCCCCTTCACCCGGAGGCCTCCGGTTGGGGCCCGTGGGGGTACCCATGTGTCCCCTCTTACCAACAATGCACAGTGTGGCAGGCACCATGGTGTGCCCGCCACAGGGTGCAAGGTTATCCGCGCCCACCCCTTTTTTCAATGGGAGCCTGTGTAGTCGGTCAGAACACAGGCTCCCATTGAAGTCAATGGGAGTCCGAGCAAACGGTGTTCGGAAACATCGTAATCGATCGGGCGGACTCCCTGAACTCGAGTCGGTCGGAAACCATTCCGAAACCGAGTCGGTCGAAATGCTTTCCGACCGACATCATAATGAGGCCCTAAGTCTGAATATTTGAATCATGGACATAGCAATTAATTTGCCTCTTAACGTTTATGGAACCAGCGGGCAGAAGTAACAATACAGAGATGGCGATTCAGAAAAAAAAATCTGAGTTAGAAATGTCATTATGTTGTTATGTTTAGCCCCAAAACAACTTTCTGGCTATAACTTTTGTGATAGGCTCCTTTTGTTCCCGAACAGTCCTTAATTTGGAAAAAACATAAGTGGCAGTGCCCTCGTCAGGAAGCCATGGCGGCTTACACCACCCATTGCCCAAAGCAGTGCCGCCAATGACACTACCAGGACAACAGCTAACCATCACACTCCTACAACTGTGACAATTCAGACTATTCTAGGCCTCCAAAGCTATAAGAATGGTTTGGGGGGATGGAGTTAGTCATTTTAATATGTTGAATAAATAAACAACTGTTGTTGTGCTCATCTCTAACTTAGCCAAACACTGCCACCATGTGGCAGACTGTCATAAGTGCCAGTGTTGAAAATTTAGTGCCAGTGCAAGCATCGGAAACTCAATTTAAGCACTGTTCCCGAAGTCAGACTAACTGGTTAGATAGGCTAAATATTACAAGAGCCATGAATGTCACAACTAGTCAATTAATTTGATGTTTTGTGTGAGAAGTCTAGAAATGTGATTACAACCAACTAATTTACATAGAGCTCAATATGGACAACATCGCTAAAAAAGCTGAGTCTTCCATGGAGCCTCGAAAGCAAAAGGCCTTCCAGCAATAAATCACTATATGAAAGTCAGTAAAGTTCCACCCCTTCCTAATGCACCCCCCATCTACAGTCCTCTAAAGTATTGTTACAGTAGCAAGTCCTTCTCTTTGGGTACAGAAGGCCTTGTTTACCTCTTCCTCTCAACCTCTTCAGGACATTTTCTAGGATGTCTAACCATTATATACCTGATAAGAGCCAAAGCAGCTAAGGTCGTTTCCTGTGGTGCCTCCTTTTACGTCTGGCTTTAGTTGTCTCTCCAGACTATTGTTTTTAAATAATATATTTGACATAATAGACATACATATAGAGGGCTTTTACTCAGCAGTCTTCATCCATTGGTCTGTTAAACTGTCAATCACATTTTGCTTCCACCCACTACAATATCCAGCATAGGGCAATGGGTTTGCCCAATTCAGCCACTGGCTAGACTTCCTGTGAGTGATGGCATTTTGCCTCTGCACAATGTGTGACATTGTTAGTTTTGTAACTTTTAAAAATATATATTTTTTCTAATATTTTATGTATGTTTATGTATATTTGCGCAGGCCCGGCATCTGTACAGGCTTTGCTACCATGCTCTTCGTAATGTCCAACCTTTATTGTGCACAAGTTCGGAAGGAAGGTAGGTGGGACCAGTGACCTCATGAGGAAACTAATCGTGGGCTGCACACGCTTGTTAGCTAACGGGTTAGGCCAGTAGCACTGGTGAATGCTGCATTAGTAACACTCAGAGCTGTGCGAGACTCTCCTTGTCCTGGAGTCTGGTATTGGCCTGCCAGCAGCAAAGAAATCTGCAGGCAAATTATGCAGAGTTTCTTCACTATTTTTTACTGCATCAGAATGCTTTGTAAGATTATTCCACTCTTCACTATGAACTGTTGGAAGACTGTCGTCAGACAACTGTTTTATCCCACTTAGTCTATGATAATTTGCTTTATCTTGGCACTAATGGTTACTTCATCCGCTGTCTGGAATTTAATAAAATGCGTCTGTCTAGCTTATTAAATGCCTTTCAGTTTGTACCTCGATTATCTTCCATCTCAAGATTCCTCATTGGCTACCTATAGCATCTTTGTATTTGACTTTATGTTTTACACCCTCAAAGACCTGTTTACTTCCTTTTTCACTGAGGTTTGTTTGTATTCACTATCTTTTTTTAGAAACAAAGTGAAAACAGTTCTCTTCACTTCCTTGTAAATGTTCTGCTAATGTCAGTTACCTTCAGTGGCAGAATGCCTTTACAGGTAAGAGTGAGCTCTACAAAGCCTGTTTATTCAAGGAACATCAAGTTGATTGAAGAAGACACTCTGGGGGATATTCTCAAGAACGTGTGTTAACTATCGCAAAATTAGCTTAACGCAACTTCTCACATCGCAGTCTATCGTGGGAAAATAACACCGTGTTAACGTTGTATTCACAACCCGGCGGCACCATGCGATAGTCTGACGATAACGCGCCAAATGACCGCGTTAAAATTAACACGATGCCGAAAAAATGCGAAACACGAACGCGAAAAAAGTTGCGATGTCCCAAATCGCGATACAAAAATCAGCGATAACCAGCGACAGGCCTGCAATTCCCACGCGTCATGCGGGAAAATGCACTATAAAAGCACCGAAAAACACAAACAAAACAAATTTAACTGCGTAGCACCATGGAGGAACCCGGAGCAAGTACAGACGATGACCAGACCCCCACAAGCCCCCAGGAGGAGCAGCCTGGGACTTCGGGGTCACGGAAGGGAAAGGAGAAGAAGACGAGGAAGACGAGGTTCAGTCCGCAGGAAAACAGGATCATCATCACGGATGTGATAGAACACCACCAACAACTGTTCGTCACCCCCAACGTGTCATTGGCAAATAAAAATGCAATATGGCAGTCCATCCTGGATAAGGTGAATGCAGTCAGAGTGAGGAGGAGGACAATTGGAGAGGTCAAGAGGCGCTGGAATGATGCGAAGCGCAAAACCAAGAAGAAACTCGCTGACAACCATCAGGCAGCAATGCAGACTGGAGGTGGCAGTCCAGCGGAACACCAGGAGCTGGATGAGATGGAGGAAATGGTGGCCACAGTCTCAATGGGGAGACGGTGGCAGGAGTTGGGGGTCCGGACACTGCTCGACATGACCGGACACAACAGCACCAGGGTGAGTACTGAACAGGGACTGGAGGGACGGGGGGAGATGGGCACAATGGCACACATGCACAATTAAGTGGAGCACACTGCACGCCCACAAGGACTCTGGATCATGTCCCTGATCCCCTAGGCACACTGCAGCACACATACAAACACCAAGTAGGACCCCGTCCACTATGGGCACAAAGGGGTCCCTCCCCACACAGCACCTATTTCACAACCAACCCATGCACACGTGGCAAAACCAGCAAAGCTGCGTGTCTGTGAGCCACACTGACAATGCAAGTGACACTGCATGACGAATAGCATGGCTGCAGTACAATGATCATGACAGGGTGCATGCCACGACACTGAGGTGGCTGAGTGTGGAACACATCCGGAAAGGAGCAGGTCACACTCTGACACATCCACGTGCACAAACAACCCCTGACGTCAACAACACATCTGCGGATAAACCATGCCCAAGAGTCCAAAATACGAACAAGAGCCAAAAGTAGCCAAGTCTGCAACATCTCAGCACTGTAGTAGCACAGAAGTCAAAGGCACACCGCCTCAAAGGGATAAGGGGCAGCAAAATCACAGCTGCAGGGGCGACTCTCCCACAATGCTGCACACACACATAGTAAACACAGCACATCAACATTGACGACAATGTGGTACAAAGTGCAACACTTTCACTACAGAACAGAGGACACAACTTGTGCCGCTTGTGCGTAGAAACTGGCCAATCACATCTGGCATAGCAGGAAACTGTGAGATGATAAGATAATGTACATGTACAACCTCACATCCGTCATGTAGTTCAAATGTCCACTGTCCCGCATCAAATAGTCAGCTCCTCCCAAACAGTCACAATGTACATTGTCATGCAGTCTGGATGTAAACGTGAACAATGCGTCAACATGCATGTGAACACAATGTTAAAATGCATCTCCCCTTCACATTGCAGAGGGACAATCAACACCTCCTGCAGAGCAGACCAGACAACACATCAGTGATGATGAAGAGGACCTCCACACCTTCGACACCGATGCCCTACAACAGCTCATGGACAGCTATGGCAACCCACCTCCAGGAGCAGGGCAGCCCAGCTGCATCCAGGAGACCCCACCCCCTGCACAGACCACACAGCAGGAAGCACCCACCACCACGGCTGGCTCCCAGCACCTCACCGAAGAACACATCGCATTCCGAGCCCAGGTGTCAGACTGCCAGAAGGAGGTGGCTGAACAGGTGCGGGTGGGTTCCGACCTCATGGCCGCCAAACTAGATGACATACGTGGGTGTCTAAGTCCCATCAGGGACCACTTACACTCCCTAACGGACACCCACAGTTCGCTCCATGATGTCCAACAATCCATGCCCGACATCGCTGGAGTCATGACTCTGAGACGAGAACAACTGTCTAGTCAGTGTGGCCTCAGCGATGTCACCCGAGAGTTGGCACAGATGCTGAGGATAATGGAGAACATGGAGCGGATGCATGCAGAAAGAATGGCTGCCACCGATGCACACCAGCGAAAACTTGTTGGGATCTTCTATGCCCTGCAGATCCTCATCATCGCATTGCTGCCACTAAGGCAGTCGCTGATGAATGCTGCTGGTACTGCTACACACACATCTCCGGCCCCTGATGTGTCAGTGGCACACAGTGCTGCAGCCATACCACCTGCGGCCCCTGATGTGTCAGTGGCACACAGTGCTGCAGCCATACCACCTGCGGCCCCTGATGTGTCAGTGGCACACAGTACTGCAGACCAAACAACAGCACCCACATGTCAGCCAGATGACACAGAGGACGAAGATGCGGGTGATTCCACCTTTGTATTAAGAAGGAGCCAGTAGCATTCCTCTCCGCTATATGCCCTGTGTCAGCTTGGTTCTGCCCTCTGCATCATGCCTGTAACAACACCTCCCACTGTCCCCTGAAACACTCTGCGACACTCACCTTGGACCTCGACAAGGACTGCCATATTTTGTTTGCTTACCAATGACACAGCAATCAGACTGCAGACTGTACTCTTCCTCTTCCGATGTACTTGTCAATCCCTAAATGACTCTGGCTGGCCCTCCACTGGGCTACAATGTAATGTGGGGTTTGCATGGCCATGTACTGCTCCAGCTCCGACACTCCACCGAATGTGAATTAAACATTCCAAAATCACACAGATGTGTCATGTCCATGATCGATCAATTATTTTATTATTAAGTATGAAAGTATGGATGAATGTAGGGACATTGATTGCACAAAAAGGTACACCCGGGGAAATGAAAGCAATGCGCATGTTTGTCCATGACCCACATGGCCAATGAGATGACTGGGAAGGTGTGCACTAGCTGTGGCCTCATTGCTCTGAAACAACAATTGCGCAATTTCACAACTTTGACTCACGCAATGTTTGAAATGGGGCTGTGTATGAAATGTCAAAGTTGTTGGCAGGCCTCAAGTATTGTCCCCCAGCACATTTGACAACAGAACATCTCTCCGCATACCTACATGTGTGTACTCTCCCTCCAGCAGTATGTCAAATTGAGGAACGTTGCCAAGCGCCGCTGTCCACTCACCTTGCACAGGTGTGTGTCAACCAGCGTTGTGGGCCGCTCATGTATTCGGAGTCCAGGCGAATGCAGCCATGTTCACTGTTGTCGTGGGATATGTGACCAGTTCTCCAAGATGCAACAAGGTGTTGGGGCCTGTGCAATGGCTTACAATATGTTGTGGCTCCAGGTACGTAGTTACTCATCCATGAAGACGATTGCAGCTTCGTAGGCTATCATTTCCAACATGAGCTCGTTGTCGTCTTCAGCGAACAGGACGGCGACCCAATCCATTAGCAGGTCCGGACAGGAGTGCTGCGTCCACCCCCTTTCACCAATATGCATTACAGCCCAATAGGGGAGCGGTTCAATGTGGTCACTGCACACAAGGAGTTGTGCAATCTCCCATGTCCGGCTGCCAGCATGTATGCCAAGTATCAAGGCCTCCCATGAACGGGTATCACGGTGACACTCCTGGTCGTGGGCCAACAGGGGGCGCACACACATGTCAAGATCCAGTTCAGCTACCGTCCTGTTGGATAGGCAGACATCCATGGACCACTGGAATATGCACGATCGACAATGCAACACAGGCTGAACGCAGGTGACGTTGGCAGGGCGGAAGCTTAGCCGGTAACTGATCCGCAGCACTCCCAATGGCAGTGCCCCCAGTAAATGCAGCATACGTGCACGGTACAGTTCCACGTGACAGGGGTTGTGCATGTGGCCGGGATGTTCTGCCATTGCGTTGGTGGCTCTCGTAGAACCGGCACTCTTCTGACCTGCGGCAGTTATGTGGATGATATGCCACTGCTCGGAGCAATGAGTCGTATGAGTGTGCAACGTTTGGACGTACGGGTTGTTGTGTGCGTAAGTGTCAAGGGCATTCCATGCAAGAGTACCTCGAGCACGGACTTCTGTGTGTGGGGTGTGGATACGTTGGTCTATCATTAGCGCTGTGCGTAGTGTGGGAGTCGTCATCATCTGCTATGGTATCTCTCTCAGGGGGTGCCTGCCGCATGCAAAACCAAGGTCGGAGGTGCAGATGTCCTTCCGCCTTCTGTATTGAGACAAAGGAGCTTTCATCCCTAATGTTAGTCTGACTACTGCTTAAATCCTGGAAATGTGATGTGGCTTTCGTACTGCAGTTAAGGCTAGGCCTTGGGCTTATGGTGCACCAATAGCGATACACACACAACAGTTGGCATGTATGAGCCAAGACCCCGAGCGGCCTTGCGCTCCTTGTACAATCCCTTCATGCACGGCCGCCCTCCGGGTGCATGCAACATTGCAACATTGTCGACTGCGGGCCGTGTGGCGCCGACACTGCAACAGAGACACACGCATCAGTTGGTTTCCTGTGCAGCCCAGATATGAACCACGCCCAGAGGCCAGGGATAATTATTCACACCCCTATGCTGGCCTGGCGTACGCCGAGCCAGCCCACTCGGCTTACGTATAAAGGGGGGGACGACAACGCTACGTGTCCCAGTTCTTCCCCACTGCCTGAGGTGACAGGGCTGCGTCCACCTGGCATATCACGAGACTCAATCATAAAGGGTCCATGACTTGCGTTGCACAGAGTCGGTGGCACAGGATACACTGCGGCCGGCATGGGCCTACCGCCACGGGATGGTGACTTTCGGTGCACTGAGGTAGGGGCACCTAAAGTGCTGAGTGGGTGTGCAGCCTGCGATGATGCCGTGTGCACTGATATGGCCTCTGCCATTGCAATATCAAGACCCAGAATCAAGTGTGCGGCCTGGTGGACCACAGTGTAGGCCTGAGCCAGCGGGCAGCGCGGGCCTACCGCCATGTGGCGTTGCCTCGCGGTTCACAGAGTTAGTGGCACCTATAGAGCTGAGTGGGTGTGCAGCCTGCGTGATGCGGTGTGCACTGATATGATCTCTGCCATTGCAAAATCAAGACCCAGAATCAAGTGTGCGACCTGGTGGACCGCGGTGCGGGCTGCATGATTTGGAAGATGCCAAGGTCGCGGGCCCCGGACTTGGAGCTTGCACCAGCACGTGGTGGGCCCTCTTGGAGACATGCCAGTGGCGGAAGGTGAGCAGTGAGGCCTGGGTGCGCAGGGGCGGGCAATCCCCGCTGGGCGGCAGAAGGGGCTGGGGTGCAGCAGCCTGTGTGCCCAGGGGCGGGCAAGCGATGTTGCCGTGTGCAATGATATGAACTCTTCCATCATAAGCTCTGGACTCTGTTTCAGATAAGGGACCTGGTGGACTGCAGTGTATACCGGCACGTGGTTGGAGACACACCGGTGGCAGCACGTGAGCAGTGAGGCCTGGGTGCGTAGTGTCGGCACTGTCTCTCCCTCTCCCTCTCTTCCTTTCACTGTCTCTCTCTCCCTCTGTTACTCTCTCTCTCCTTCTCCCTCTCTCCCCCTTTCTCTCTCACTCTCTTTCACTCTCTCTCTCTCCATTTCTTTCTTTCTCTCTTTCTCTCTCTCTCTGTCCTTTGAGGAGCGCATGACACACCTTCTTATCTTCAATTTTGTCTTGCAGGCTGTGACTTACAGATTGTCCAGAGAAGACCCGCCATGACCCACCAAATAGTAGTATTGAGTTAAATTTGAATAAAATAATTTTGGGGGAAATTCAAAGATGTATGAATGTTTTTCCTTTTTCTGACCACACATGAATGTTAATTGTTGTAATTGTGCGACATCAGGCGAATTGTTGTGTTCATGAATTTGTAAGGTTGATATGGAATATCTTTGTCCGGGGGGGGTGCCCGGGGTAGGGCCCCAGGGGGGGGGGGGATCCTGGGGGTGGTGGCGGTGGGTGTTGTGGCCCTCTTGGGGCTCCGAGCTGCATGATCAGTAGCTCCATGGCATCTGTTGTTCTTCTGGTGTGGCTGTGGGCTGGGCTCCCTTTTATAGTGCAGGTTGTCGTCCGACTTAACACCAGGTAAGAGCAGGTGTTAAATCCCTGCTGCTAACGCGCCTTATCGCATGTTTTGTGATCTTATCGCCGATCTGGCTGGTCTTTGAGAATTTTGCGAAGTGGTGTTTTCGCCGCTTTTTGCACGGGAACGCCTACTCTGCATATCATTAGCGTTAGTTGCCGGTATCATTTGTGGCGATGTTTTTTGCGGCTGCTATCGCAGGGAAACTGGTGATATCGGCTGTTAGCACCAGCTTGTGAATAGTGCGATGTATTTATCACCACTTTGGCTGCGATAAAGTGCCGCTAACTCGGCGATAAGTCCTTGAGAATATCCCCCTCTGAGTAAAGATGTGTAGGTGGTGACTGTTAAATGTTAAGCCAGTGGCTGAAGGGTGGGAAGACAGGAGGGAGACTGGAACAAATATTGGATATTATTGGCATGTGAAAGAAAAGTTATGCATTGAAGAAGGGTGACTCCAAAGATAGTTTGAGTTAGTCTCTAAAGCTGAAGTTAGAGAAAAAAAGTATTTATCTAGCACACAGAGGCCATTTGGTCAGGGGAGTGACCAAGGGTAAGGTAAGGGAAACTTTTTGGTAGCCTACAATGGACAATGATAGAGGAGCTAGTTAGAAAAGATGTCCAATAAGCAGATACAATTGAAGGGAAACATATAAGAAATTCACCATCGTCACAAGTAGAACCCCTCAAAACTGTGGATTAAGATAGGTTTTAAGGCATTTGCGGCTTTGTTTTAGACAGAAAGGTTTATTTTGAACCTTGCAAGCTATAGTTCCAAATGGTTGAGTACAAAGTGCGAGGCATAGTGAAACACTGCCATTAAGGTTGAATTTTTTAAAACAGCATTTTGTCTTGGATAGTGTGCCGGAAACCATTGTAATAATGGAATACAACTTATCTCAAAGGAGATGTAGGATTTCCTGAAAGGGGGGGTGTGAAACACTAAGGATGGCTCTAAATAATTCTCTAGCGAACACAAAAGTCAAGAGGTTAAATAGGGTAATGAAGCTATGTGTTAGACGGACAGGGTAGAAAGGAAACCGTGAAGAGTGTGTTAATGCAAGTAATGTGGGCCCACTTTACAGCTCCCAACATGGTCAGTGACATATCTCCTTTTTAATGCTTGAGAGAAAGAACAGGTAATGCCAAGATAATTCCAAGATGGTTGATGAGTGGTAAAGGAGTAGAACAGATGGGTTTGGATGAGGTAGTGCAGAAAGTTACTAATCATCAGAAAGAGTGTAAGGCCCGGTATGATAGGGGAACACTGGGTAAGAAATGTTGCATGCCGGTGTGGATATGTGGTGTGTGAGAAAGCCTAACATACAATAAACTGCCCTAAAATCAAGTTTGTTTGCACACTATAAGCTGCTTCCCACACAACTTCCCATGCATCCAGAGTGAGCTCTATGAGGAACACGCTTACACCCAATACAGCCAGCAATCTTATGCCCCAGACAACCACATAACCACCCAGCTCGTTCACAGGCCACCCACAATCACTAGAAAGCATACCACACCAAGCTCCGTGCTCATCTATGCCTTTTTCAACCCATGGTATCACATCCAGCATTACTGACATTATGATGAAAAACTAGCACTAAAGTTCACATTTACTATCTACTCCGTAGCTAGAGTCATAAAGCCTTAACACCATAGACTCTAAAAACCCCTATTTATAAAGCCACTACCGAGGGTTCCACAATAAAATAGATTGTGGGAGCAAGTCATAATAAAATAGGTATGTTAAAAAAATTGTTTGAAGGATACCAAGGATTGACAAATCTAACTTTCCTGGAAAGTGTATTGCCAGACTTAGCTGTGTGAATTCGAAAACAGCGCACCCTTAGAAGCTCACCCTATTGTGGGGAACACACAGAATGTTCTCTCAATTACTCCTAAAAACCAAAGCATAAGAATAGGGTGGAAGGGGTTTCTGTAGGTAACTAAAAGCAACGTTATTGACGTATCTGTCTGCTAAACAGCAACATTTGAATTCAATGCCCTCTTTGACAAGTAACCAAGGGAGCGCTTTCTTGCTTTCAGAGACATGATCCCTACATCCCAAACTGTAATTGAGTCCTACTAAATGTTTCTGGGTTACCTGTGGCCTATACAATAGATCTGCAGGAAGCTCTGCCTACAAGGCATCACCGTAATCGGCCTTGAATTAATGGCTGTAGTAACTAGCAGGGCTTGATGCTATGTAGTAAACAGAGTGAAGATGTTGCAAAGTTTATTGACCCAAAAAAAATTCCTGTTCACATTCTTGATTCTCTTTATTACGGTCATTTAATTTATATTACGCCCAAGATTTTGAACGTAGTAAAAGCTTAGATAGATATCTTGAGGGAGGGAGGGGCTTGAAAGGTGAAGAGGTGGCACGTGAAATCCCTCTTCTTTGTTTTGAAGAGTGATATTCATTTAGTATATCACTCGAAAATTAGGCAGTTGCCTTATTGTTCTGCATAATAACTCTTGCCCTTTCAGAGGGCTCACATATCCTCTGCCAGTTTCAATATAATACATACCACTCCGGTCACATTTCATTACACACACACTTGCCTCTAATGTTCTTTGCTCACTACCAGAGACACAGCAACTCTTTCTACGACGGGATGATAAACTGGAATCCATTCCTCCTTACCCACACAAAATTGACCCACAAGGACACTCCTAACTCAAAGCAACTCGACCAAGTCCTTAAAACCCCTTCCTACCTAAACACTGGATAAAGCTAAATCCGCAGTCACACACTTTGAATCTACCCTTCACACTTTTTTATGTACCCTTTCCAGCTCTTTCAGTGCGTGGATGCCACTCCTTACTCACTGTTGCTTCTAGCCTGTCGGTGGCGTCGACAACATCCTCCGACTCCTCCATTGCTCCACTGTCCCTCTCCATGTAGTTCTTTATTTATTTTTAATTTTTAGGAGGGCCTCGAATCTGCCTTTTGCTAGTAGGTTTTTCTTTTTTTTTAAATGCGCTTTCGCACAATTTATTTTTATTTTTATATTTGCTGTTCAACGACAGGCATCCACTGTGTTGAAACGGTACAGTAAAATAAAACAGTAATGGGCACTGGCACTGCAGCATCAAGATACATACCTGCAGTCATGTGGTGATGCATGAACATGCCTACATCATGAGGCCAGGACCACTGCAGCAAAATAAAACATACGTGATCATGCTTGGTGATGCATGAGTGTATACTTCATTGACGTGATGCTGGCTCTTCCGCATTGGCAACACCATCATTTTTAATAAAGGTCTATGCTATTCAGCATCCGCAAAAAAGCATTGGGAAAGACAAAAGATTGGCTAATGTGTTTTAAAGGGGTGACTTTGCCAATTAATCCTTCAAAGTAGTCTCCCTATCGGCAAGAGGTTATGTAGTATGGCTGTTAGAGTGGCAGACTGCTTGAAATGAATGGCAGTGGGAGACAGGCACCAAATCCAAGGCCTGGCTACACTGCTCAACAGTAGAATGTCCGACCAACGTATTCTACAAGACTAACTGAGCACAAACTCCACAAGTTAGTTTGAGTGGACAGCACTACAAAGGATTTTGTAAACTCTCAATAGAACTGTATTCCCTGCATCCAGCTGAGAAAGAAAAAAGGGGGTAGTTTAGGGCTTGACAGATGCTGGAAAACTGTCAAAGGTCAGCGGATGTCCGATTTGCAGACATTTCACCCCGGGGCAAACACGACTCACTCTCGATGCCAGTGTTTGCCCCAAGGTGATTTCCTTTTTTCCCTTTTTTTTTTTTTTTGCAGGAGGCTCCCCTTCCCACCTTTCTCATGAGCATTTTGCTACCTACAACTGCAGAGCAGTTTAATTAAGCACTACAGTCCTGGGGGCGAAAGGCTTGACCGCAAGAATGAGGCAGCACAAAGTCTGCATACAGCAGATGCCCCGTCTGACAAAGCTATGGTTCCTCTGCCTTATGAAAAGGAGTGGGACAGCTTGGTTTGCCTACTGGTTAGCATTAGGTGACTCTACCATCATAAAACTATAGACGGTGGCACATCCACCTTAGAGCTGCTCGCATCTCAGTATCAGAAGGCTTGCCAATTTAGAACTGGATTTCCTACATTCATTATTTAGGTTTCACCTGCACAGCGCTTGCGCTGTGCTTGAGAAATCTATTCTATTTAATATAAATCTTAAAAGGGGCTTACATCCCGCCCTCCCTTTTCATTGGTTCCCGTGCTTGCCACTTACTTTTCCTCCGTTTCTATTGGCAGTAGCATACTATTTCCTGTTGTTTTTCTCTTGTGCTACTCTTATCAGTCTCCCTAGGCCCAAGTATTCCTTTTCATCTGCGTGAGAAAGTGCCTCTTTTTGCATGATTGGCCCTCACTTTTTGCCTGATTTTGATGTGGTTTCAATTGTAATGCACAGAGTCCCTGCCAACCAGGTCCCCTGTGCCAGTGCTTCTTCCCTAAAAACAAATCCCCAATCGGTACTTCTGCCCCCTGTAAGTCCATAGTAAATGGTACCCTGAGGACCTAGGGCCTGAGAGCTGAAGAGGGTCCCTTGGGACCCCCCTCACTGGGACCATGCCACTGCCCTTGCAGCTTGTTTGCCCCTGTGAGGGAGAAAATGACAAAGTCAACATGGCACCCTTCCTGGGTGCCATGCCAACCAGCACTGCCTGAGGGCATAGGTAAGTCACCCCTCTAGCAGGCCTCACAGCCCTAAGGCAGGGTGCACTATACCATAGGTGAGGGCATATCTGCAGGAGCAGATATGCCCCTACAATATTGGGGTCCATTCCTTAATATTGTAAGTGCCAGGGAAGCCATAGAGAGTACATAGGCTGGAAACTCGACAACTGAAGTTCTACAGCTCCATGAGGGCTTCACTGAACACAGGAGGGTTTGGTACCAAACTACTCCTTTCAATAAATCCACACTGATGCCAGTGTGAGATTCATTGTACCATGTACCCAGAGGGCAGCTCAGAGGTGCCCCCTGAAAACCTACCAACCCTGGTGTGGTCTCTGACCAGCTGTAGGCAGCCATCCACCATCAGACATGTTTCTGTACCCCTGGGTGAAGAGCCCCTGCTCTCTGTGACCAGAAACAATGCACATTCTGGGCACAGGTGTCACACCCCCTCCCCCAGGATGGGCCAGTCCTGAAAGAGGGATGCTTCAAAGGCCTCCCGCTATTGTAATGCAACCCTCAGTCTCTACTGCTGCAGCAGATGGCCATCCCTGGTTTACACCCTCACTTTGGGCGGGAAAACAGGTGGGAAAACTTAGAAGAATAGGATGTGTGCCCACCTCTGCCAACTCCACCTCTAAGGTGGGTAGGCGAGGTAAAGCCCGTCTTTCAGTCCCCACCATCTTGAAGATATGGAGACCACTCCAATCATGGCTAGGTCTATGCCCCCTCCCACAGAAGGGTGGCATAATAGAGGGTGTAGTCACCCCAGGTAAGGTGCCCATTGCCCCTACCTGCTATTTCCCTAAATGCCCCTAAATCTAAAACGCCCCTAAATCTAGTATTTAGGTGCCTCCCCCAGACCTAGAAACTAGATCTGTGATGACCTAAGAAGCAAGAAGACGACTCTGCAGAGAAGACTGAAGACGACGACTGCCCTTGCCCTAGACCAACCGGCCTTTCTCAAGCTTCTGCTAACCTGTGACCAGTCTTGCAGCCAGCAACTTCTGAAAACCCTGGGAGGACTGGTGCCTTCGAAAAAGACTCCAATCTCCCGTGGACAGTAGACTGGTCCAAGAAGAAACAAGCTCCAATGACCCCGGATCCAGGCGGATCTGAGTCTTCTGCCCACTCTGTACCCAACGCCCACGGCCCACGTCTGAGTGCCTCACCTATACAGTGAAGTCTCCCCAGCAATCCTGACCTTGTGTCCAATGTTGGCTGACCTCTCCTGATCTCCATGGTCGCACCTGCAGTGTGAATCCACCCCCTGACTGCAACCGGCTCCGGAAAGAAGACTCTGACATTGAAAGGCAACCCTGCACCCGAAGTCCCTAGACCTTGGTGAGCTGAAATGATGGTGCCCCTACAACCCCCTACATCTCTCCTCACCTCTGCTATTGTTGGTCTCAATCCTGCAACCTCCGGTGCCACGCCTGCAGCCTTTTGGCCAAAAGAATAATCTCCATAGAAAAGCATTGGGCGTCCGGCGCTGATTTTGCACCCTGCAGCCACCCGCCCGTGTCCCGCTTGTGGTGAATGTTTGGTGCTGCTTTGTGGCACCCCCTGTCCTGGTGCTAACCCCCAAAGCCTGGCCCCTGCAACCGATTTACCTACCGGCAAGCAGTGTGACTCCGGGCTCCATTGAAAAGTATTAAGCCGAACTCCAATTTTGACCTCTGCACCCGGCCGCCCCTGTGCCGCGGGTGGTGCAGTTTTGGTACTCACCTGACCCTTGCCCCTTGCTGACTTTTGGTTCCAAAGACTGGGTTTGTAAGTGCCTTACTTACCTGTTTAGCCGCAATATTGTTTTCCCCATAGAACATTAGACTGTGCTGAAAAGTGTTGATTTTTCAAAGTGAAAAGTATTTTTAATTAAACATGTACTTACCTTATTGCAAAGATCTTGGTCTTAAAATAAAGTACAAACAAAGTATAATTTCGAAAATTGGTCTGGATCTCCTTTTTGAGTCATGTGTCCATTATTGATCACTGTTATGAAATAAATGTCTTACACTCCTCTGTGTTAGGCCAAAGGGTGCTCGCCCATACTACCACTAATAGGGCACTTTGGGTTTTACATTGAGCCCTGTACACTTTGGGTTTTACATTGAGTCTCTGTGCATGGTATAACCACCTAGTGGTAATACCATATACAGGGCCAGCTTCCTACAATCCGCGTTGGTGGGTGGAACTTCTTTTTTTCCCTTTTCGTCTGTACCTCGTTTTTTGTTGAGGTTTACCTAATCTCTCCCTGCCTGCACACATTTGAAGCAAGCTTGTAATCTCTCCCTGCTTCATGCATTTGAAGCATGCTTGTCGTCTGCATGTTTTTCACTGCTCCGGTTTGTGAAGCAGCTACATTTTCACATTAAACAAAATACATTTATAGTTAGCACATTTTAATAAAAGGACGCCTTCTTCTTGTTATGGTACCATGTTTACGAGTAGGTTTTAATATTTTCACTGTATTGATATGCATCTCTAAGCAACCCGGCACTCAGCTGCTGTCACTTACTTCATCCTCCAGTGCTTTATTTTTTGCATTGGCCACAGAGATGGTGAAGCAATCATCCCAGACAATCTCTGCAAGCACGGCGCAGCTCATAGTGGTGGCGGTGGGCGCCCAGTGGGTGACTATGGTTGAGAGTTCTGTACACACTGCTCTCTCCAGCACCAACACTGAGAGCTGAAGGATTCGGTTTGATCAATTGCTGGTGCTGGGGCGACCATATCAGCCACTCTTGGTTACCAGAGAAAACCAGAAGTGTAAGAGGAGCAACACTTCCCTTCCGTCCGAAGCTTCTTTGAAGGACAGGCAGTGTCCTAGACAGCGAAACTGCCTGGAAACAGCAGCCATCTTGGAAGCATATTTTCTCCTACACGGAATGTATGGTGTGGAGCAACTTTACGCATAAAATACATATTTTAAAAGTAATGTTTTTATATGAATTTATTTTTTATCTCAAATATGAAATGCAGTTTTCAATCAATCAAAACCTTTTTCACTTCACCCTGGAGTTCATTTGATTAATGTAGGGAAACAGGCACTAAAAGTTTGCTTTCATTGTTCTTTATGAGGGATGAAAACCTCAAGAAAGCACACATTTTAGCCTGTTGACAGTAGAGGAGGAAGATGTGATCCCACTGCCTATTTACAGCTAACAACTGTTGCAGGGATTCTGCTCTAGAACAGAAGTATGCTTGGGACCATAGAACATCAGCATGTAGGAACTGAGTCACAGTACCCCATCAGTATCTATGGGCCTTAACCTGACTAGCTTATAGTGCCTCATTTGCCCTCCAAACCTTTCCAGAGAGACAAGTGTTTTGGCACCCAAGAACACAACACTCCTAACCCTCTCAGGGATAGCGGTAGTAGGTCACCCCCTTTTGCTCTCTCACTCGTACTTGTCCACAATAAATAGAGAAAAGACACGAGGAAAGTTTATAATGTTTATTTAAACTATCGTGTTCTAATTTGCAATAGCTGTAATACAACTAGCAAACAAATACAGGTCAGTAATGTAATTAGCATAGCTATTAGATCATATACAATAAAAAGTCCTGTCATATTATCTGACAGATTTGCCTAAACCCACCCTCACTACGAAAGCTAAATGATTATAGATTATAGATCTCTGGGTGTAGTAGCGGACCACATACCTTAGCATTCATAGATAGTTGTTCTACATCCCAGCTGATGCAGCTCGTGTGTCTCAGGACCTTTGCGCTGTCTGCCAGTCTCCATTCTCTGCGTGTGTTAGAACAACATCTCCCAAGTTATATGACAAAACATGTGTTTTCAAAAACAGCAGCTCGGTGTCTCTATTATGTCTAGGTGCTAGTGTTCGTCCACAGAGAATAACAAAAGGCAGTGTTGTTTGACCATGCGTAGGCTGTGCAGACTAAATCCCAGGAAAAGGCCAAAAACGTGTGCTAACTATATGTGAAAATATGATGTGGCACAAAAACAAGCGTGTGCTTTGGTAACGTGTGTAAAGCAAAAGATGCCTACAGCGTGCATAGTTAGGCCAACATAGGGAAAATTACAATGTCACTATGGGAAACACACGACACAACTGACCACCTGGTAATCTAGTAGCAGGGTTGAATGTGACGTTCCTTCTGCCTATCTATCTATCTATCTATCTATCTATCTATCTATCTATCTATCTATCTATCTATCTATCTATCTATCTATCTATCTATCTATCTATATGTGTGTGTGCGTATTGGTGGTAATGGAACATCTGTCTTGTCACACTTTGAACGTGACAACCTGTGGCAGTTATCGTCACATAAATACAATGGAATGATGCATAATGGCGCTTGTGGCCATACTGTGTGTAGATTTTCATGTGGGAGAATGTGTATTTGTATGACAAATTATGATGTATTGTTTCCCATTTGAGTACTTGTGACGTGTTTGATGTTGGCTACATCTATGCATTCATTATCTTCAAAGCATATAAGCTATATAACACAGAAAGTCCAAAATAATCTATCATTGTAGAACACCTTTGAGGGATGACTCTCGCACCACAAAAGTGATGGATGCAAAGCTCTGATCTGTCTGAAGTACTGGACAATACTGTGGGTGCTATCCATTGCTTGCCTGAGCCAAAGGCAGGAAGCAATCGTGGACAGAGTCCTCTAATACCCACTCGATGCTGCAGAGGAAGTTCGGCCTAGGTGGGCCTTCTTGGTGGGTCAGGCTTATGGCCCTGTGGCGCAGTGAGCTTAGGACCCGTGCCTAGGTATCCATACGTCACTTACAAAGCCTCACTTAGACACCATAAAAATTTAATGGATGGGAATGCTGGAGTAATTGCACACGACCAGTACTTACTGTGGCTGCATATCATCATTAGTGTAGTTTGCCTAAATTAGACATGGGGTGAACCATATTGAAGTCAGGCAGATCCTCATCAAACATACTCATGTAGCTGGAAGTACCAATCCGCATACCACCTGAATCATGTTATATCTTGCCATTGTACAAAGGCTTATCTGATTCCTGATGGGGTGTGGGCATGGTAAGTGTGCTCTGTCAAGGTTGAGGCATAGCCTGGCAATGACAACTTTCTGTATACTGTCTGTGTCAGCGTGTTTTCTCGCTGCCAACTGTGCCCAGGTAAGCATTGGGTTTCCTGTGATTGTCCTGCCCTGCCACATTGATGTTCATGGATGCTGGTGAGTTGCCCTGTATGCAGCAATACTCCACGCTGTCCTTCACACGTATTCACCTTCCTGTTCATTTCACTTCCCCCTCCTGCTCTCTTCCCGGGTGCTGTGTCACGCCTACTCCTAGAATTCCCACACCCGCACTGTGCTGCTGAAGGTTTAGTTTCAAGCATGCACTTTCTGTGTGTGTAATCTGCACCCTCTCCCATATCTCCTAGTGTGAGTTTTATACGGTCTTCTTAGTAATATTTTTTTAAAAATGCATTTTCACTCATTGCAGATATGAGTACAGGACCATTCCCTGCATTCGAGTGTCTGCCTGAGTCAAGAAAATAGCCTTAAATTATAATTCCCATGATGTCACTGCATGAAGGACACAGGAACAGACGTCACTCCTCTGTTTTCCAATTTAAAAAACCATGCCCAGTCACGTATCACGAATGGGTATGGTTATACATCTGTTTTCCTCCAGAGTTTCAAGTGTTAGATCTTAGCACTGAAGCCATTTAAACAAAACATCAGTGGGTTAAGCACTTACTGCTGACAATTTTGTGACAGGTGGGACAAAAGGTTCAGAGCCTCACATTGTCATCTCAGCCATTGAGCTTTACGAGGATACTGAGTGTACCGGATAAGATTGAATTGGGGAGATTCTTTTCTGGCAGCTTCCCTGCTCCTGTTACTGACACCATATAAACTTCTTACAACGTAGCTCAGTCATGTTCCTCTCCTCTCTCTTTCCTCCCTCGTAGCCGCCTCCAACTGCCCTTATTTTAAAGAGAAGAGGCTCAAGGCAGAGCTTCAACCCCTCACTTGCTTCCCCCCTCCCGCGTTGTGATGCTCGGCTTTCCTGTACTTCCACTGGTGATTGCAGCCCAGACTGCCTGCTGTTTAGAAGATAGCATACAGGGTTTGGAATGTGCTGTATAGATTGACTTGTAACCAACAATCTACCCTTTCAAGGTCAGTAAATTAAATAGTGCAATAGTGCGAAGGATCCTATGCAGTCAGCCACTCATCAAGCATACACTCTGTCTTCTTCCTTGCACTTCATCACACACACACACACGCACACGCACACTCACATACACATGCACACACTATAGACAATACCATTTTGTGTTGTAAACTGCACGCATTTGAAGCATGCTTGTCGTCTGCATGTTTTTTTTGTTTGTCCGATATCTTTGATTTCATCTTCTTGTTAGCACGCATTTCAACCGTGCTGGTACAGGATATAGTGCAATAGTGCTAAGGATCCAAAGCAGGCAGCCACTCATCAGGCATACACTCCGTTCTTCTTCCTTGCACTTCGTCTCTCTCACACACACACACACACACACGCACACACATACACTATAAACAATTAATGCCATTGTGTGATGTGAACCTTTTTTAACACCTACAGCCGGGATCTTCATCAAAACTAATACATTTTCCTACACCACTCCTGCAAGGGTTGAAAGGTTGCAACAAAAAAATGCTCTCAACATTCAGACAAACATATAACATTTTTGTTAGGTTTTGCCAGCACAGTGCTTGCGGTATGCTTCTTTGTTTTGTCCTCTACCCTTTACCTAATCTCCTCGTGGCTGCAGGCATTTCAAACGTGCTTGGCTGCTGCATCTTTTATTTTCTTTGTCCTCCACATTTTGGCTAATCTCCCTGCATTATATTACCACCAGTTACTACACAATATATTGGCTTTCTCAATAAACAAGTAATAACACTTTTATGGAGTTTCAGTAACTTATATCGCACAACTGCTAACCAAGCTAAAACTTATAACAACAAAAAATGTATTTTAATCATGTAGGTGAAACCTATTCCATTTACCAGTGCCTGTTCTTTTTGCAACCAGCAAGACAGGCGTGACAGCCGCGAACATGGAAAACAAAGAATGCCCCCAACTTACTGGGTCCTCTCATCATTCCTTTGCTGAAGTTGCTCCTGGTGTGTGTGTAGGTGCACCTTTGGCACAAAAGGCCCCACCAAAGTAGCGTGGCTCTTACAATACAGCAGTTGGACTGCAGTGGGAATGGCATAGGTGGGGCTTTCACCAATGCCGTGTTTTGGGGGACTGCCACCCAAACTCAAAATAACCTTGTAATTCTTAAGCACCTACTTGAAAACCCTTGGGTAAGGTATATCTCTGCAACACAAGAATTATACTTGAGGGTATTATTATGTCAGCTATATCCTATTTGGTTTACTGAGTACTCTTAGATGTGGGTCATCAAAGATTTTTGAGAAGTCGTCTCACCCTCAACTTAACGAGGCGTGCTTCACAGTGCTTAATTTGTAAAATATCAAGTGCCAGGGCTCTGACCAGGAGACCACTGCAGCTTGCACCACCCATCGCCCTTGTCATCGCTGTCAAAACAACTACTAACCATCTTTCTCGCCTGTAAATGCGACAGTTCAGATTATTCCAGGTCCCCAAAGCTAAAGGAATGGCTGGGGAGGCAGGTATTAGCAATTTTAATGTATATTGTATTCCTAAACAACCGTTGTTCTGCTCATCTCTAAATTAGATGAGCAGCGCCACCATGTGGTAGACTGTTCCAAGTATGGTGTTGACAATTAGGTGCTGGTGCAGAGCACCGGAAACCGATTAAGTGCCGGTGCTGAGCACCGGAAAGCACCGGCTCAAATTAAGCACTGATGCTTCATCATTTGACGACCTCTCTGAGAGATGACTTCTCAAAAATCTGATATAATAATACCCTCAAGTATAATTCTTTTGTTGCATCATTTCGGAGGACATACTTGATGTAGAACCTCCATCACTCTCTTCTTAGGGATTTATTATTTAAGGTATATCTCTGTCTTAGTGGATTGAATTGACATTACAATTCTGGAACAGGTGATTAATAAGGGCCTGAATGATGCGATGATCTAACACAAAGCCAAAAGATGTACTACACCTCTCAACCCTGTTCAGTGCTAAACTGGGAGGAGAAACCCCCAAAAACAAAAGAAATTCATTCATTAGAGCTTCAGGTCAGGACCTGCCATCAGCCCTTGATGATCCTGATACCTAAGGCAGGCTCCTAGATAACCTGATGAACACCAAAGAGGACAAACTTAAGATATAACTGGAGGGCATCCTAATGCTGATCGGCCCCACTTTCCTGAGTGCCCAGGAACACTCTGAGTTACTCCACAAACAAACTTTATACAGTTGGTGACCAAATAGATCTCTGATGAACTCTCAAAGGGATTGACATTGAAATGGGTTTACCAGACTTCACTCTTTCCCAGCAAAGGACAAGAAGGAGAAAAACTGAGCTCAGCCAAGTACTCTTGAATCTCACTTGGGTCTCGAGGATATTAAAGAGCCCTAAAATCAATACACAAGCTTACTGCATTCCCTAAAGTACAAGCCTTCGTTTGACCTTCCATCAAGTTTGAGTCTTCAATGTCAGCACCCAAAAGTCCATAGGCAGACTAGCTTATACTGAATTTGGACGATTCCACTGTGGCTCGATAGTTTGAGATTTTATAAACAAACAATTCTACCATAATGAGGCAAAAGATCCAACCCTGACTACCCGAGTCATTTGCTGATTAATTTGAGGTGACATATTTTCACACCCAAAAAATTCCCTTCGGTTGTTTTTTTACCATAAGGAGCAACGTGCCAGCAGGCCTCCCACACCCAGGTGGTATGAACCGGTGCGATGAGCTCCCCTAGCCTCGTGTACAGCGGGAATTCGTTTTATTTGATGAAGAATTGGAGCACAAGACTTTCAGGCTCGAGGCACTGGGCCCAGCTTGGCACAGGTGTCTGCTGCCAGACAGGAGCCTGATTGCGTCAGTCTCCCCTGCACATTTGGCGCGACCACCTTGCCTTGTTTGCCCTGCTCTGCGTCGTGGGTACGTTTCGCTGCTTTTTAAGGGCACAGACGGCTCCATGGCTGATGTCAGAAGAAATGGCTTGAGGCAGCGAGCGCACAAGTAGGAAAGTGTGCTGGCAGCGTCTCCTGCTTGGGAATGCCTGTCACGTCATGTCACAGCTAATTCCACTGCAGGGAGATATATTATCCAATAAACCGATTGGCAGCGAACGTGCATATGTTTGTGAGGGAGCAAGCATACTATTTTTAGTCATAATTGCATCCAATACTTGGCTATGAAAGAGAAGCAGTGTTATTCCTGAAGTGTGTTTCCGATCTCGTGAAGGGTTCATAATTCCGGATGTTCATCATCTCTCTCTCTCTCTCTCGCGATCTATCTATCTATCTATCTATCTATCTATCTATCTATCTATCTATCTATCTATCTATCTATCTATCTATCTCTCTATATATATATATATATATATATATATATATATATATATATATATATATATATATATATATATTCACTGAAAAAACCATAGGTTTCAGGCACGTTATAGTTAGAAATTAGCATTTAAAAAACCTTAGAAATTCACTGAAAAAACCATAGGTTTCAGGGGCGTTATAGTTAGTTGGACATTTCACTCGTACAAAACCATAGAAATTCCCCCGTTATAGTTAGTTCAGCTAACTATAACTCGCGCGCATACGCAATACACTGCTGATGACGTCACATATTACATCACTCATGACATGGTCAGTGACATCACTCATGACATCACTGATGACATCTCAAATGACATCACTGATGACATCACTGATGACATCATCCTTGTGATAGAGTGGCAGACCTCCTCTCACCCTAATATAACCTTTGATACACACACTCAAAAATACAAACTAACATTTTCAAAACAATGGACATACCAATACCAGTTACAACACACCTATTCAGTAATTCCAAGATCTACACACACATCCACTCATTCACCAACAGTCCCTATACAGTCACTCATACATGTACTCACTCATCATATGTACTCATACACCTATACATCCTGTTACACACCGCCACTCATCCATAGAGTTACTCACACACATAGTCACACATGCAAACAAAGTATCAAACATCCATTTTCTTGCATATACAGTTATACACACACTACCACACTTACTTCTACAGAAACTTACACATACTTACTCTCTTAAACAATCACTTATAGAAACACCTACTTATTTGTACAGGAACTCTTCCAATCTCTCACTCTCACATATACTCACTTATATACACCAATACTCACATATACTAGTTTAAAACATATGTCGTTACTCATAAAGACACTATTGAGACACTCATTCACTCACTAACACACCCATACACATACTCATCCACCTATACAGTCCTGCACACATGCTGTCTTCAACACATACAAACAGTGAGTCACTCATTCATGCATCTATGCACTAAGTAATACCCCCCACCGAACCATACAGACACTCAGACACTCATACTGATACTCAAAAAACCAACTAATAACCCATATAGACACTCATGTAGCTACTCACCAACCCATGCAGCCACTTATACACAAAGTGAGAGACTGATACAGATATTTTCATATTTAAACATTACTCACTAACCCATGTATTCACTAAGATACACTTAGTCAGTTATACAATCAATTTTACAAAAAAAAATCATCCATTTAGACACTTATATACCCATTTATTCTTCCATCGACCTTGAGATATACATATATAAAACATATTTAATTTTCAGAAAAACACACATTCACTGGATGATGTCATCAGTGATGTCATTTGAGATGTCATCAGTGATGTCATGAGTGATGTCACTGACCATGTCATGAGTGATGTAATATGTGACGGCATCAGCAGTGCATTGCGGGCGCGCGAGTTATAGTTAGATGAACTAACTATAACGGGGGAATTTCTATGGTTTTGTACGAGTGAAATGTCCAACTAACTATAACGCCCCTGAAACCTATGGTTTTTTCAGTGAATTTCTAAGGTTTTTTAAATGCTAATTTCTAACTATAACGTGCCTGAAACCTATGGTTTTTTCAGTGAATTTCTAAGGTTTTTTAAATGCTAATTTCTAACTATAACGTGCCTGAAACCTATGGTTTTTTCAGTGAATATATATATATTTATTATACTATGTATACATGTGAAAATGTCTCGGTCCCCTGTTTGCCTCGGTGGCACGGAAAAAATGGGTGGAACTGACGTCAGCACATCGACGAGGTCCTCTTATGGCTCCGATGACGTCATACGATGTCGCGAGCGGAGCCGTACTATTATGACGTCCTCGTTGACGTGGGAGAGCTAGGAAAGAATTTCCGTGGAATGCTGGTGCAGGGGATATTCACCTAAGTGTTCAGGCTAGTCCTTTGGGAGCAACTGTTTATGTTGCCACTCCAGAAACCAAAACCAGTGATCCGAGGGCAGAGGCCCTGCAGATGGCACACGAGGTGGGGTGCCCATTCGTGTGCACCGGCGGGGCAGCGAAGTGACAAGCTCCACAACCCACAAAAAAGGTAATGAGGGCACTGCATAACACAGGCTCTTCTCTTTGTATCTGGCAGGAACAACGAAGTTAAAATGCCCTAGTACCAAAATGTAGAATTAGTGCTACAACGGTCTTCAAGAGGACCTGCGATGTCGCTTCTGCCTCCCGTACCCTGGAGGTGGCACATGGGTCACACGGTACGGTCATACTGCGGCGGGACGCACACTCGTTGACCTCTCATGGCACTGCTCCACACTTCAGGGAGGACGCTTTCCATTAGCTATGTTTTCTGATGACATGTCGCGCCGGCCCCGTCCAACAACAGAACTCCTTTAGATCCAAACAGACTCTTCCACTCTCTCACCGGAAGTGAAACCAGGCCACGCGGACACTTTCACAATACAACAGCCGGGAATGCACTTTTCGGTAAAAAAAACACATTCCTTCCTCCTAATTAATCAAATAAACGTCTCACTGAAGAACAGGGGCCAGCTTCGATCGGTAAACAGCCGTTACAACGACTTTTTTACTTTGCGATACCATTACAACGCATGCATTACAACGCATGCGTTGTACATCACAAAGTCATTACTACGCATTTTTTTAGAATGCATGGTCATTTACCACGCATGCCTTTACAACGAATTTTGTTGTAAAGGTATGTATGGTAAATGACCATGCGTTCTAAAAAACATGTAGACGATCCATGTCGTTGTAAGGAAACAGAGGCTGTTCCGTTTCCTCACAACGACGTGCACCGCCCCTCAGAGACGACGTGAAGCAGGAACCACGAGGAGAGAGGAACCACGAGGAGTGAGAAGTAAGGGGGATTGGGCATGGGGTGGGGGTTTCTTTTCCAGGGTTTAGGGTAGTGCAGTGGTGTTTGGGTGGTGTAGGGGGTCGTGCTGGGGGTAGTGTTTTAGGGTTTAGGGTAGTGCAGTAGTGTAGGGGGTCGTGCTGGGGGTAGTGTTTTAGGGTTTAGGGTAGTGCAGTGGTGTATGCGTAGTGTAGGGGGTCGTGCTGGGGTAGTGTTTTAGGGTTTAGGGTAGTGCAGTGGTGTTTGAGTAGTGTAGGGGGTCATGCTGGTGGTAGTATTTTAGGGTTTAGGGTAGTGCAGTGGTGTTTGTGTAGTGTAGGGGGTCATGCTGGGGGTAGTGTTTTATGGTTTAGGGTAGTGCAGTGGTGTTTGGGTAGTGTAGGGGGTCGTGCTGGGGTAGATTTAGGGTTTAGGGTAGTGCAGTGGTGTTTGGGTAGAGTAGGGAGTCGTGCTGGGGGTAGTGTTTTAGGGTTTAGGGTAGTGCAGTGGTGTTTGTGTAGTGTAGGGGGTTGTGCTGGGGGTAGTGTTTTAGGGTTTATGTTAGTGCAGTGGAGTTTGGGTAGTGTAGGGGGTAGTGCTGGGGTAGTGTTTTAGGGTTTAGGGAGTGCAGTGGTGTTTGTGTAGTGTAGGGGGTAGTGCCGGGGGTAGTGTTTTAGGGTTTAGGGTAGTGCAGTGGTGTTTGGGTAGTGTAGGGGTTCATGCTGGGGGTAGTGTTTTAGGGTTTAGGGTATGGCAGTGGTGTTTGGGTAGTGTAGGGGGTCGTGCTGAGGGTCGATTTAGGGTTTAGGGTAGTGCAGTGGTGTTTGTGTTGTGAGGGGGTCGTGCTGGGGGTAGTGTTTTAGGGTTTAGAGTAATGCAGTGGTGTTTGTATAGTGTAGGGGGGTTTAGGGTAGTGCAGTGGTGTTTGTGTAGTGTAGGGGGTCATGCTGGGGGTAGTGTTTTAGGGTTTGGGTAGTGCAGTGGTGTTTGTGTAGTGTAGGGGGTAGTGTTTTCGGGTTTAGGGTAGTGCAGTGGTGTTTGTGTTGTGAGGGGGTCGTGCTGGGGGTAATGTTTTAGGGTTTAGAGTAATGCAGTGGTGTTTGTATAGTGTAGGGGGGTTTAGGGTAGTGCAGTGGTGTTTGTGTAGTGTAGGGGGTCATGCTGGGAGTAGTGTTTTAGGGTTTAGGGTAGTGCAGTGGTGTTTGTGTAGTGTAGTGGGTAGTGTTTTAGGGTTTAGGGTAGTGCAGTTGTGTTTGTGTAGTGTAGGGGGTCGTGTTTTAGGGTATAGGGTAATGCAGTGGTGTTTGGGTAGTGTAGGGGGTCATGCTGGGGTTAGTGTTTTAGGGTAGTGCAGTGGTGTTTGGGTAGTGTAGGGGGTCGTGCTGGGGGTAGTGTTTTAGGGTTTAGGGTAGTGCAGTGGTGTTTGTGTAGTGTGGGAGGTCATGCTGGGGGTAGATTTAGGGTTTAGTGTAGTGCAGTGGTGTTTGGGTAGTGTAGGGAGTCATGCTGGGGGTAGTGTTTTAGGGTTTAGTGTAGTGCAGTGGTGTTTGGGTAGTGTAGGGAGTCGTGCTGGGGGTAGTGTTTTAGGGTTTAGGGTAGTCCAGTGGTGTTTGGGTAGTGTAGGGGGTCGTGCTGGGGTAGTGTTTTAGGGTTTAGGGTAGTGCAGTGGTGTTTGTGTAGTGTAGGGGGTCATGCTGTGGGTAGTGTTTTAGGGTAGTGCAATGGTGTTTGGGTAGTGTAGGGGGTAGTGCTGGGGTAGTGTTTTGGGTTTACGGTAGTGCAGTGGTGTTTGTGTAGTGTAGGGGGTCGTGCTGGGGGTAGTGTTTTAGGGTTTAGGGTAGTGCAGTGGTGTTTGTGTAGTGTAGGGGGTAGTGTTTTAGGGTTTAGGGTAGTGCAGTGGTGTTTGTGTACTGTAGGGGGTCGTGCTGGGTTCTAGTGTTTTAGGGTTTAGGGTAGTGCAGTGGTGTTTGTGTAGTGTAGGGGGTCGTGTTTTAGGGTTTAGGGTCGTGCAGTGGTGTTTGGGTAGTGTAGGGGGTCATGTTGGGGGTAGTGTTTTTGAGTTTAGGGTGGTGCAGTTGTGTTTGGGTAGTGAAGGGGGTCGTGCTGGGGGTAGAGTTTTAGGGTTTAGGGTAGTGCAGTTGTGTTTAGGTAGTGAAGGGGTCGTGCTGGGGGTAGTGTTTTAGGGTTTAGGGTAGTGCAGTGGTGTTTGTGTAGTGTAGGGGGTCATGCTGGGGGTAGATTTAGGGTTTAGGGTAGGGCAGTGGTGTTTGTGTAGTGTAGGGGGTCGTGCTGGGGGTAGTGTTTTAGGGTTTAAGGCAGTGCAGTGGTGTTTGTGTAGTGAAGGGGTCGTGCTGGGGTAGTGTTTTAGGGTTTAGGGTAGTGCAGTGGTGTTTGTGTAGTGTAGGGGGTTGTGCTGTGGGTAGATTTAGGGTTTAGGGTAGTGCAGTGGTGTTTGGGTAGTGTAGGGAGTCGTGCTGGTGGTAGTGTTTTAGGGTTTAGGGTAGTGCAGTTATGTTTGGGTAGTGTAGGGTGTCGTGCTGGGGGTAGTGTTTTAGGGTTTAGGGTAGTGCAGTGGTGTTTGGGTAGTGGAGGGGGTAGTGTTTTAGGGTTTAGGGTAGTGCGCCCAACCAGCCACAATATCCGTGGACAAAGGGGATCCTGACTCTTTGGAACGCTCCGTCAATTGAATAATTTGGGTCAAGGGCCCTACCACGTCCAAGACCTATCAATTCCTTTCTTGGGATCCCTCATATACTTGGAGAAAAAGGTACATAGTTTCTCATCAATTTCAGGCGTGTGTGCCACCTTCCCCTTCAGTGAGGGCCTGGGGCATTCTCCCCTCATCCTATTCCTGACCTCCCTTTCAAGGGGTTGATGGATTTTCCCCACCACATACTCTGCCACTTTGGCGTCAGGTGTCCACTCCGCTGACCTAGGATGGTAAATTTGGGTAGGCTCGAACATATCCGAGTGGACCCCTTCCCCAACCGGGGACTGAGAGGAGTGGGACTCTGGCCGCCAGGGACGCCCCGAGTCCTTATCCTCATCGGAGGAGAAATCGTCCTCCGATACACCCTCTCCCTCTAAGGGAAACCCGCCGTCGGGGTCTACAATAGTGGTGACAGTGTCGCAATTTTCTCCGGGCCCCTCCTCCTCCCGGCAGGGTGCATGTTTTAGCGTTCGCGCACTCTTGAGGAAGGTCTCCGTAAGTTTATCAAATCCTTCCAAGTGCCCCGCGTTATGCTTAACGGCCCTTTTATTCCCCATCTGGGAGCTACTGGGACCCGCCACCACCAGATCTGGTGCAAAAACAACAGTTGATGGACAGAATGCAGAACAATGTCATACATTCACCCCAGTACAGAGATCTGGGCCTAAATCCATCGTTTTTTTGCTCACCATGCCATTCCAGTTTGAACCCAGCCATATGCAAATCAGTCTTGACCCTGTGCCTCATGGGAACAGTCCAGCCCGAACTGCCAAGCCAGGTCCTCCCTGGACTGGAAACAAGCATCCTAGGACCGGTTTCGGGGTTTCACCCCTCTTCAGCCAGGATAGCTTGATTCCAGTGGCATGGAGAGCACGGGACCCACGTCTGGGCATACCCGTCCCACTCGGGGTGACAAATGAACACCCCAGGGATGCTTTTCGCCAGCTTATCAACCTGATCCCTAAGAGGAGCCAGCGCCCTAGAAATAGCCAGAGAGAGGGCTTGGTCCACTGCTGGAGGGAGAAGTTGGGGGGCCATTCCTCCTCCACTTCCTGGTAGGAGGAATAAAAATGGTCTTCTGGAGAAGACATGATAGCAGAGGGTGTGAGCACAGAACAAATGCCCTTAAAATCCTTAAGGCAGCCCCCTCGCCGGTGCTCCAACAGCTGGGCTTTCCCCGAAGCTGTTATAAGAATAGACTGAGGCGCAATACCAATTACCACCACCAGGTGGCGCTGGTCACTAACGTGGCCGTGTGGGGAAATCACCGCATAGCGGTGTCAAAATTAGGCGAGGGTTGGTCGGGAATCAAGCGGACACTAAAGGAGTGACCGGATTCCCAAACGCGCGTAAAGACCAGCGGGAGCGCTCGACAGAGCTGCCTCGCTCGGACCAGACGCGCCTGACAGGATCTCACCGCGCGCAGAGCACACAGCGGGAGAAACTGCGAGGGGAGAACGCGCTCGGGCAAGAGCCTGCTGCGCAGGGAATATGAAACAATACCAAGGCAATAATGTTAATAACGTGCACAAGAAACCGCTATACAAACAGCAACAATGTCAGATTAAGCCAAGAATGTAAGGAATGCACTTAACTGACGAGCAGTGAAGAAAGAGGAAGCGGAAGGGACGTCACGATATTATATACGATGGACTGTGATATGATTGGACTATAGTTGCCTTGGAGACTACCCCCTAATGGTTCATGGGTTGTGTAGTCTTTTGTTTAATGATTGTTGTGTTACGTTTTCTTTGAACTGCTATGCAAATAAAGTGAGGAAAGATATGCATAATCCTCGCCTCCGTCCTGCCATAGAATTCATTAAACTTTATTTGATCTGATTTAGAAACATAGATCATAAAAGTGTACATAAAAACAGTAAATCCTCTTTCCTAATACAATACAGTGAGAATTAATTAAAACCAGTAGGTAAAAACGGGTGTTACAAAGCCCGGTTCAGAGCAACTTCAGGTTAACAGAATCGTAAAGGTCAATGTTTCACAAGATCAATCTCATGTACTTCGTGCAAAATACACAATAAGGGGTCCAAGTAAGATGTAACGCTCCAATACCTGACCAGTTTGCACTATATAAAACTGCAGAAAAACTAAAAATAAAAAGTGTTTTGCACACTTCTGTCATTGGGCTATATGTGGGCTACATCTGGGTGATATTTGTGCTACATTTGGGCTCTTTTTTCTCTGGTGGCCATCTTGGGAGACTTATTTGTTATGAAGTTTCCTAATTTCGTCATTTACTGCAGTCTCCTCAGTAGGAAATGCTTTCAGTTTTTTACTTTGATTCCATCAAGAAGGCATTCAGATGTGTCACACATTTGCCATAAATTCAGAATGTTATCACTCTAGTTGTTCATTAGATCACTGTAGTAAAGCTACTGCTCACCAGGGAGTTAACTGGAAGTCTACTGCTGGTATTGAAAGTGATTGTTTCAGTCTGCATGTCAGAATTTTCTAATGAAATAGAAGAGGATTTGAGATCTCACTTAAAACATGCCCTAAATTTTCTTTCTGCAGCACTAACCATAATTTCTATGGCAAAATGAACCCCCTCATTTTGTTCCTTTTTAAATTAAATGTTTTAAGTGTTACCAGTTTATTCCAATCAAAATGGCGTCAGGTGTGCCATACTTTTGTCATAAGTAAGGCTGTTAGCACTCTAGTTGTTCTTTAGAACACTCTGGGAAGCTGCAGTAGAACACAAAGGCATCAACTGACAGGCTGCTCCTGTTGAAATATAACAGGAAGATATTTGAGATCTCACTTAAAACATGTCCTAATTTTTCTTTCTACAGCACTAACCATCATTTCTATGACAAAATGAACCCCCCATTTTGTTCCTTTTTAAATTAAATGTTTTAAGAGTTACCAGTTTATTCCAATCAAGATGGCTTCAGGTGTGCCATAATTTTGTCATAAGTAAGACTGTTAGCGCTCTAGTTGTTCTTTAGAACACTCTGGGAAGCTGCAGTAGAACACAAAGGCATCAACTGACAGGCTGCTCCTGTTGAAATATAACAGGAAGATATTTGAGATTACACTTGAAACATGTCCTAAATTTTCTTTCTACAGCACTAACCATAATTTCTGTGACAAAATGAACCCCATCATTTTGTTCCTTTTTAAATTAAATGTTTTAAGTGTTACCAGTTTATTCTAATCAAGATGGCTTCAGGTGTGCCATACTTTTGTCATAAGTAAGGCTGTTAGCACTCTAGTTGTTCTTTAGAACACTCTGGGAAGCTGCAGTAGAACACAAAGGAATCAACTGACAGTCTCTGCCCTTGTTGGATGTACATGTTTTACTGAGAATGTCAGACTTCATCCTCACATGACTGAGAAAGATAATGTGAATTTACAGAAAATATGCTCTCATTTTAGCTTCTGGAGCACCTTCCAAAACTGTATGGGACAAGCATGTGAAAATAGTTTTCTCTCAAACATGATTCATGATATCCCAGCAGAAGGTTTTTCACAGGGTAAAATCACCTTAGAACACACCACAATTCCTGAAATTAGTATGGTACCATCAACAAATGAATTCTAATGTAACTAAAGTCTGTTATCACCCTTTATAGTTCTCCTTTTGGTAACCCTCAAAATCTTCGATTCACTACAATGCATTTCAATGGGGTACTATCATGTATATTGGTCCCAAGATGGCTGCCAGCAATTCCAGGATGAAGTGCTGACAGCCAATCAGATCTCACGATGACATGTGTGGTTAGGCTCCGCCCAGATATATATGTGTTTTTACTTTTGATTTTCTCAGGAACTACTGAACGGATTTACACCATTTAACAAAAGGGTTCTTTCTGAACCAAGAACTACCTCTTTGCCAAATTTGGTGTAATTCCGTTCAGCAGTTCGGGCTGTAGCCTTGCATAAAGTTTCCTATGGGAAATTGATTTTTTGACTCTTATTTTTTGAATTTCTCCGCAACTGCTGAACGGATTTACACCATTTAAAAAAAAGGTCGCTTTCTGAACCAAACGCTACCTTTTTGCCAAATTTGGTGTAATTCCGTTCAGCAGTTCGGGCTGTAGCCGTGTCTAAAATTTCCTATGGGAATTAACATGGAGAAAACACGTTTAGTACGAATAGCGGGTATTTGCGAGAGGAGATTATACCTTTTACGGAGAGGAACTTATCAGGGTTCCCTTACTGCCTGTTTTACGGACGACTTCATGAAGAAATTTGTACCTTGGAGTCTTTGCCATTGAGACTTTGAAACTCACTTTATTGAGAAAAATAGACAAATTGGTTCTACGTGTATCATGCTAGGTGGACCAGGAGTGTTTTACCAATCGCCTTGATAAAGTCTAAGGGGAGACGAAACACGTGTTGGCATTGTCACAATCTTTCATGCTGGATATTACATCAACAAAAATAAAGAAACATCTTTTCAAGAATTCGAACTGTTTGGACATTGGTTAATAGCCAATAAAAAACCAAGTGAACTCTTCAGGATACTTTTGAATTGGGATTATCTTGACTGGTTTTATATTTATAAAGATATTTCAACTGTGTAAGAGTGTGCCGAATGATGCTCTCTTTTTTATGATTCACCTACATGGGGAAAAATCACTTTTTCCAATGTTACTTGCATCTTTTGGTAGTAGATGTGGTGAGCAGTAGTAGCACCCCGTCATCCTATTGAGAAACACTGTTATTTATTCACACTGATTTATTTTGTATTCTTTTATTGAGTGGTTTACTGATGTGCGGTTCCGTTTCCTGGAGAGGAAAACACTACTACCATTTTTGCTTATCTTACGTTTTGGGACCCCCCTTTTTTCTCGGCCCCCGCTTGCCGAATCACCCCAAAACTTTCAGGATAGGAGCAGACCGGAGCGCCCCACGAGTTTTGAAAATTTCGCGAATATTCATCAACCGGCACCAAAGTTATTGGAAATAGAATGTTGCGAATTTCCTATGGAAAATAGGTCCTAACTATAACTATCTACTGGCGACCGCCAGTAGATAATATATCTATATCTATATCTATAATATATGCTCGTGTATGCCTGCGGTGGCTGTTTGTCTTTCTGTCTCCTCAACTGTCAGTCGACTCAGCTGTCTAGCCCATCCATCACTGTGTCAGCCCACATATCTGTCTTTATACTACCCATCTACGTGACCACCCACCTGCCTGCCAATATGCCTATTGTATATATAGTGGCTGGCTATTTACCAATGTCTTTCTTTTTGCCTAGCTCGTCTTTTTTCTCAGTGTAAACGTCTGTGTGCCTGTCTATCTAACTATTTATATAAATGTATAAAACTATGTTTAGGAGTACAAAAAAATCTACTGTGTAATGTTGGACTCAGAAGTCACCGCACACGTGCAAAATATTACAGGTCTGCACAGCCATCGATAACTGAAAAGGATGTTTGATTAATCTCTTATCGTTCATCTGCGCATGCATCCAACTGATGTCTCTAATAACTCAAAGCGCTTCCTCTCTCTCTCACACATAGACACACAACACACAAAGATACGCATAGTGACACACATACATTGACAAATACCCACAAATTATAAAGTTGAACATAGCGACCGTAGTTATGGTTAGGATAGTTCGAGTGGCACATTCCAAAAGCAATCTTTTGATCGTTTTTAATTTTGGCAACGTTTCTGGAATCTGCATAAAGTTTACTTGGGGTGGAATCATAGTTTTTGCCCTATAATGTGCATTTACTATTTAAAGTTTTAACGGAATATTTGGTCAAGCGCACATTTAAAGCTGCTAGCTTGATGGATTATCACGAATCTTGTCTCGAAGGTACTGCGTGTTCTAAACTGAAACCCGTTTTTGTTTTTGTCTAGTGTAAATTTGTCCAGTGTTTTTGTAAATATTAACAGTGCAATGTTGTTACAATTTATACTGACAGTTTTGTTCATGAACCGGTTTACAAGCTGAAATTTGAATAAAAAGTCATATCAGATTCTCTTAGATATTTTTTTCATCATTTGCTTATAAAGAATTGGCATGTCCATTTCAGATAGGTTTTGTGAGCAACCCCAGGGGGCCTAGGGCAGGCATCAGTGAGAAGTGGAAATTGAAATTTGCCACAAAAAAAGTCAAAATCCACATAATTTTTTTTAGTGAAGTGGCTGTAACAAAGCTAATAATTTTACCTCGGACTGCAGGTAAATGTTCCACACATTTGCTCTCCCGATTTACGAACCAGGTTTGGAAAATAACTGCTGAACAGTTGGGGAGGCATGGCCAGCTTACACGAATCAGAGTGGGACCCAGGACACGCTGGAGATGTGTGCAAAATAATATGTTTGCAGATAGAAGTCACATGTAAAACTCTAGGTTTATGAACTAGTTTGTGGATTTCTTCCTTGTTTGGAAGCTCTGATTCTCGGTTTATGAACTGATATGAACATTTTGAACATTGCTTTATACGTCAATTGCAAATGAAGCAGCCACACAAGACTGAGGGTGTGCTCGGGGGGAGTTAGTTGCAGATTCTATTGGATGCAGGGCTTGGCTACAGACCAACAGCTTAATACAGTGTGCAGCGGTGTTTGAACACATAGGGGCAGATTTACCACTTTTTCATGCAGCACAGTGCAGCAGCCGCAAATGCTGCACTACGTGAAAAGGAGAGAGGAGGAGTGCCAAGTTTACTGAAATATGGCACTCTCCTCCCCTTTCCCTAGCACCGGCGCCGAAATCAGCTGCTGTGCGCCACGGAGACACCTTTGCGCCATAGTGCAAGGGTGTCTCTGTGAGTCTAGCATAGGTTTTGTACTTACTGGAAGGGTACCCTTCTAGCTCAAAATACTATTCATAGACTGACTTAAACCATTTTCCCTCTTTGTATGTGTGCTGTACAGTGCAGCACACATACAAAGTCGGAAAAGGAAGGAGAAATGAAAGCATTTCTCTTTTCTTGCGCCTTCTTCAAAAGGATGCAGTTTTCTGACGCTAAACCCTGTCTACTTTTTTTAGTAAATTGGGTTTGCGTCAGAAACCTTGGGTGGTTGCATGGGAATGCCCATGCTCCACCCATGGTACACCCCCTTGGTGGTAAGTAAAGCCAGCAACGCTATGCGTGCTTTGCGTTACTTTTATGTTATTTTCAGCACTAAACAAGTTTAGCGCTGGAAAGTAAGGGGCTTATTTACAAGCCCCTTGCGCCGCCAGTGCGTTACTTCTAATATGGGAAAAAGTGGCGTACCAGCGACGCACAGGGTTTGTAAATCAGCCCCTAAATCGGAAAAGAAAGAATTTGCATTGATCTGCATCACTTTTGTGACGCAAACACAGCGTAAAATTTTAGTAAATCTCCCGCATAGTGGTTTGGGCACAGTCTAGGCCTTGCACCCAACCACCAGGCAATGGGAATTGTCAGCAGAGAAGGTTGGACAGACGGTTTGGAAACAAGGGCTGTGCATGGCCAAAGGCTGTACACAGCAGGTGGCTGCCACACTGGAGGTTGTATGCAGACTTTATGTATGGTCTACCCCTGCCGTGAAAGGCCAAAAGTTATGCGCAATATAGACTGGCTGCATGGAGGGTTGGGTGAAGGGCCTGAGCACAGATTACGGCCAATCCCTGTTGAATATGCTGAAGGCTGTGAGTTGTAGGGGTTCACTACACAGTTTAATGTTGCTGGTCGTTGCTGGTCGTCACATTACCTAGATCCTGTGGCAGACATGACAGCCTGCTCTCGCCTCCCTGTCATGTAACTCAGGGAAATCAGACGAAGCACGCAAGGAGGAGGAACCACGAAGGAGCTGCTCTCGCCTTTGCTCCACGCAGGCACCCCCGCATTCACCGCAGCGTTTACGCGCGACGACCACAGGCAAGCGGGCGGCGGCGGAGTTGTCCCGCTTCTGTGACTGCGGAATTTGGCCTGTTGGAGGAGCAATACGGGCACTGCCTGGCGAGTGCAGCTGCCGTTAGACGCCGGCTGCTGAGAGTGTGCCGCAGACGGTCGCGTAGGCAGCCCGGTAAGTTCTGGGTGCAGCCTGCGTCCGCCTGTTAGGCCCCATTCGCGTTGGCCCCAAACACTTTGCTGCCACTGTGCCACTGTGCCAATTCCTGCTGTTCCTGCTCGATTTAACCTCTTGCGCCTGCAAACCTCAACTTGCATCAAGAGACCCCTGGGGGCCTGCCGAGGCTACCTGGCCAGGATTAAGGAGGCAGGAGCCAGGAGCCAGGAGGGGGACAGAGGCACCTGGCCTGGGCGATTCACCCAAGAGGGCAGAGGCAACGCCTGGGAGGCGTGGGAGGTCTAGGATAGCGTTCTGTAGGACGCCAAGACCCGAGGCCCAGGACAAGCGCTGGCAGCAAGGCAAGCGCATAGTAAGCGCACTGCGGGCCAAGAAAACCAAATAAAGAAAGCAGTGGGGAGCAGGAAGAGGAGCTGCCTTGGGGGACCAGTACAAGGCACTAAGAAGGCAGACGCCGGCAGTGCCACAGACTGGCAGGTAAATACTGGGGGAGGCTAGGCCGGCGGTGGCTTGCCGCATATTCCTGCCGCTGGCTGTTGTGGCCCTGTGGACCCGTGGCCTCCTCATCTGTGGCAAGGGAAGATCACAGGGTGACAAGGGGGGACCTCTATCCGCAAGCAAGGGGGGCCCCTGAGTCCCAGGGTGACCAACTCAACCACCTCAATCACCTCTAACATCACCCCTCCAGCCACCTTCTCCCTTTTCTACGGCCGCTACCCGTGTTTCCTTCTGCCCGCATCACTAGGCGGACCCCCAAGAGCCTCCACTTTGCTAGGAACCCTCGCCATGAGTCAGAATCAGAGTCAGCCGGAGGGCAGACAAAGGTGAATAACTACGGACAGGTCTAAGTCATTTAGCAGGATAGTGAGAGCAATCAAATGCAATCAGACCTGCGGGACTAGAAAAATAAATAAACAAACAAAGAGGCCCAGCTCAATCGCATTAAATGATATCAAATACTCCCCGGAAAATTCCAGAAAACAGAGCAAACTGGAGTGGAGCAACTACTGACAAAGAATGCAAACGCCCGGCATACAACTGGAAACTGGTCTATAAACTACGATACAAGTTGGGAGATAGGACTCTGGAAAAAAACACAAACAGGCCCCAGTGCTACAGGGGCGGAAAATGACAAAGAGGAGGCCAGGCACTAAAACGAGTACAACCAGCAAAACTTGTACCATGAGAACGCCATCCACCGAGACTCAAGCCCAGCTTGAGTCCACCCCCATTGTGCACTCAAACTCCAATGCCAAGACAATCTGCAAATACTTCACGCCAATGCCATCTGCACTAAGAACACTGGCAAAAGGGGTGCCATGCACCAATGTAACAAACCAGGTGAAGCAACAAGCAATCGACAGCCTGAGTCAGGAACTAAATCCACATTGTTGTGAGAAAACGGGAGTTTCCTCCACCCCTCGGAGAATGGAGCAGATCAATCGCCGACCCTGGAACCCTCGCAAGGTGAGATAGGGCTAGGTAAACTTGAAGACTTAGAAATATCATCAGCACTGGACTCTTCAAAAGGAGACACACAAAACATGTTAGGGAAAAGTATGGCGACCCCTCAGGCGGGAGGCAGTGGCCCCCAACACGAATTGTCCCTATCATGGAGCCTGTCAGCAATGAAACTTTCCTCTTTCAACCAAAGTTCATCTTTGTTGGGACAGGGAGACAATAGTCCCTTGGGGGAACAGAACCCTTACCATTTATTTGCCGAGACCAAGCACACAACTCAAACCGGATGCTCCAACCAAAACTCTCTGTTATCTTCAATAAACTCAACACTGACGACCGCCATTAATGCCCTCACATGGCAAACGCAAAAACTCAAAATTCAAATGGATACCATGCAGGCAATAGCAATAGCTATGACTAACATAGAAGCCAAAATCGATAACTCAGAAGGAAATTTGGAAATGTTGAAGACGCAGCAAACTGCGAGGTGTTCATGCCTTCCAATTGTCGAGAAGCTCAGGTCTCTCCCAGAAGTTCTAACAACAATAGTTACAGAATTAAAACTAAGACAATTAATGACCACAGATCTTCTAAACCAATGCACAGAAGATAGAGCCCCATCTAACGCAAAAAATAATGGAAGCAATGAGATAGCTGGAGCCGAAATCTCCCCAATCTCATTACAGTCGACAGCAACGAAGAGTTCTAGCCACGCCTCACAGAATCCATGTCTAGAAGCTAAGTCCCCTATTCACATTAAGAATCAAGCTAGTAATCATAGCACAGGACCAGAAACCCCTCCAACATCTTCGCAGCTGGCATCAGCGACGAGCCAAAACAAAATCCACTATGATAAGACAGTAACGGGTAACATTGCATCCAAGAACACATGCCCTACGGACAACCTCAAAGAAACTGCGGAACCTTGCAAACTGCTATCCAGAAGAGCAAAAAAACACCTGAAGAAGCAAACAAAATACATCAAACACCGGCATTGTGCAAAGGAACTACAGCTGCGCCTGCATGCAGCAGACGGCAATCCGGGTTGTAAAACGAATTCAAAGGCGGACCAACAATTAAAACTTCTTGGGTCTCAGAAACTCTACCCAATTTTTCAAAAGTGGAGGTCCACCATCAGGCCAGGGAATGATCAGTTAATCACAGCACCAGTACCACATTACTCATAAAATCAAGCTGCGGGGACGGCCAGGCTGACAAAAGGCGGAAGCAGCACCCACAGGGGATCGAACTCCCCCCACAAACTGACAGTAGAGGGAGCATTCATACAGCGCAGCACCTAAACAGGCAGGAGCAAGATGCGCCGCCTCCCAACACGGATAGAGTAAGGTCGCCTCCCCCTCAAACAAACAGTAATGGGCTATGGGAGAACAACGCAGCTCAAAAAGACATCAGAGCAAACACAACAAACAAACACTGCTCGGAAGCACATGTTGCAACTACAAGGCAAAGGGTCCACGCCCGAATCGGAGGAGAACATCACAGTGCGTACACCTAAATAAACATCCAGTGGAAGTTCTGATATATTAAATAGGGCTAACATCTTACAAATCCTCCAACACATTCCAGAGTTATCACTTATTACAACAGAAGATCTAATTTGAGTCCAATTCAAGGTCCTGAGCAGTAATACAACAAGAGAATCTACAATAGTAACATGGAAAAACAATACGATAGCCCAAGTGATCAAGAAAGAAAAGGATCAATTCGCGAAATGGGGGATTAGCGTACACGAATCAGAAGAGGAAAAATACCCACACATGTTAATGGGCAGACTCAGCAACAGAAATACACAGACGCCGAGAAAGTCCATCTTAAGAGGGACAAGCCAAGCTGCTTGTCCCAAATCATTTCCTAATTTAAGAATACATTTCTCACCTAATTCTGTTGCAACAGGGCGTAAAATCACTTAAAGAGAAAAAAATCGAGCCGTACATATATGCCCAGGATGGAGCTGCAACGACTCGGTCAGGTCAACAATCAAACTGCTCCTAGCATAAAGAGAATCAACTGGCCGGCAAGCAGAATGAACAAGATCATAAAAAAGTAATTTCATGGAACGTGTACGGACTGAAAACCAAGCTACAGAACAGAGCTGGCTTCGAATTTTACAGACTGAGGATCTGTTCTGTCTCCAAGAAACCTGGTTTCTCGCTCCATTGGCCATACCAGGATTCAAGGAATTCCAACACCCAGCAAAAAAGCTTAATGTATTTGGAAGGCCATCAGGGGGCCTATCTATATACGTAAGCTTAGGCACTACTATAACGTCAACGAAATCTCCAATAAGCAAGGACATGGTCCAAGCCTTATACCTGCAAGGCTTGAAACTGAACGGTTCCCCAATAACGATTCTACTCTTGAATGTTTATTTCAACTGCAAAGATACACCGAGACATGGCAAGATGAGGGATCTGGTTGATACACTTGAAGAGCTATTCAGCAACTACCCGAATTGTGGGATCATAATGTTTGGGGACTTTAATACTCACAACCTGGGGACAGTAACAGATGCTCCACCACCCAAGGACCGTGCTGGAAATTTACTTAATGCATTTTTAAACACTTATAGACTAAGGTCAGTACAAGAGATGCAAGTCGCCAACCATGTTATGACTAAAGATTCCCAGGAAAAAAACAAATCAACAATTGATCATGTCTTTATGTGCAATTGCCTGCATGAACAAGTTTTAGAATTCCTAAAACCAGTGCAGCAGACCAGTGATTATCACCCACTGGTTACAGCTATTTCTCTCCAAACAGTTAGCCTCCGGCATATCACCCCTTGGGCTCGTCTAATGGGGAGGAAATACATGTGCTCCTGAGACGACTAAAGTGGAACAAAATCGACATATCCGGCCTGGCAGCCTGGAAAAACAATTGGCCTATACTTAACAACGATTACATTGAGGGGAATATACCAGAGAATTGGACAAAATTGGTGCCGGAGCTATAGCGCCTTTTGCTAGGCAAAAAACCAAACCAGGAGAAAGGGTGTGCTGCCAATTTCAACCAAGGTGCAAAAAAATTCAACTAAGCAAGAAGGGACTGAGACAAACCAATTGTAATTACAAGCATGAGAGAGATGACAGAGCACTCCAAATTCGTCTGACAGACAGGAACTTACACAGAAGAAACATATGGAACTTCAAAAGGCAACAAGAAGATTCCAAGTGGTTGCACATCTTCAGTCTGTTAACCCCAAGCAGACAAGCAGAATTTTGGCTATACATCAATAGGTTGTCCGGGCACGGCCACGACCGGCGTAATGGAGTCGCAAGTCCCACACGGATCAACCATGTGAATACGCTGTACTGCAAGTCTTCTTATGAAACCCTTCCATACCATCAACGACCCTTCACATGCACTAGTGTGCACAACGTCAATCATGCAAGTATGGAAGAAATAACTGAATCTCTTGACGTGCACAATCGTGTGCTATTAATATTAAAGAACATCAGAAGGGACGGGGCCCCAGGGCCCAACGGCCTACCTGGACACCTTTTTAAAGAGGACCATGAATTTTGGGCAACTATACTCACCCCGTTATACCAGTTCTGCATGACTAACTCAACAATTACTGAAGCCTGGAAAGGCTCCCCATTACAACCATTCCACAAAAAAGGTGACACTGGAGATCCAACCAACTACAGGCTGATAGCCCTTTTGGATATCAAGGCAAAGGGATACGCAAGCCTCCTCTTACAAGATCTACAAAACTGGGCTAACGAGGATGAAATATTACCAGTTTACCAATCTGGCTTCAGGGCAGGAGCATCAACACTGGATAACATTCTAGCCGTAGCGTACCTGGTAGAACAGTCCACCGGAAAATAGAATCCTCTCTTCGCATCCTTCATAGACTACTCTGTGGCGTTTGACTGTGTCAACAGGAATCTACTCTGGCAAAAACTAAAAAACTGGGGGATTCCGAATGTGCTGCTGAATGCCATCATTGCCCTTTACACCAGAACCTGGGTACGGGTGAAATTAACCCGGAACACAGCAACAAAGTGTACACGGACCGAGGGCTGAAACAAGGCTGTGTACTGGCGCCCCTGCTCTTCAATTTATATACTGCAGACCTTGGTAAATCAATATCAAAAGCCAACCCGCTAGCTCCTAAAATTGGGTTGACTAGACTGTTTTTAATGCAGTACGCTGACGACATGGTCTTAATGGACCACACTAAGACGGGTATGCAAAGAGCACTGGACGCACTAAGCATTTATAACAACGAAAATGATTTAACAGCAAACGCAAGTAAAACAAAGGTAGTGACCTTTGGAAAATATGCTAACAAACTCAAACATCAATGGAGACTGGGCCACTTGAAAATAACAACAACATCCAAATACAACTATCTGGGGGTTTGGATCATGAGCAACGGCAAGCCCACTGCACACACTGCATCCATAGAATCAAAAGCTAAGGCGGTGACGTACGCCCTCTGCAAACTCAACTCCAAACTGCGGAGCCCGACAACTGAGCCAATCCGAAAGGTTATAAGAGCCAAGTTACTTCCCTCAATTTTCTATGGCCAACTAGTCTTTCCTGTGGCACTAATTAACACCATGGAGTCTGCCAATTGCCGAGCATTTAAACAGATTTTTCAGATACCCGCCCATGCCCGGAATGCCTTGGTACGTCTGGAATTCGGGTTAAATAAACAATCTTACGAACATTGGGCATCGATTATTCGATACTATCGAGGGGCATGTGTAGCCCCCCCAAATACAATGAAAGCAATTTTGAAGGAAACTTCACGAAAGGTAAAAATTCTTGGGCTGACGGCCTACTCACTGCCTGCACGGAACTGCACCTTGACCTGTCCAACTGATAGGATTTCATCCACCAACCAGGAATATAAAAAACCATTTTAAAGAAACAAGTAAGACTATTATCCAAGCAAGATGATATGAGGCTAGCAGAGTCCTCCAGCAGCAATATTGGGCTCTTAGCTAGCTCCTATAAGGATAAATTGAGGCAGCCATATCTTGACTCAGCCCTGAACAAATCAATTTTAAAGCAAATTCTGTCAGTCAGACTCATGGTACTGCCAATAAAAGTTATATATATTCGCTGGAAATCTCTAGAGGCGGTCACCACTTGCAGACTGTGTCATCAGTACGAGGAATCTATGGCTCACCTGGTTTGCATCTGCCCCCGATTGAACCATGCACGTTGCACTTTATTAAAACCTCTGTTCTTAAAATATGGCACTCGTACTTGTTCAGACGCAATGAAACTTCTTTTTAATTTGGAGATTTCAATGGAATTGGCCAGACTAGCGAAATTTGCAAGCCAGCTTAAAGAACTTATATGTAAAGGTCGAGCCAAGGACTAAAGGCTGATCACAGTTTTAAACTAGTGAATATATATCAAACGTTATGGCCTCTTAATTTTACGTTTTGTGTAATTGCTTGATTTGTCAAATGAAATTATATAATGATGTTTTAGCAATGATCGAAGAAGGTGCGTGGATGGACATACCACGCCCTGCCTTTTGTAACAATTTTTATTAATTGAAACAATAAATTCATTCATTCATTCATTCATTGTAATGGGAGCCAGGCCTTGTCACAGGAAAAAGAAGTGGAGCCAACCTGCATTATGCAGATCTGAAGGCCATGTAAAAAATGAGTTAGCTGCAGAATAGCTGGGTGCAGGGCCTATGTGCAGACGTTGGCCACAAGCCAGGCTCTATGGCCAACTCAGGTGTGCAGGCAACTGATAAGCTGCACAGTGGGTTGCATGCAGTACCTTGCTGCAGACCAGGCTCTGGAGCAATCCTCTGCACAGGGAGGGTTGTGCTGCATGGTGTTGGGTGCAGAAATTGGGCAAACCCCATCCTTTCCCATTGCACAGGACAGGAGGGTGTGCATATAGCTGTTGGCCATTCAGACTGCTGGGATGAGTGGTATACGAAAATAAGGGAGCTGGATGTAATATATTATACAAAACAAAATAACATTCACAGAAACAAATATGTTACGCATAAGTAATGGTTTTCTTGGCTCATAAAACATTGATATATGTTTAGAATAATATCAAAAATTCTCGGAAAAAGAAACGTATAGTTAAAGGTGTGAAACAAAACCTACGTGTCCCCTGAAAGTGGCCAGTAGTATTTGGCTATGGAAACCACAACTCAAACGTCTGCCATTCACTCCTCATGAGCTCGTGTGACATCATTTATGGCATTCACAAATTATATCATTTATGACACTTCCCTAATGACAACCCAAATGACACCATTAATTACATCAATGTTAAGATAAGACATCCTTTATGGCATTACTGTTGTGGGCACTTATGACTCCACACAATCATTTTCTAACTTACTCAATTGTGAGAGATGGCATCAATGATGTCATTGGTGATGTCAGTTGGAATATAATTGGTGATGTCATTTATAATGCTACGTGTGATTTTGTGTGAAGTACATCACAGGGGATTTAGGGTTTGTACTGATTACATCTCATTTAAGTTGCTGCCAGTGTTGCCATGTGTGAGATCATTAATGTGTGCCGAGTGAGTCATTATGGCTGGCGTATCTACCCATAATTGGCTGGCCTCAGGGGCATTTAATTTTAATTGTGTTTATGTGTTTGTTTCAGTGGGTCTGTATGCGTGAAAAATTGCACTTCTTTTGGCATGTTTCCCTGCTTGTTTCTTTAGACTCAACTGTTTGTATTTGGACTCTGCTCATTGAAAACCAATAACTGGTTTCTCAGAGCACGTTTCCTTTAGAAGAGAAAGTGTAAGATTCATCATATTAGTGTTTGCTATTACACGTAGACACACTGTATTTAGTTTCTCCCCTGCAGACTTGCAGGCTGCATGTTCTTGGCAAGAGTGCCCCACAGGGGAGATCAAAGGATCAGGGTAGTAGCAAGGGTCCATTGGGGGGAACACCTCACCCATTAGCCGGGAGGGGCAGGGCTACCACAAGAAAGGAACTTACGCCAGCCAGGAGGAAAGATTGCACCCAGGGCCAGGAAAGATTCTCACCTCTCTGGGCCAGGACTGGCCACTTCAAAGGCCATTTGCTGCACCCTGGGCAGGAGGGATGGGGATGGTGAGGGTACGTAAACCTGCTCCACCTTACTGGAACTCAAATTTGGAATCCTGCGAGGCAGCGCAAATTGGATGCTGACGTCTGACAGACTGGAAGGAGAGTGTGAGGCCTTCTCCAGTGCTGAGGATACAGATTCCGAGTAGTGCAAGCTGGTGAGCCACTGGTTATACCATGCACAAGCTAGCTAAAGCCACACCGCTGGCAAGCACTCATTGAGTGAGGTCTGGGAGAATGATGGGAGACGAGATGAATTCCATGAATAGTGAAGTCGATATTGTGCACTGAGAACTCCTTGGACCCAGCAATGGTGCAATGGCTTCGGAATTTTGGCGCGTTTTGCAGCATTGGCACAGGCTCATGGGTGGGAGAAAGCAATGAGTCAGATGGGGGCCCCACCCGACACAATCAAGACAGCAACAAGCGGGCTGCAGCGCCGGCCTGAACCCCCAATATGGGAGGGGCAGAACATCAACCCACAACAAGGAGACCAATCAAGGGCCCGGAAAAGACTTACCAAAAGAGGTGGGGCCTCCAAATAAAATGAATCGAAGAAAGATCTGGAGGTAGAACTGGCAGCTTTCTTGTCTTAGAAGGAAAGCTCCCACACAAACTTGCCTCCAGCGAGGTTGAACCATTTTGCCTACAACCACAGAGGAAACCACAAACCCAGCAGAGGCAAAGGTTACCATCTCAGACAGGCCCACAGTGGGCCAGAATGAAATTTGGTATGAGTTGCTGGCTTTACTAACGGACGATGATGCTGTGGGTACTGTTTTGGGTAAAGGCAGTGCTTTAAATGGGCCGGTACTCACCGGTACTGAGTACCGGCACTTCCGAATTTTCTGGCCGTCAGTACCGGCACTTCTCTTTAGCCAGGGAGAGTACCGGTACGCTAATAGACGGCACTGCAGGCTCCGGTTAGGTTTCACAGCAGCGGCTGGTGTTAAAGGACGTGAGGGGCATCGCCCCACTAACATGGGGAGGGGATAGGAACGAATGAGCAGCTCTACTTAAAAAGACAATAGCTGTGTTGGGCTGAAGGATTTTTTTCTGTGTAGTTGAAGAGTGGGCCTGTATTTGCGCATGTGCTGAACGAGAATGATTTTCGCCTTGAAGGCACACACCGGACAGTGACATCACTGTGGTAGGCGTGACCGGTTTTATCGGTGAGGCATATGCTTCATAGTGCCAATATCGGCAACAATCAGTTCTCATACAGCAACATACATAAATAAACCACACAACACCTTTTTTAGTGGAGAAATTTGCTGCAGGTTTATTTGCATAACCAATATGCCAACAAGGTGGGTTATCTTACGGGCGATTCCAGGGCAGGCCAGCCCCTATGCCGCCTGCCCGTCTGATAAGCCAAATTGCACCGTGGCCGTCGCCAATCGGTGGTTACCAATTATTGGGAGAGGCCACCTCTCCCATCAGTGGACCGCCAGTCCACTCCCTTACTCACGCCCCCCAACAGGTGGGCGGAGCGTTCCAGGCAGCCCCCGGTTGCTCAGACCCACAACCACCCGTCGGACTAACGGGGCGCCGTAGTTCTTCCAGGGGACCCGCTAGACATCCCTGGGTATCCTTGGCTTAGCACCCTTGTTGTGCCGCTGCAATATAGTACCCTTCTGTACCTTGCAGACTCTGGATCGCCCTGTAACTCCTCCACAGCTCTGGTGGTGGCCACCGTCACCACCAGGGCCCCCCCACCAAGGCAGATATTCCCACCTACTTCCTGTTGCTTCCAAGGCCTCCCCAAGGTCCAGCAAAATTAGGTCCATGCCTACCCTGGAGAGGTGACTCCCTTCCACTTCCCAACATCCAGTAGACTTGGCATGAAGTACCATGCCTGATGAAGCCAAATCCCCTTTGTTCCCTGAATTTACGCATGGCGCTGTTCACTCTCCTACGTGATATCTCAATTGCGTCTCCAGATCGGGCTCCTTGCCAAACTGGGCGAGGTAACATTTCTGACCACCCCAGTTAACATGCCCCCAGCTGGTTGCTCAAATGACACATAGTGTCCCAAGGTGGCATCTTTCCCTACATCCAGCTGAATCCAGGGCCTCTCTCCAGTCCAGAAAACAAGTCCATGCCCACTCTAGACAGGTGAAACCCCATCTTCTACCAAACTCCCTGTGGATTTGGCAAGCAAACCAATCTTATAAAGCCAAACCCGGTTGGTGAATTTATGCCTGGCATTGTCAACTCTCCTGCGCGAGGTTTCCCAGGCCTCCCTTGACCGGGCTCCTCGCCACACTAAACGGGGGGCTATCTGACCACCATAACTCACATGCCCCCAATGGTTGCATCTTACAATTGAAGGACTCCCTCTCTTGCAACAGGTCCCTCTTTCCCCAGAGAGTCAGCTCATTGCCACAGCCAGGCAACACAAGACAAGTCCATGCCCACTCTAAACAGGTAGACTAGTCCTCACGCACCCCGCCAGGTGGTCCCTAACCTCTACCAAACACCCTGTGGACGTGGAGGCAACCCCCTTAGTCTGTGCCGCAGCTGCATCAGCAAGCTGTCCCAGCACCTGGCTGGGACCCCCAACCAAGATAACTTAGTGGAGGAACCCCCTGCCTCCATTTCATGAATTCCGCCCCTTGCGCCACTCGAGACGCATGGAAGGCCATTCACCCAGCTCCTTGATCCTGGCGAAATAACGAAATGCCAAGTTGCTAACACCCTTAATGAGCAGTGCACCCCTCCTATACCTAATCAAGCTTGCACCTCATGTACCCGGTTACCCCTTCATAGCCTTCCTGTTGAAGACCAGAAAGTGAGGAGGGGAGACACCCCCCCTTAGTCTGAGTTACAGCATCTTAGCAAGCTGTTCCAGTGCATGCCTGGGAACCCCATCCATATTATCTGTGTCAGGAAACCCATGCCTCCATCTCCTGCTTTCCGCCCATCGTGCCACTCACAGCACACATGGATGGCCCATCATCCATACCTTTGACCCTGCCCTTTGCCAGACCTAATCTGGTGGGTACCAGGTAGTAAACCAGACGGAGGAAAAGCTACAGAGATGGTGAAAACGATAGATGCAGATCACCTGCCCTTTCGCGACTAGTTGGGATGCTGGGTGCCCCATACATGAGCCTCTGTGCTGCAACCCAGTATATCGCTAAGCTTTGTAGCCCCAACACACTTTGAGTTTGACAACTTAATCCCCAGGTGCTGCGATGGCGAGAATGCAGGCGCTTGGCTATCTACCGTCTCTGTTGGCTTGACCAGTCAGTCTGCCTACAACTTAATAATACAACTATGACCGACCACATACCATTGTGCACCACGTGCAATCTGCGCCTCACCTTCAAGGTTGACTAAGCCTGTGCTTCAACACCCTTCCTTGACTATTCCTCCATATTCGTAGGGTTTAAGCTGATACCCATGTACTGCACCAGCAGTGGGATGTACTTGCACCCTCCCCATTACCTCTGGTGCATCACCGGGGTGCCAGTGGTATATTCCAAATTTGCCTGTACATACTCCTCTTAACCTGCCTTCCGGCCACTCCCCTGGGTGGCTGAGGATGAGAGTACCTTTCAAACATAGGGGTTCCCCTTGTCCCGCCTGCATGATGCGCTCCTCCTGTCCCTATAATGCCACCCCCGATGAGTCTGTTTTGGACCTTGCCCTCAGCTCGCTGGTTCTCAAGGCCCCGAAGGAAGCCAGGCTGGAGGTAGCTGAAAACAGGGCATCGTCCCCACCTGCGTGATGCGCTTCCGCTTGCATGCCCACCCTGTAAGCTGCAGTTGCGACTGCCAAGCGCTTGCCATGACCCACATTCCTGGCATAGTAAGGCATGTCTACATTACCTGCTCAACCTGAACCTTGGTAATGGGCGAGCTGTCAGCCAGAGACAGTAAATAGGTTCTCCCCTCTGCCTGGCGATGTATAACTACTGTGCTTCCCGGCTGATGTCCCCTCCTAGCGCCAGTCAGCTACCAGCCTCCACCTGGAAACATGCCAACTTTACTTAAACCAATGTAGCCTTTTAAACTATAAACCTTGTTGCCCCAACACTGAGGCAGCAGCACCCTTGTAGCTGTCCTTACCCAACCTGATCCGGGGACCTCGCCTCACCTTCAAACCCCTGTCGTAGAAGCGCAGCTAGTCAAATACAGTGTAAAAAGCCCCTTTATTTGACTTGAGCCTAGATGCACCGGTACTACCTGCTCCAGTTACCTGCAAATGTGTGGTGCGTCCCCAGCTGAAAAACTTATGGGTGTGCACGGACACAATGCCAGTTGATTTAGCAGATCCTCCTGCTTGACCCAGCCAAGAAGTCGTGCCAGAACTCAATCTGTCTCTTTACTTTGGTTCCTAATAGCCTTGCCACTTTCTGATAATCAGTGGCCATCTCTGCCTCTGAACCTAACCCATGTTGCACTGGCTTGGTTGCGGACCCTCAAGATCTCTTCCATGATCTTGAACCACTTCTCACTCGAAGGGCAACCCCTGTCGACCAAGCAATGCGCTGGTGGGAGCCGTCTCCCCATTCTAAACAAGAGTTCGAACACCAGCCCCTTGCATTTCTGCCGCTCCCCAGGCCTGTGCAATTGTCTCCCAGGGCCAACTTCTGGCACATTAACCCTTACTTGGACATGCCCGAGCTAAAAACTCGCAAGTAGAAGGCCTGCCGACCGGCTGACCACCTCCAACACCAGAGTGTCACGTCGCCACTCCAAAGCCAGGAACTAAACCAGGTAAAGATGTATCAGAAGACCCATCTCCTGGCGCATGCCTGCCACACATTTCACTGCTTATCCTAGTCTGGAAGTACCTATGATTTGAGTACCAAAGTCACTACTTCCAGTACTTGGTGTGATTAATAAAACTCATCACGTCTAACCAATAAAACAGGCATCCCCCGCTTCCTATAGGGGTGTTGCAATGAGGGGATCCCGTGAAGCATAGAAGATATCTCCCTTGGCATGCCATCCCTATAGCACAACATTTACAGCTGTTTTTTTTTACCCCTAAATGAATACTGTATAAGAGGACAAGAGATTACCCGTTCCCCTAACCATGGGCCTTCCACTGCGTGTGAACCCCTGTCGTTGCGTTTTAGACGTTGGTCTGTAACATCTATAACTTTATTTGATTTCCGTGCAACTTGTGCTGGAGATGACGGAATTATTTCCGCAGGTCCATGGATATAGGCCAAAAGGCGTGGCATTGCAACGTTCCATAGATCTGGCTGTGAGGAGCTGCCTTACCACTGTTGGCACATGTAGTGCGAAGTTCGGCCGCCTCACCCATAAAATTAACTGACACAAAGTCCTTCAAGGCTATAGGAGGGCTTGGGCTGCGGACAGTGGTGATTAATACCCATATTGACATAATCAATGCCTGCTGTTGAGTACAACTCTAAAACGGACAAACAGCGCTGACATATGGCAGGCTGAATTAGCTGCCCGGACAGGGTGCGGAGGATGTACCGATGTGAGACATGGAGTTCCGGACCAACGGCACTCATGACACCCCGACCAAGATGTTATGGCAATTAAATAAAAGGTCCACAGTCCGAAAACAATGTCCTGGCCGCCATGTCAACCCATGATGAGAAAGAAGACACTCGCCGGGCTTGGCCAAACCGCCCTGTTTTCCATCTGATAAAGGTGGCAGCATTCGTCCAGTAGGACAGAGAGAGCGCATGCCTCACTCCCGGTGGCCCCTGGACCTTGTTGACCAAGCAGTTAAGTACCCATTCAATGCAATAAAAACACACCCTGCTCTTACTGCATTGTCCCCTTGAGACAACGGCACCAAGGGGGTATGCGTTATCCTATATCCTGCATAATCACCCCACAGCACAAGTTGGCCCTCCTCACGTAAGGAGCCCACTTCAGATTACGCTAAACATTGCTCCTGCCCTACTGCGAGTCCTAGTAACAACACACACTAACCGAACCAATGTGCAAGTGTGACACTTCAGAGTATTACAGGCCCACAGTGCTATTAGAATGTCAAAGGCAGCAGGCAATAGTGATTTTAATGTATGTTGAAATAATAAATGTCCATTGTTGTGGACATCTCTAAATTAGAGAGACAGCGCCCAGTAGTGGTGACTGTCACCATCGCAGGGATAAGCGAACGTGCACCCCCAGTATCATTGCTATCTTGCTGTGGTTGAAAAGCCCTACGATACACCCTCGACACAGCGCTTAGAATAAACCCGGGGGCCCCACACAGCCGAATGCAGGCGCCAAGGCTGTGTTAGACCCGCAGTAATATTGCTTCTTTCACTATCAATCAGCGTTCTCCCTCATGTGTACACCGAATGGAAAACAAACATTTGAGGTCTACTACTTTCTAATACTTTTTTTTATTTTTTATTTATTCAGCGCTGGCCATGCTTCGGGTTCCACCATGGAACACATACTCAAGACAAGTTTTGCATGCCTCTTTACATTATTGAATTTACTGCCACCTGTCCTAGCCTTCACCATAGAATTGAAAAACCTATTGGCCTTGCCCATGCATGTACCTAAGAGAAAGCTCTGTTCCGTGTTATCGATTTTCAGCACGGAGAAATATCTGTTGGGAAATGGGCACTAGATTCCCTGGAGTCAGGATCACGGACCACAACCGCCTTCTCTTTACCAATGTGCAGTCGCACCCATTCACGAGGTAATCCTGGACAGTATGTCCCAAATATCATATATATTAGCATTAAACAGTTCTGTTGTTGGCGATAGGGCTATGGTGGTAGCATGCTGCATCCTAGTTAGAGAGGTGCAGTGCCTCATTCGCGCAGAGAGCCACAAAGACAACGATGCCACCTCCCAGCCGCGTGGAGCGCGTTGCAACATATGGACCTTGCCCATCGTTTTATCCTGCCCTTTCGCCCCCGTGCCAAACTGAACTCGTGGCTGACTCCCAGCCCCCTTGACCTTGTCCCTGCCGATGATCGAAATATTCGGCTGCCTCGCCCCTAACAGCCTTAGCCCCGATGCGGTCTCCTCCTAGAGGCGAGAGGGGAGCGTGCTGCAGCCGGCTCGTTCCGTGCGCCTCTTCTCGAGGGCCAGGATGGCCTCGCTGTCGGTCGAAGGGCCCCCGCCAAGCCCCCCCCCTCACACCGCCCCCCAGCCCGTCCATCCACCGCAAATACCGGTCATTCCACCCAACACCTTAGGTACTCTCACAAGGTGCGACTGGCGATAACCCCCACAGATAGGCACGGACTGCGGAGTTCAGATACCACGGCTGGGGTCCCGTCGGCCAACACGCCGCTAGAGGTCCCGGGCCTCCATCACTCCGGCCATCACCAATCCCTGTCCCGACCAGGCAACCGGCACGCCGGACCAGGTGGCGACCATGGTCAGGCCACACAGCAACTAACACGAGAACCGGGAGCCCCCCCCCGAACCGCCCCTTCATCTACATCCTATGCTCTCCCAACTGTGTTCCTGGCGTATAGGAATAAGTGAATCGCCCAGCCTACTAGGTTGTTGACGCGACCCCTGGGACAACGTAGGATTGCCGGAACACAGTCGGCAGTCATTCAGACGGACCACCTGCTCAGCCCTGGTGGACTGCAGCGCTTCCTAGTTACCGCCCCAACCAGCGAGCTGCCGGGGCCGAGGCTGGTGGTCTGAGTGCCCGGGAGGACTTGCCGCAGACGCGACCCCCTCCCGGCCACGGCTCGCTCGTTGCAGGGGGGGGAGGGGGAGGGTGGAGGGCAGCCCACGGACTCAGGGAGTGCGCTGCCCCCGACACGCGCGTGCGCAAGACCGGGCCAGAACGAGGCAGGCGGCCCCTCCCATCCTCACCAGCCACGTCGTATTCCGGCGCGGGGAGATGGAGAATAGCCCAGAAACAAGGAATTGAACGCGGCCCAGCGAATCGCAACCTTGTTTTCCAGCCCAGAGATGGCAGCTAGCCAACGGACCACATCATTTCCAATTCCGGGATGCCTGCACCAGAACGATGGCACGCAGCCCATCCCCTCCGAGCCCGCGTGGAGAGAGGTAAGCTGGAAACGGCCCAGGGCCATGGGTGGTGCGAGGGGCAATGTGGCACGGACGGGGCTGGCCTGCGCTCCGGTTCCACAGCCAAAAGCCAAGGTAAGCCCCCGAGACTCCTGGAGATACCGGGGAATGAACCCCGTGCCTCGGCATGCAAAGGATGAGCTCTAACTATGCTACATCCCCACACAAATCATCCATACTGCACTGGCCCTGCCTAAAGTTGCATCGCTGCCCGGTCCCATGCGCCCTAGTCCACAACGCCCGCTGGGGCACCCTTGACCCCTATACCACGCGGCAGGGGCCCACGTAGCCGCGCCGGCTCTGGTCCCCCACCTCGCCCCCCCAAACAGGGAGGGGGTAGCGCCTCTATGCCGCCACCCGTGTACGCCGAGAGCTGGCCGGACACCCTCTCCCCCCTCCAAGGCGGACCGAGGCCGGGCCGCCCTGCCTCGGTCCGCCTTGGAGGGGGGATCGGGCGGGGAGGGGGGGGGATACTGCACTCACCGCACATACATGCCAGCAGCTCCGGGACACGTCAAACAGCGAGACGGGTAGCGGTCAAGAGACCGTACAGTGGGCGGGGAAGGCTTTTGTACCCCTGTCCCCTCCCACGGCCGGAAGTGACGCGGCCAGCAGACCCCTGGTCCCTAGCCCAGGGAGCCTAGTCAGCAGACTTCTGTGCCTTCCTCTGGCACTAAGGCGGCCGCCCTGTTGGAGGGTCCCCTACGTGGCCCCCCTGGGCAGCCTTGGCATTTAGGGCGTTTACTGCTCTGGCTCAAGGCGGGGTCCGCAGAGCTTCATTCATCTAATGGAGAAGGGAGGGGCAGGGCAGACACAGGGGAACGATGTTAAGAGTTGGTGTCTACCTTGGAAATGCAGGCACTGTTTATGTGGTTTTTTGAGTCCTGAGGGGCCAAGTGCGGCAAATTTCACTTTTGACTTCTCACGATTCTGAAGACAAGGAGTGCTGCAATGCACGTGTTCTGTTGCTGTCGCAGGTACTTCTCGTCGTCTGTTGGCTGGACTGGCTCACCAGTAAGCGCTCTTGTTACCTGGTTCACCTAAACTCTGCCTCTACTAGCTTCATACATACCTTCAATTTGCTCAGTTCGTTTTAAGTAAAGAAAACTATCTACGACTGCAGCAGCAATCACAGCATGTTAATTACTGTTTACATGTTGTGATGACAGCTACAAGTTAAGAAAAAGTGCGAGTCCCCCTTATTATTCTTTTTATTAAATTGTGCTGTGTTGTGGTGTCTATTTAATGACTGAAAAACACGGCATCGCTGTTTTCCTAATCACATAATGTTGTTAAGAAAACGTGTATAACCAAAAGTGTGGTTGTGCACTGTTTTTCAGCCACATTTGTTTTTAATTTCAAATGGGTCCAAGCTCCTGCTCAAGCCTGGCCTGTCCTCTGGCAGGCGTACCTTGGCGCTAGTGATGCACCTGCTTCATGCCCTGCCTGCTCTGTGTACTTTAACACAAACAAGAATTTCACCAGCCGCCACTGGTTAGGTATCTCTTCTAGCACAGGGTAGATGCCCTGCTGCTCATGAGCTTGTAAGCACAGTAGCCTTTTGCAGAGTCCCTGCTGGAGATTCCAGCAGCATCCATTTGAATGCCCTGAGACTGCAGGGGTCTGAGAGGACTTGCCTTGCGTCATGCTGTGATTAACAGTGCAGGGTCTAGACAGACCCCGCACCGTCAATCAGGGGCACAACGACCATTCACTTCAGCTGAAAGTGCTTTAGCCTCCTCCCTGCCTCTCTCCATCAGGTGTTTAAATGATGTCCCTGTGTTCACCATCACACTGTGTTTGACAGTGGAGGGCCCTTTAGGCCCTATGCTGTTAATCACATTCACACTATTGTGTGCATTTGGGCAAACACAGGTATGGAGGCAGTACATGGACAGTGGCAATTTAGAAAGCCATGGGAGGCAAGAAGTTTAAAATGGCTTTAATCCCACCTGAGACTTTGTGTGAGTATTTGCTTATGTCTGTGTGCTTGCCAACTTGTGTGTGCCTGTTTTTGTGTGTGAGAAAAGTGAGAAAAGATGAAGAGAATCAGGACACTCTCAGGAAATATTTTAAAGGGAATGTGTGGAATGCTTTTGTGTACATGTCTGCTTGTTTGTGTGTGTGTGTGTGTGTGTGTGTGTACGCTTGAGAGTAAACAACAAAAAATAATATTATGGTATTAAGAAGCACCAAATATTACAAAACAAGGATCTGTTAACATATCATCCTGTTTGGCTTTCATTTTGTGTAATGAGTTAACCTGTTCTGTTGACATAAACGCATTTCTCATGTGTTTTGATATGGGCTGCAACTGGTACATAAGTCATTATGTATCATCATATCTTGCCCTTAGCCCCGCCCCTAGCCCCGCCCACTTGCCACACCTCTAGCTCATATTAATGAGTACCTGCACTTATTTTTTCCCATTTAAAGCACTGGGTAAAGGGAAAAAAGGCAGCTATATGTGGGTTGATTGAAACAAGCCCATCACCTCTCTGAAGAAAGTTTCAGTCACGAATGTATGGGATCAGGCAGAGGCAGCAAAAACAGACCAGATTAACAGGTACCAGCAGTAACAACACGGCACAGCCGTTTATTCATATGGGCCAGTCTGTACTTACAGTGGACTCTTTGTCAGAGGTAGAAGAAACAACCTCAATCTCAGGGGGGCTCCAAGACAATCAATAGCATGGCACATCCCCAAGGAAGTGAAGTAGAAAGTGTGGAAAACGGAATTCATTGATATTTTTACACTTTTAGAACATGTAAGGAGGGGAAAAGATAACAGTTAAGAGGAGTAGTACAGAATTCTCCAGGATGAAGGGAAAGAGGGTGAGGCCCGAAGAAAATATGGACTGGTTGGATGCTTTTGTCATACTGATAGCCATCACTACTGAGAACTATCTAGAACAGGGTCCAGCCATGGTGAGGTATAACCAAAGTGTGGTTGAGAAGTTTAGGCGTTATGATGGCATGACTTGGTTGCAAAAAATCCAATAACTTAAGCTTACAGATAGAGATGAGAGATGTTTTGACAACTTAGGCCGTAGAGTCATCTCCATGGCAGCGAGTTCCCTCAAGCAGCAGATGCTTTGCTCATCCTAGGCCTCTTTGACCACCAAACGGTGCCTGGCATTTTAACTCTCATAGACTTAATCCCTAAGGACAGGAGAGAAGAGGCTAAGATCACTGTGAAGGGAGGTGCTAATGCAGCAGCTTCCATTATAGATGCAGCGATTAATTTTTCGAATGCTTGATTCCGTCAGCTTGGAGAAGCAGTGGTACTGAAAAGACAAGGTTGGCTTATGTCCATGTCGTTCCATCCCCAGGTGCAGACTGGGTTTCCCAACATGCCTTTTAAAAAAAAAAAATCTTTATTTATCATTTTGCACACAGTCATACATTGTGATATCTAATAGCACCAATTACAACATTTAACAAGTAGTAACCATTTCCGTATGGCGAGGAAGTACATATCCATTTAGGTGAAGCCTGGAGCGAGAATTAAGACTGAATTATACATGGAGCCTAAAAAGCACGTACCTTGTTTTTAACCAGTCATCATGCCAGGGGAATTTTATTTTACTCCCCCTCATTCCTACCCACCCTTGAGGGCCAAATGCTTCAGCATTCTTTGACAATCAGCGACAATTCCTTTAAGTGACATTACTTGCGCAGTTCATTCAACACTTGTAGTAACTACCCCTTGCTCTGATTCTGTTGCATTCTGATTATTGTCTACATCTTCAATATTTGTCATATTGTTCAAGTGTGCTTGATATGGCCCCCATATGTCGCATGGTCTGAGAGCATAATAGGTGTCTGCTTGAGTATTACAGTGGGTCATATCTTTGTGCTATTCCAGTATTGTTGGCAAGGAGCCCCTCATCCAGCGCATAGCTATTCTTCTCTGTGCCATTAAAAGACCTAGAGCCACCAAGCGCCTATACATTTTAGGTACGTCGTAATCGAAGCCCAGTAGGGTCATCAGTGGCGACTCTGGTAGTGACAGCCCTACCACCTCCTGGAGCCCAGAATCTGCAGATCCTGGGGCAAAACCAAGCTAGGTGCCCAAATTCAGCCCCCTCAGCTCCGCATCTCGGACATCTATCGTCATTACTCAACCCATATTTGTATAAGCGTGCTGGGGTATAATATGTCCGATTGAGGTATTTAAAATATACCAATTGATGCCACCCATTTTGTGATATAGTTTTAGTTATTGCGCAGCAGTGTAGCCCTTGTTTGTCTGTTATTGCTATTCCCAGGTCATCCTGCCAATCCTGTCGGACCTTTGAATTTATTGGGGCAGCATTTGATCGCATGAGCTTATATAGTGATGAAATACCCCGGCGGGAGGAATTTGTCTGTAATAGGTACGTCAGTGGAGCAATTTCCTGCGGTTCTGATGTGTCGGGCCCTAACAATGTGCATAGTGATTGACATGCCCTATGGTAGTGGTATCGAGCAAGCGGCGTTATGTCAGGTGTTGAGGACCCCGTCTACAAAGAAGTCACCCATACAGCGCATCTTCAGGGTATGTAACATCTGAATTGCTGCCCTGGATGCACTCAAAGGGAACCATGCACACTATTTAATTGGCAGTTTCGGTGAGTACAGCAATTTAATCTGCAGTTAGTCTGCTGTTTTCAGCAGAGGGTATCTTGTGACGCCTATGGGGTCTGTTGAATGAAATTTGCGGCGGGTGGTACTATGTAAGTATTGTGGAAGTGTCAGTAGGTCAGCTTCCTCTCTCTCTAAATATAGATGAGGGAGTTCTGGCGGCCCGTGTACCCAATATAATCTGTGCTGCTCTATAGTATGCCCCAAGGTCAGGTGCGTCAAGGCCACCCTATGCGTAGGGTAGAACCAGTGTGGACCACTTGACACGCGGCTGTTTTCCTGCCCAGGCCAGTGAGATCAGCAATGTACATATATTGCGGAACATAGCCTTAGGCAATAGTATTGGTATATTAACAAACAAAAACAAAAAAGCACGGGAGAATAATCATTTTCATAATAGCTATACAGCCTATCAATGATAGGGGGAGCCAAATCCATTTCTCTATGACCTCTGTTAGGCGCTGCACTGCTCGCCCATAGTTTTCTCCCACTATCACTTCTGGATCGGTATGTATCTGAATCCCTAGATAGCGCACAGGTTTGTTGGTCCACACTAGTGGGAATTCCAGCTGAGTAGGAGTGGTACATGCTGTAAGTGGAAATATGTGATTTATTCCAGGTTATGCGTAAACCCAAATGGCCCCCAAAAGTCACTACCTCGCGCAGTACTGGAGCTAGATTTTGTTTGGGGTCACGTACATACAATAGCGTATCATCTACATAGATTATCAGGTTATAATTGGGGAATTTGATGCTCCGATGAGCATGGTATTCATGCAGAGCACACGCCAGCGGTTCCGCAACCAGGGCATAAAGCAGCGGCACGAGCGGGCATCCTTGCCTTGTTCCCCTTTTATTGGAGCGGATAATATCCCATTCATGTGCACACACGCTGTCGGTTTAGTGTACAGAACCTGAATTAGCTTAAGAAATACATCGCAAACGCCCACCCATCGCAGCACCGCTATCATAAAGGACCACTCAACTGAGTCAAATGCTTTTTCAGCATCGAGGAATACTGCTGCAACTCGTACACTGGGGACTATGTGTGATATTGCGCCAAAGAGAGTGCGGAGATTACTGGTTAGTGACTGCCCGGGGAAAAACCCAGATTGTTCAGGGCCTATAATACTGGTAAGTAGAGGAGCTGACCTGTTCACTGATATTTTGGCAAACACTTTCGTGTCAGTATTTAGCAATGATAAAGGCCTGTAGGATGAACACTGCTCTGGGGGTTTGCCTGGCTTTAATAACGCTATCAGCAGTGCTTCCCACATTGTTGGAGGCATAACGCCCTCTCGGGCCATCTCTTCAAAAAGGTTGACCAGGTGTGGACTAAGTTTGTCCTGGCATGCCTTATAAAAGGCTACAGTGAGGCCATCCAATCCCGGTGCCTTCTCACTGGGCTTGTGTTTAAGCGCAGCCCCAATCTCACTTGGCCGGAGAGGGGCCATCAGCCTCTCCCTGTGAGCGTTGGAGAACCACTTCATTGCAATGTAGGATAAATACTCAGGAGTGGTATCTTCATCCTGTGTTTGTCGCGAAGTATACAAGTCGGCATAATAATTGCAAAATCTATCCACCACTTGTGCTGCTCCACGTATTGACATGCCCTGTGCATCGTGCACCATGGGGACCTTATTTTCCCCTCGGTTAGGATGGAGTAGGTCCGCCAGAGTGACGCTGGGTCGCTTACCTTCGCCGTATACCCTAGCTGTGGCATACTTTCCTAGGTGCGTCAACTCGTTTTGTGCTAATTCATTATATTTCCTCAGCTTAGCCTTAGTCTGTGCTAGTATCTGTGGGCTGGACCCATCTCACGACACGTGCTCCAATTCTTTCAGTTCCTCTTCCAGCTTATATAATCGGTTCCGCATAGAGTAGAGCACCCCTGCGTGTTTTGCAATTGTGATACCCCGAATATAGGCAGATGGTGGCCATGCTGGTCACACTGCCCAGGTTAATACAGAAATATGCGTTGATCACCTGAGCTAGCTCCTCTCGGAACACTGTGTCTAAGTGAGTATTGTGGAAAGCGCCAGATACAGGCCTTTGGTTGTATGTCCTCAGTTTTTAGGGTTAGCTTCACTGGTGAGTGATCAGAATAAGTTTGGGGCAGGTGTTCACAACGATCTATTCAAGGCAGGAAGCTACGTGATACCAGCCAATAATCAATACGTGTATGAATGTCGTGTACGGATGAGTAATGTGTGTACTCCCTACCCTGGGGAAATTTATATTGCCAAGCGTCTACCATTCAGCTGGCTTTGGCTGTCGTATTTATAGCTCGGGCGGACACTGCAGGTTTCTGTGGGGGTCCCCTAGATCTATCCAGTTCGGGAGAGGGCACACAGTTAAAATCCCCCCCCCCAGATCTGTGGAATGTGTCCATAGTGTGCAATCTTGTTGTGTAGCGGGTAGTAGACTTTCGGGTCATCAAAGTTAGGTATTGATGAATATCGTTGATCACCGGCGGTGCACCCCGCGTGTTCCAGATCCCAGTCAGTGCACTTACTTGTGGGGGTGCGGGATTCCAGGTGCTAGGGGCAGCTATTGTGTGCTAGGGGCAGCTATTGTGTGCTAGGGGACCAGGGGATGTTGTGTACGCGCCCCCGTTTTCTCTCAGGTTGTGCAGCAGCTCGGCTTGTACTGTCTCCTTTTGAGCTGCAATGAGGCTGCAATCCCACGCACCCCAGGTCTGGCCTCAGTCGGGAGGATGCAGGCGAGTCTATCCTAGGTCTGCCGCCACCCTCGCGCTTCACCTAATGGCTGCTGCACAGGGAAGCAGGAATCTTGATTGTAGAAGAGGGCCACAGCGGAGGGCGGACCAGAACACCGTGCGCGTCCTGCTGCTGACTCCCACCTACGAGCTCCAACAACGAGGATAGGTGCGGCAATCGTCTCCCTGACGCCGGCAGGTTCCAGGCGTCAAATCGAGCCAGGTGCCTCCAGCGGTCAATATGCTCCCGGGAACCAAGGGCATTGCGTACCGCAAATGGGAGGAGAACACCTTCCCAATGTGCAGCGCGCTCCCCAGTGAGCAGGTAGGCCGCGCCGGCCAACTCCCACCACGGGCGTAGCGGAGCTCAGGGGCGGCCACCGAAGGTCAGAGTAGGCTCACTCGGAGGCACAGCACTTATCTTACATTACGCTTCTGGTCAGGATAGCATACCAGCTGCGATGCCGAAGGATCGTTCTGGTTATTAGCGACGGCACCGGGAGCTCGCCTAGGTCGCGGCCATCTTTAGGCCAGACAAGCTCCGCCCTCTCCCCAACATGCATTTTGATGGATAAACCCTCATTGGCAAGCATGTGGACGGTGTAATGCACAGTATAAAAAACATACTGATTCAGCATGCTCGCGAGATCTCTTGCAATACAGGTGCACCACTTCCACATTCTTTCGTAGCTGCAGACACTCTCAGGTCTACAATGGAGGCTACAACCAGTAAGGAAGTCAAGGACAACGATATTACCCCACCAGACAAGTCATATATGATCAAGGTTACTACTTGAACATAGGCCAACTTCAGGGCAATATCAAATCAAGAAGGAAAAAGAGGGGCACTGCTCATTGATGCTCCCAGGATGATAAACAATGACCCTGACTTCTCATCATTGCCTCCTCCCTCTGACTGCAGTATGGAGACAGATATACTGTCTATCGCTGGGTACTCCAAATAGCACAATGTGGGCACACCCTGAAATGTCTAGAAAAGCCTTTCAGTCATCCACCCAAGAAGCAGCACCATCTGCACTTACGAGAACAGAAACAAGAAATACTTCTACTTATAAAAGGAGTGATCAAGAAGGTGCAAAAAATCCCCAGGTAATCTGGAAAACTAGGCAGTGGAGGCATTCAAGAACTGAATTCATTTCTGAAGAAGCAATACTTTTGGATGGACAACCTGTACAAAGCCCTCATTGTACTTTAGGTAGAGGAGTTCCTTATCTCCCTGGAACTTTAGGACACTTACTTTCATATCCCAATACACTAGAATGACAGACAATATCGCCATTTCTCTGTGGCGGGACAATACTGACAAGTCAAAGCACTTCTTTTAGGTTAAAATCAGCTTCCTCAATATTCAGAAAGTGCCTACTGCCTAGCGGCCATGTCCACCTTCCTAAGGAGACAAGGACACATGGTGTATCCATACTTCGTCAACAGGCTCGTCAAGGCTTAAGCGGAGGAAGAGGCCACTAATATCAACCATTTCCATCAGTTTGGCCGAAAACTGAATGTACAAAAACGATGTAATTCACTTTCTATCCTAGAAACAGCATGGGAAAGCATTTCCCTCAGCAGAGTGAGTTGTAAAACTTCAAGCATTGGTGAAGACATTCTGTTCACAAGAGGCAGTCCCAGTCAGGACCCACAGATTACTGCTGGGCTTAATTTCATCATGCATTGATTTGTGCTCTACTGCAGGTTGCGGATAAATCCAATACAGCAAAACCTGGATCAGCAAAGGAGACATGACATTATCTTGGAACATGTGCGGTTCTGGTATCCTGCTGAAGGCCAAAACAGCTTCTACTATGGTGGACAGAATCTCAATGCTGGTCTTCAGTTTAAACCCACATTGGACAGAATGAATATGACAATGCATGCATTGATGAAAGGTTGGGGAGTTCAGATGTAGGAATCATTTACAGGAGGCCTGTGGTTGGAACAGGAAAGGTTACTCTCTGTATACAGCTTGGAGTTTTAGGTTATAAGGCTAAACCTATTGTGTTGATCAGAGTAGACAATATGACCTTGATGTACTACATTGGCAGAAAGCAAGGTACAAGGTATTGCTCTGCCTCAGATGAGGTGCAGATGCTATGGGACTAAGCTATCATGAACAAGGTGGATATTACAGTAGAACATCTATTTGGGGTGTAATGTTACTTGTTGTATTATATATCTGGATGCAATGACAGAAGCAGCAAAATACTAGTCGGATGGCACACTATGCTAAGCTAGATTTTCAGCTTACGTGTTTTTAAGCCACACCCTTAATTACACCAGCCAAGCCCCTAGCGAGCCCCCCAGTATACCACTCACACACCCACTGAGACACTCATGCACTCCTTCACACACACCCTGGGACACTCATGCACTCACTCACACACTCACTCTCAAAGGTTACAGGTTACAGATAGAAAATAAAAAACATTTTAAACTTCGAAATTCACTGAAAAAAACAAAGGTTACAGGGACGTTAGAGTTAATCTCAGATTTCATTTGTACAAAGTCATAGAAATTCAGAAGTTATAGTTATCTGAGCTAACTATAACATACGCCCCCGCAATGCACTGCTTATGATCTCACATCACTCATGACATGGTCAGTGACATCACTCATGACATCACTGATGACATCTCAAATGACATCATTCATGACATCATCTACAGAACTACCCACACACTCACTCACACCCATATACAACCTCTCATACACCCACTCCCGCAAAACCACTCACATACCCATTCATAGACCCATACAGGTACTCACACACCCACTCAGTAATTCATGACATCATCCAGTGATTGTGAGGGTTTTCTAAAGGTTTCTGAGTGTTAAAGAAATATACTAAGATACTACAAAAGTTAAATGAGTATAGTTTGTGTACTACTAATGAGTGATACTATTTGTAATGCATATCATGTGAGTGGATGTGTGTATCCATTTGTGAGTAGGTGTCTGAGTGGCTCTATGGGTGTGTGAGTGCTTGTATGGGTGAGTGAGTGGCTGTGTGAGTGTTTGTGTGGCTGTGTGAGTGACTGTGTGTGGCTGTGTGAGTGAGTGGGTATGCCAGTGGTATATGGGTGAATAACTGGGTGTGTGAGAGGCTGTATAGGTAAGTGATGGGGTGTGAGTTGCTATATCAGTGAATGAGTGGGTGCATAAGTGGTATATGGGTGAGTGAGTGGCTGGATGAAGGACTGTATAGGTGAGTGAGTAGGTGTGTGAGTAGCTATATGGGTGTATGAGTGGGTTTCTTAGTGTCTCTATGTCTGTATGACTGGATGTGTGAGTGGCTGTATTGGTGAGTGAGTGGGTGCATAAGTAGGTGTATGAGTGAGTTAGTGATTGTGTGACTGGCTTTATAAGTGAGTGGATGTGTAAGTGGCACTATTAATTAGTGATTGAGTGTGTGAGTACCTGTATGGGTCTGTGAATGGGTATGTGAATTTAATTCTAATTCCTAACTATAACGTCCCTGTAACCTTTAGAAAATAAATAAATATATATATATATATTCACTGAAAAAACCATAGGTTTCAGGGACGTTATAGTTAGTTGGACATTTCACTCGTACAAAACCAGAGAAATTCGGCCGTTATAGTTAGGTGAGCTAACTATAACTCGCGCCCCCGCAATGCACTGCTGATGACGTCACATATTACATCATTCATGACATGGTCAGTGACATCACTGATGACATCACTGATGACATCTCAAATGACATCACTGATGACATCATCCAGTGACTGTGTGTTTCTGTAAAGTTTAAATATGTTTTATATATATATATATGCCAAGGTGTATTGAAGTATGAGTGGGTGTATGAGTGTCTGAATCGATGATTTAGTAGGTGCGTGACTGACTGTATAAGTGAGTGATTAAACGTGTCTTACTGAATGCATGGGTTAGTGAGTAAACTGTGTAAATGTATCAGTCTGTCAGTTGGTGTGTAAGCGGCCACATGGGTTGGTGAGTAGCTACATGAGTGTCAATATGGGTTATTGATTGGTTGTCTGAGTATCTGTATGGGTGCCTGAATGTCTGTGTGGGTGGGTGGGGGATGTGTGACTCTGTGCATAGATATGTGCGTGGGTAATTCACTGGGTGTATGGGTTCAAGAGTGCATCTGTGAAGGGCTGTATGGGTGGGTGAGTGTGTGTATGGGTGTGTTGGTGAGTGAATGGATGTCTCAGTGGTACATGTGTGAGTAACTACATATGTGAAAGGCAGTATATGTGAGTGTTGGAGTATATAAATCACTATTTGTGAGAGTGAGTGATTGTGAGAGTGGCTGTATGGATGAGTGTGTGCTTGTATCAGTGATTGTATAAGAGAGTAAGTATGTGTTAGTATCTGTATGAATAAGTAAGGTGGTGTGTGTATAACTGTATAGGTGAGTAAATGGTAGTGTGAATGATTCTTTGCATTATTGACTAGGTGTGTGAGTAACTCTATGGATGAGTGGCGATGTGTGAGTGTCTGTATAGGTGTATGAGTGCAAATGATAGTGCAGTATTGATAAGTGACTGCATGTATGAGTGACTGTATGGGTGAATGAGTGGACGCGTGTGTAGACCTAGGAATCAGTGAGTGGGTATGTAGTAACTGGTACTGGTGAGTCTATGGTTTCGAAAATGGTTGTCTGTATTTTAGAGTCGGTGTATCAAAGGTTATATTAGGGTGTGAGGAGGTGCATCAGATTATCACGTGGATGATGTCATCAGTGATGTCATTTGAGATGTCATCAGTGATGTCACTGACCATGTCATGAATGATGTAATATGTGACGTCATCAGCAGTGCATTGCGGGGCGCGAGTTATAGTTAGCTCAACTAACTATAACGGCCGAATTTCTCTGGTTTTGTACGAGTGAAATGTCCAACTAACTATAACGTCCCTGAAACCTATGGTTTTTTCAGTGAATTTCTATGTTTTTTTAAAATGCTAATTTCTAACTATAACGTCCCTGAAACCTATGGTTTTTTCAGTGAATTTCAAAGGTTTTTTAAATGATAATTTCTAACTATAACGTCCCTGAAACCTATGGTTTTTTCAGTGTATTTCTAAGGTTTTTTAAATGATCATTTCTAACTATGCCTACAGAGGTAGGACATGTGAAGAAAGAGGAAGAAACGCGCAGAAAGAAGCAAGAGAAATGCAGAAAGAGGCAACAGAAGTTCAGAAAGACGAAGAAAAGTGCAGAAAGAAGTAAGAGATATGCAGAAAGAACCATCAGAGGTGCAGAAAGAGGCCTTGTTTCAAAGTCATCCTGTGCCCCCAACTTTTTACTGACTGGTACTGGTGGTAACTGACTCTGCCTAACCAGGCCTAGAGCCAGTGCTATGCTAAAAGACACTTAGAATACAGTGAAAACACCTACATACACTAGGGAACACTATGTGTTGGGGTACCCCTGTGATTGGCATGACCTCCTCTGTAAGGCCCTAGTACATAATAGGGCAGGGGGATAAAAACTACCTCTAAGTCAGAGGTGCAGAAAGATACTTCTTTAAGTAGTAGTCACGTTTGCAGAGTGGTAGAGAAAGGGTGCTGGGCCTCCGACCAGCGCTCAGGAATTCCGCTGGTAGGACATACCAGGTACCAGGAGGGCTTTTTTGTTTTTTTACAGAGTTTTATATAGCGCGAACTTGACCCGAATCGGGTATCAGAGCGCTTTACATAGCACCAGTTGCGTTACATGAGGACACATTCATTTTTTTGTTAGGCACGGGGAGATTAAGTGATTTGCCCAGAATCACAGGATGTTCAGCGTCATTGCCGAGACTCGAACCCAGTTCCCCAGATTCGAGGTCGACCGCCCTAGCCGTTAGGCCAACTTCTCTCCCCCTCAGGAGTAAAGTGGACTTCATCCCCCATCCCGTAGTCTGCCAGGAGTCGCGTTTGCAGAGTGGTGGAGAAAGGGGGGCATGGCCTCCGAAGACTTCTTAGCAATGCCACTGTGTGGGACTTACTGGAGGTAACAAGCGGGGTACTTGGCCCCAAGGACATCCTTGGGGGCCAACTACCCCTCCTATTACCTCCAGTAAGTACCCCACAGCAGGATTGCTAAGTTCTCATAACAGGCCACGCCCCCTTTGCCCACCACTCTGCAAACGCGCTCCCTGGCGTGCTCTTGGATGGGCACTGAAGTCCCCTTCACTGCTGGGGGTCCTTTAGGGGCCAACCAGCCTACCTCTTACCTCCAGTAAGCCCCACACAGTGGGATTGCTGAGAGGTGGACACAGGCCACGTCCCCTTTCTCCACCACTCTGCAAACACGCCTCCTTGTGCGTTCTAAGTTGGGGGATTAAGTCCCCTTGAATACTGAGGGTCCCTGGGGGCCAACTAGCCCACCAGGTACCTCCAGTAAGCGCCACACAGCTGGATTGCAGAGAGGTGGTCCGAGGCCACGCCCCCTTTACACCACTCTGCAAACGCACCTCTTGGTGCACTGCTGCTCGGGGGATGAAGTCCACTTGTGTCCTGAGGTCCTCAGGACACAGGGCCATCAAGGGCTCCTGGAGGGGGCTGCGCGTCCCCCTCCCTCCATTTGTAAAGCCCCGGGGAGGTGGTGGTCCCTGGGGCCGGGGGTCCGTAACGGACTCCCGAATTTGAATTAGTGCCCTGGGGAGGTGGTGGTCCCCGGGGCAGTGTGGGGGGGAGCAGGAGCATAATTAAATAAAGCCCGGGGAGGTGGCGGTCCCCGGGGCATGGGGGGGCCTGGGAGCCCCCCCCACATCCAATTATAAAGCCCCGGGGAGGTGGCGGTCACCGGGGCTGTGGGGGGCTGCATGCCCCCACACATAATTAGCATAGCACCGGGGAGGTGGCGGTCCCCGGGGCTGCAGGGGCCCCCGCTCTTTAATTTTGGCATTGCCCCCGGGACCTGGCCCACCCGGGGGGCTCATTAAAATGAAGCGCGGGAGCCCGCGTTTCATTTTTTAAAAATGTTCTCTGTTGGATTCGCGCACCCAGCGCGAATTCTGCCGATTTAAAAAAAATGCTTTTTTTGGCCCTGTGGGTCCCTGTTGGACCCCCTGAGCAGGCCTATGGGGTCAGGGTGTTTCTACCCTGCCCCCTTTTCTTGTTTTTCATCTTTTTTCACCCTTTTTCTTGTGACTTGGTTACCGAGGCACAAGTTGGCTGCCAACACTTCCTGGTTTGGAGTGTTGGCAGCCAATCAGAGTGAAGCTCGTGCCCGGGAGGGTTCGCGAACCCTCCTCGGTGCTCAGATATCGATATTTTTCTTTTAAAAATTTCTCAGCAACTACTAAACGAATTTACACCATTTTAAAAAAAGGTCGCTTTCTGAACTAAGAGCTACCTTTTTGCCAAATTTGGTGTAATTCCGTTCAGCAGTTCGGGCTGTAGCCTGTTCCAATTTTTCCTATGGAAATTAACATGGAGAAAACGCGTTTTGGGACCCCCCTTTTTTCTCGGCCCCCGCTTGACGAATCACCCCGAAACTTTCAAGACAGGAGCTGACCGGAGCGGGCCATTAGTTTTGAAAATTTCGCGAAGATTCGTCAACCGGCGCCAAAGATATTGGCAAATCAAAAAACGCTTTTCCTATGGAAAATAGGTCCTAACTATAACTACCTACTGGCGACTGCCAGTAGGTTATATATATATATATACATATATATATATATATATATATATATATATATATATAGGATTAAGGAACCACACATGGCTTCTATATGACACATATATTTAATATTTTTCTATAGTGAGTGCTGTGCAAGGTTAAAGACAACCACGTGTTAGGAGAGGTAGCTTGATTATGGATAGTTACTGCACTGTGATGTAGTGTTCTTATAAGAGGCGAGTCTTAAACTTTTTCCTAAACTGGAGCAGCTTTGGTGCCGTCCTGGTGGATACAGGGATGCTGACACAGCTACAGCCAAAATGGCTTAAGAGAATCACACCAAATTTGTCAAAGTTAGATCTTGATCCAGAAAGTGTGCTTTTCATGATTTGGTGTAAATTTGTTCAGTAGTTTGTGAGAAATTAAAGCCCCAAATTCATTTAGATTCCACACCGCAGAAGATCTGCTATAGATCCAATGATCCACATGCTGAACCATGCATTGTGATTGGCTGGCTGCAACCTGAAGGGAAGGTTACAGCTGCCATGTTAGGACTCGGGGATTTGGCTGCCAAGTCCTTAGTAAATAACACAAAATGAGCTATAAGAGGGCAGTATAGGGGTACCTTGCCCCCTGGGCCTTGTGACGGGTGTTCCAGAGGGCACCCCTAGGTGAACAAAAAAGGTTTTTGGTTTTGGGGTTCCTTGGAACCATGGATTCACTCTGTTGCTCAGCACGACACAACTGGAGAATAACAATGGATAGATGATAATGGTACTAACTTTCAAACATTATTGGTAGAATTCCCAGGGTCAGAACATGGCAGAAAACGGTGCCAGCGATGCCCAGTGTGCCAGAATCAAAAGGTGGGCAAAAGGGTTGTAATGATCATGAATCGTATAGGAAAATCTGATGGTCCTTTCAACCGTCTCCGGATTGATTTTGTGGGGACGGCCTGATATAATCAGCTGAGGAACATATTTGTTATTGTTTGTTTGTTTTCCCATTGTGCCAAGGCATATCCCACTAGGAGATGAGATAGTCTGACAGGTGCCAAGCTACTTCTGAGGGAATGGATTACTTGTTTCAGAATGCCAGTTAATCTTGAATCAGATAAGTCACTTCAAAAATGAGATCATGCAGTTACTATGTGCTACTTTAGGGACTGACCAGAGATTCCACTGCAGTTACAGACTGGAAACATCAGAAGTAGTAGAGACAGTAAACTGGACAATTAAAGCAAAATTGGCAAAGGCTTGCATGTGAACATCTCTCAAATGGTCAGATGCACTTCCTTTTGTACTCATGAGCATTAGAAGCACTCCTGGCAAGAGAACAGGACTTTCCCCACCCAAAGTTCTGATGGGAGGAGCTATGAGAATCCCTTCAGTTCCAGTGGCTGCTCTTGTAAATATTACAGAAGATCTGGTGATGAGTATTTGCAAAGGATTAGCTGAAGTGGTGTATTCTATCACTCACCAGGTTGATGTTGCATCTGTAATCGCTGCCCCATGTCATAACTTGAACACTGGAGACTGCATCCACGTGAAGCTGCATGTTCACAAGTCGGGTTTAGAAGAAAGGTGGAGAGGCCCATACTAAATCATCCTGGCAACCAATACAGCTGTGAAGTGCGCTGAAGTGCTGAATTGGATTCATGCTTCCCATCTCAAGAGGGTGAGATGAGCAGAGGAAGAAGACCACACTTCTACCGATCCTCTGAACCCAACCCGATTTAAAGTCTGAAGCATCCTAGGAGGAGAAAGGCCTACCTGAAGTTCTGCAACTTCCAGCAGAGAGGGAGCAATCTTAAGACCAGAGTGACAACACAGAGTCTACAGTTGCCAATTTTTGGGACTCCAGACTGAGGCTTTGTATCCGCCGATGGAGCGGAAACACTTGGAAATCCAAGACTGACCAGTCTGAAACAAGTACTTCAGAGTTTGAGAATGGAGACGGAGAAGCAATCAAAGAAGACTGTGCTTCTGAGAGTGAAACTATCCACCATGAGTCAGGGATAACCAGTACTGCCGAAGAATGAATACATCTCAAAGACGGCTGGTCAAAGACAGGACTGAGACGAAAAAGACTACATAAAACCAAAAGACCAGAGGCTATTACAGAAATTAGCAAAGCAGAAGAACAAGAGAATCTAATGCAGTCAGAATTAAGTGATAATGACTTGAATTTGTCAGAACTTAAAAGACCAAAGCGAGAAAGAAAAGTCAATTGAAAATATTCAGGCTCAGATTGGACTTACTTTGGGCAAACTGACCACAATATAGATGATTGCTTGACTGACCTTGCCAAACCTCCATGACTGAATGACATGAACGAAAGCTATGAATTACAGAAACCTTTTGATAAACTGAAATCAAGTGATAAGTAGGACAACAGTCAGAGTACTCTAGGCCTTTAGGCATACACTTGATGTAGCAACTACTACATACGTTTGTGAGAGAGGGTAGAGACTATTGGGTAGAAATAGGGAGATTAAAAACATTAAGTACTAATCCTTGCTTGATTAGACCTAAGATGCAAATGGTGCAGAAATCCTGCAAAATTGGCCGTTAATATTGTCAGTTGCCATAACTGTTTCCGTAGGGTGGATGTTAGACCTCTATCTGGTGGAGGGAGACACCTTACCAAAGCAAGCTAACAATGCTAGTACTGTGGTCGCTGATCATGAATCTCATGCGAGTAGAATTTCTCATGCTCCCCGTTTTCAGAGTGCATTTGCTTATAATGTATACTATCAATTGTTGACTGAATATACAAAAGCCATGAATATTGAAGACTGTTTTATTTGTTCCTATCTTCCCGCTTCCGCAGCCAATGGATTGACTGACTTTCACCTACCGCTTTCCTATGCTTTTTCTTGCAGCATATTCTTGAACTTGTTTTACAACCAAAGTTCAATAACATTGTTTTATTTAAATTATGAATGTCCTTCAGAAAATGTGCCTTTCGTTAGAAATGACAGTCTATCCTTGGGCAACTAAGCATGCATATCTGTTTCTTTAAAGCTTTCAAACAAATGGACAAGCTTGAGTATATGATGACATTCTTTACGCCACTAACTAACGCAAAGCTTACTAATACTGATACGCATAAATTAATTGTAACACGAGAATCTTTATAGATGAACTGAATGAGAGGATAAGGAAAGAGGAGGAAAAGGTAAGTAGGGAAGGTAGAACAAGGGAAAGTGAAGGAGAGGAATAAGGCATGAGAAAGATCCACATCCGAAATTGAACTTAGTCCTAGAGAAAAGAGGGATGTTATGCATGGTGCATGTTAGATCTGTCAGGCTTAGGGTGGTCTTCACCCAAACTTTTTGCCTAACTCCTCAATTTTTTGCCTTACTCCTCCATTTTTTGCCTTAGTCCACCATTGTTTGCTGAACTCATTTTTGTTGGCCTTAGGACTCTGTGCACTTTGCCACTGCTGACCAGTGCTAAAGTATTGTGCTCACTCCTTAAAACAAGGTAGCACTGGCTTACACCCAGTTGGCACATTAAATTTACTGTAAGTCATTAGTAAAGTGGTACTATATGCACCCAGGACCCGTAAATTAAATACTACTATTGGGCCTGCAGCACTGTGTGTGTCACCCACTCAGGTTTGATGTCTAAAGGATTGTAATTGAAAACCCCCTTTAATGGTAAAGTTGGATTTTAAGTCACAATTCTGAAAATATCACTTTTAGAAAGTTGGCATTTTCTTATCCAAACCATTTGATGTCTGCAGCCTGTATCCTGGGTCACATGACTAGGTGTAGCTGCCAGTTAATCTCTGTGTACTGCTCCCAGACAGTGAGACAAAGGGGCAGGTGTTGGCAGGATGGGCCATCTCTGACTTGATAGGGGTGGAGCTGTCTCCTACCACACTTGCACATCACAAAGACTCTGCCTCAGCACACTCACAAAGGGTCCTACAACAGTTTATTCTGCCCTCAGACAAGCTGGAGCCAGGGCAGGGAGGTAGGAAATTCTAAACACCTCTGGGGATGGAAACCTTTAGAACCTTCTCCTACTTAAAGCTGGCACCAAGTATAAATATTGGACCCTCAGACCCAATTCTTCAGTACACTACTGGATCTATGGATATTACAGAAGAAAGAAGCCCTGCTGCCTTGCTGCTTGCTGAGAAGGAAGATTGAACCTGAACCGTTCATCCCAGGCTGAAGTGAATCCAAGGGTCAGCTGACTGACCTACGTAGACACAACAAGCTCCAGAGGTCTGTCCAGTTGATCTGCTGCACTGGACCTGACTGGATCTGCAACTGGAGGCAAATTAATGCTGGATTTTCATTAGAACTTTACTGAGTTCTTGCTGTATTCCTAATGATTTAAATTCTTATAGACTTTCTTACTTGATGGCCCTTTAAACTAAGATCCTTGCTGTCGTTCTTATCAGAAATGCTTAAATCGTGTCTTCTGTACTTTGACGCGTTTACACAAAGAGAAACGGGTCCAGTGGGGAGCAGCAAAGTCCAACAGGGACTACACCGCTCCCGATCGGGTGCCAGCTTGTTAAATTGAGCAAAATTGGGGCATGGTTTGGCGCACTGACAGCATGCATTATTAGGAGACTCAAGATTTCAGAGTGATAGTGCAAATCCGAACATGCATTTAGGATTACTGAGTAATGGTATCAATCTGAACTTGCACCAATGTTAATACTCACCTCTACCTATTCATCCATGCTTTGACTCAATCATGTATGGATCATTCAGTCAATCATCCACTCATTCATTCATGTACTCACTCGTCCATTCATGAAGTCTCATTTATTTTTTACTCACCTGTTCGTACAGTCGCTCATCCATTGATCCAACCTTTCAATCACATACTCATCCATTCCCACACTCATTGCCTCATGCATTCCTCCATCCTCGTACTCACTTGTTATGCATTCATCTACCTATTGTCTTATTCACACTTTCACCTACTCACCTGTCCACAAACACACACACACACACACACAAAAATGCCCTTCAACGAAGAAGCACTCACACTTATGAAAAAGCCAAACATATTGGCTTTGCAATCAATCAATCAATCACAAGATTTGTAAAGCGCACTACTTACCCGCGAGGGTCTCAAGGCGCTGAGGGAGAGGAGGGGGTGTTGCCGCTACTGGTCGAATAGCCAGGTCTTGAGTCGTCTCCTGAAGGTCAGAAGGTCTTGGGTCTGTCGTAGGTTGAGGGGAAGGGTGTTCAAGATCTTGGCGGCGCGGTGAGAGAAGGATCTTCCTCCGGTGGTGGTTCTCCGGATGCGCGGGACGGTGGCCAGGGAGAGGTCGGCGGAGCGGAGTTGACGGTTGGGAACGTAGAAGGAGAGTCGACTGTTGAGGTAGGCTGGGCCGGTTTTGTGGAGTGCCTTGTGTGCGTGGATCAGGAGTTTGAAGGAGATTCTCTTGTCGACGGGGAGCCAGTGCAGGTTTTTCAGGTGGGGGGTGATGTGGCTGTGGCGTGGAATGTCGAGGATCAGGCGTGCAGAGGCGTTTTGGATTCTTTGCAGTCGTTTGATGAGCTTGGTCGGGGCTTGCCATTTCTTGTTTCTGTTTCGGAGGGCCTCTGTGTTTGTGTTACAGAATTGATAGATAAAAACAGGATGTTAAGTGGGTTCTGCTGGGTCTTAAAAACTGAGTTTAAAACAGATTGGTGTGAATGTTTATGACAGCACAATTGAGAGTTCTGGAGCTCGGGCTGAAGGCAGTGCGAATTTCTCACAGTACCTACCAGTGTGTAATAAGAGCACAAAGAGCAATCGTCACATATGTGGCAATTGTAATTGTGATTCTATGGGAAAGTTTGTGAAAAAAGGTAAACCACTGTCGAAATTTTGACAGTGCCAAAGGAAGAGAAAATGCAGTGCTTACATGTCAGTGGGTGGGTTATGCGTGCCGGGGATGGTGAAGTGGAGTCGATGAAAAGAAGTACGTGAGAGATTATAAAGAGGGTGCTGAAGAGGAAAGAGCTGATGTGAGATATGCAGATGGAAGATTTCAGAAAGATGTAGGGAGAAAAACCATCTAAGTGAAAGACTTCAGAGGAAAGTGGAGTGAAAGGTAGAACAGGAATGACTTGAGACACTCTGAAGACCACTACCTTGTCATGATCTTAGTTATGTTATGTTATGTTATATACTCTTATAACGCGCACAGCTACTCCGAGGAGTGTCCCGGCGCGAGTCCAAGAGGAGTCACCGAACTGTACCACCATCATTAAGGAAAAAGGTGAGTTTTTAAAAGTTTCTTGAAGGCTAACGGGTCTTGAGTATTGCGCAATAGAAGCGGAAGGGCATTCCAAGCCTGGGCAGCCTTAACGGCCAATGAACAGCCGCCCATCTTGTAGCAGATGAAGCGGGGCACTTTAGCTAGGAGAAGAGCTGATGAGCGCAGTTGTCTCAGCGGGACATAAAAGGAAAACAGCTTCTGTAAATAGGCGGGGCCCAAGACCGTAAGGGGCTCGATGGGCATGACCAGGGATTTAAATTTGACCCGATCCGCCACGGGAAACCAGTGGAGAAGGTGGAGATGATCGCGCACGCTGCTCCTCTTAGCGATTCCCTATAGCAGCCTGGCGGCCGCATTCTAAATGACCTTGAGTCTATTCAAGGAGTATCCAGGGATGCCCACATACAACGCATTAGCGTAGTCCAATCGAGAAAGGATCAAGGCACGGATAACCGTCTCTTTGGCAGGCCTAGGGAGTAGAGGGAGAAAACTCCTTAGCGTTTTGAGAAGGCCAAAGCAGCTGCCTGAGAGCTTTTTTACCTGAGCAGAGAAGGAGAGGTTATCCTCAAACCACACACCCAGGTTCTTTGCGGATTTTCCATTAGAGGTTGGTAGGGGGAACCCAGGAGGCCAGATCGTATCTCTGAAGCCCGTAGCGAATTTACCGTAGAGTAGGATCTCTGACTTGTCTTCGTTGCATTTGAGTTGAGCGGCTGCAAGCCACTCAAAAACCGAAGACAAACAGTGCTGAACAAAGGATACAGAATCCTCATCCTTTTCCCAGGTAAAGAGAAGCTGGGTGTCGTCTGCGTAGGCTATCACCTTAGCCCCCAAGTCCTCGGCTACATAGACCAGTGGAGTAACGTAGATGTTAAAGAGAAGGGGGCTAAGGGAAGACCCCTGCGGGACACCAGTGATGACCGGCTGTGGGGTTGATGCGGCCGGCGGCAGCCAGACCTGTTGAGCCCGCCCCTCAAGGAAGGACCTCAGCCAGCCCCAGGCGGCGCCTGAGACACCAATCTCAGTGAGTCGGGCGAGTAGCAGTGAGTGCGGGACCGTGTCGAATGCCGCCGATGGGTCGAGCATTACCAATGCTGCTCTCCCACCGGCATCTAAACACTCGCGAATGGCCTCGGAAATCTCCACCAGCGCTGACTCTGTGCTGTAGGAGGAGCGAAACCCAGACTGTGCTGGATGTAGAACATCAGACCCTTCAACAAACTCCGTAAGTTGTCTGGTCACCACCTTCTCACAGACTTTTGCTAAACTGGGCAAGAGGGAAATAGGGCGATAGTTCCCTGGGATCAGGGGATCAAGAGTGGGGCTTTTCAGGAGGGGAAGGATGTTTGCCTGTTTCCAGGCCTCTGGTACCCGAGCCTCACGAAGGGAGGCGTTTATAATTGCATTAACTTCAGGGTTAATAATCTCTGCGACTGCGGCTAACAATCTAGCCGCGCAGGGGTCCGTGGGCGAACCCGATTTCAAGCCCTTCAGGATTTTAAGAGAGCTAGACAAATCCACAGAAGAGAAGGCCCGGAGAGCGTTCCTGGTGGCAACAGGCAAAATGGCAGTAGGCACAGGGTCAGAAGAAGGTCCGGGACAAGAAGTGAAGGCCGCCTGAATCGTGCGTATTTTATCCATAAAGAAATTGGATAGAGTATTACACCAGCCCTCTGTGGCTGGAAGTGAGCACGATTGCGCCGCAGGGGACATAAAACTCTGAACTATAGAGAAAATCTCCTTGAAATTATTATGTGCCTGCTCAATGCGGGCTGCATAGTACTGCTTCTTAGCCTGTGTTATCGCAGTATAATAGATTTTTTGTCTGCCCCTGAGAGTACCCTTAGCCAGGGGACAGTACTCACTGAGACGCCAAGCACGTTCAAGTTTTTTACACTCCTGCTTAAGAACGGAGAAGTCCGGGGTAAACCAGGGTTTGGAAGGCGATTCCCTGGAGAACCTGGACGAGGTCGGTGTGGCAAGCATGTTCATGGAGTTGGATAACCAGTTTGAGAAACCCGCAAGGCTCCCATCAAGATCCGGGGTAAGTGCGGGTCTAGAAGCCACCAGGGCCGTAGCGAGTTTGGAGGGTTCTATTTTTTTTTAAAGCTGGTTTCCGGTAGGAGGGGCCCGAAGGGCAGGCCACGGCTAGCTCCCAGGAGCAGTAGGTGAGACAGTGGTCAGACCAAACGACTGGAAGAGGATCTTCAGCCGTGATAGAGAAATTGGAGCAGATAGGGTCGAGAATATGGCCTCCTTGATGTGTGGGGCGATTGACCCATTGAGACAGTTGGGCAAGCTGGAGGATGTTGCAGAAAGCAAGTGAGTCATTCGAATCGGACTGGTCAAGGTGAATATTCAAATCCCCTAGGACCATATACTGGGAGAATCGAAGAGCCCTGGAAGTCACTGCATCGCCCCATGATTGCAAGAAGGACCTAGCAGGGCCCTGGGGTCGATAGATCAGAGAACCTCCCAACATAAAGTGGGGGGAGAACCTGATACTGAAATCCAGAGCTTCGCAGTCACCCCAAGCGTTAGTGTCGCCCCTAATGAGGTCCCATTTGTCCCTATACATGATAGCCACTCCACCCCCCCCTCCCCACAAGGCGATCTGCTCTGGCGATCTTAAAGCCCTCAGGGGTGGCCAGAGCAACAAACGGGTCAGATGTGTTATCCAACCAAGTTTCTGTAATAAACAGTAAGTCCACTGGTCTATCAGAGAGGAGCTCAAAAACATAGGAATGGTGCTTCTTTAAGGAGCACGCATTAATCAAAGCCGCCAAAATTGGCAGCGGCCTGGAGGGCCTAGACGAGGAAGCAGGAGATTGCACAGATAAAAGAGGCTCTAAGCACAATCTGAAGCCACACACTTAGTAACGTCTAATTCATAGTCTCTTGTTTTTAGAAATAAATTTCAAATTACTAAGTTTTCATAACAAAATCATTGCTGTTACTCATGCAGTTGATAGTGCTAACGAGCATTGGCAAAGCCAATAGATCTGTCTTGATTTAGATATTTGTCCATTTTTTGTTATGTATCTGGAAACAATAACAGAAACCTCACAGAGAGGTGCCAAAATACTGGCATGCCTTTTGCAGCATAGGCCTTTTGTTTACCTGTTATAAGTCACAGCCTTAATTACATAGGTCACAGTTCTTGGAAAGGATGTGTGGTGATTTTTTTTTGGGCTATGAACCTTCCAGAGACCGTCACCCCTTACCCCCAAACACACGCCTTTTTCGTACAAGCATTGGATAAGAATATCTAAAAGGAAGATAATGATAGTGAGGTGGAATGAAAAGTCTTTATAAGCTATACACTGTGGCATAGACCATATGATGCAAATAAAATGAAGCAAGTCCAAAATACTTTGTGCCTCTTCAAAACACGTGGTGACCATGGCCCAAAACATCTAGAGACACTATTTCCACCTAGACACCCTCCTGATTCAACCATAAGTCACATGGAGGCAGGTTAATCATATGCTGGGTGCTCAGTTTTAGAACTTACTGTGGCAACCTAATCTGACATTCTTGAAGGAAAAACTGCATACATGTCTCTTCCTAAAGGCATTCCAATTCCATCCCCAAAACACCGGACTGCTCCCCTTCCGGAAAGGTAAAGTGCCCCTCTGAGTTCAATTCGACCCCCCTAAGGTGCACAGATGTGAAAATCCCCTCACAAGGTCTAATTTAGTTCAGTTATTGATCTGACATCACCCAAGAAGAAATACGGTCAACCGAAGAAATGTCTTCAATATAACCATTGTTGTTAGAACGGAGTTATCCATAGTAAGCCAATGCCTTACAAGATATGTAAAATAGATACAAACATTCCCCGTCAAGCTTCATCGTAGAGCTATAATTGCCTTAAATTAAAATTATACGGCAAATCACCTGTGTTGATGAAGAATGTGATGAGTCATTCCACCTCCATGTTTTGTCTGTTTCTTGAAGAATGTTTCTAAGTTTAGCAACAATTTTAACTTTCATGTTAATCTCATAGATGATGTCCTTTGTGGTGGGATGAAATGTGCGAAGTGCTGATCAGTGAGGGGAGGGTGGAAGTTAAGTTTGTTTTGCCTATAATTAACTTAATATCACTTCAGATGATATAGTAGGGGACATTATGTGATTTTTATTACCAAACTTTATAGGGGTTTTAATTATTTATAATAAAAACCCTTTAACAAAGGTTTCTCAGTGTATTTGTGAAAATTGATCTTTGTTCATGTAGTTTTCAGTCATGCGCAGCCCATTCTGGATGCAGGGGCTTACTTCCAGCCAGGTGCCACGCCATACCCTAGAAACCCCTTTGCATTGCTGTCAAACATGCACAGCGGTCTATAAAGGCCTAGCAGGTCTCTGGCCACAACCTGCTTTCAACTGCCTGTGTGCCAATAACCTGTTCTGTACAGCTTTCAGTGCAAAGCATGATGTATCCTCAGCTGAAGCTTTGACCAGCTACCATGCCCCCCAGAGCCACAGCACTTACCCTTAAACCCTATGCAACATATTTTGATGCCGGCCATACCCTCTAGCCATATCCCAAACCCAGCCCCTTTGCCATCAGGACCTACTGGAGTCTTATGGGTTGGGTGTAGAGCCCATGTCATGAAGTTAGAAAGCATACTAAGAAAAGCAAATTAAGAAAGTTGCATGTTTAACAGAAAACCTTTTGCACATTTTTTAACATATTTAAAACATGTTTCTTGATTTGCTAAAAACCAAAACTGGGTGAAAATATGAGAAACTTGAGTATTTTCAACCAATAGAGCTAATATGGTCATTTAGAGTATAGAAGATGGCCTGGCAAACCGCAGTGTTCCTACTGATAAGTTGAGAGTACTATTGGCAAAAATGAAATTACATTTGGCCTACCAGGTCATTGTGACCAGCTTGGCATTATTTTTGTTTTTCAGAAACAAATTCCCAAAGCAAAAGTTTGTCCCTGACAAGTTGCGAGTTTTAATTTTTCCTGATTCCAACTTCTATGCCTTGCAGGGCCATCACTCACAGGAAAAATCAGCATTGGACTGTTTTCTAATGCTGAAACAACAATGATCATGCAAAGGATAGGCTGCCGACAAGAGTTTCCAATGTAGGAGCCGATTGACTTCATGTCTTAAAGTTGGCGGTTCTTAACTCAAAATGAGGTGGGGAACTAGGAGAGTGGTGGAATGGGTCTTTGGGCTGTGTATTGAATGTCACATTCCACCACACCTCGAAATCGGGACTGAGTTTTTAAACTGGGTTAAGGGGAAAAATCTATTAAAAAAACAAAAGAAAATAGGAGTGAATGCCTTGGTCATGGCCATACATCCCTCAATCAATCAATCAATCACGGCATTTATAGAGCGCGCTACTCACCCGGGAGGGTCTCAAGGCGCTGGGGGAGGGGGTAAGTTACTGCTCGAACAGCCAGACCCACCGAAAGGGAAATAGCCCTCACCAGTGTAAACATATAAACACTGATAAACAGCTGCACCCCACAAACTAAATGCATTTCAAAAAAAGGAAAAGGAGAGTGAAAGGGTCAATTTTGTTTCTTCCTGAAGGGGCCAATACAATGTAACTTTGTTATACAAGGTAACGGCAAGAAAGACTGGGCTAACATTCTGCTTGAGTTTTGCTGTTTAGGGATGTCACTAAAAAATTGTTTCTTCTTCCTTTTGCTTTTTTCAGTTTTGTGGTCTTTGGTCTAAAGATGCAGGGTTTAGAAGCATGTTTTAAGTCTTATTTAATTATTTTATAAACTGTAGAGAATTAGGAAATATCAAAATCATATTTGATATTTTGACTATGTTTGATTCTTTCACTGATAGGTAAAATGGCTGGTTTCATAAGAATCTTTCCCAATATGTACCATCACATTTACCCAGAGACAGAGAACGGGTGAAACCCTTTGATACATCAGTCCCCTTTTCTAGTGAGTCAGTATTGATAGTAGGTGAATTGCCGAACACCCCGGGCTTTAAACATTCAATGAAAGGTGTAGTGACAGGTATATGTGAAAAGAGTGCTGTCACCAAGCAGCTGGGATAGTGGTGAAAACATGATACCAGACATTTGGAAAACATGGAACGCAGTGTCACTTGGAATGCTGCTGAAAAAAGTTCTTACCAAGTTCAACAAAGATTGGAGGGATATTGTTTGTATTTGCAATGATTCAGCTACGTATATGAAAATGTTGTTTGATGACCTGTCAAATCGATACCTGAACTGAACTGTTTCCCTGTAAGAGATCCTTGCCACTTGCTAGATGGTATGCTGAAAGTATCTTACCAATCTTCAGAATTAATGAAGAATGCTATTGAGTTTGTAGTCCATTCCGTTGCACTGTTTAGTTTTGCGGGGGAACTAAAACCCATATATTTCTCATTTTGTGCTTTGTGTGCATCAAGGAAGGAGTCATTCCCAACTGTGCCATTTTCCCTGGTGGTTCTCAGTCCATGGGGCCGTGAATGCTATATTGTCCATGTGGCAACCGTTTACAGAATTTTTGCTTACTGATGATTCCAAAGGCAAGAAATGTGAGGATCTTCGGTCGCATATTGATAGTGATGTGAAAAAAGTACACTCTACTGCCTTCTTAGATTTGTACAGGAAAACATGACTGCTGTAGTAAACATATTAAAAAACCTAGGGGCATATTATCAAGCCCCTATCGCCAGCACAACGTCACTTTTTGTGACGTTGTGGTGGCGATAGGGTCAGCTCCCTATTATCAGGGCAGCGTTAAGCCACTTAGCGTGGCTTAAAGACACTTTAATTGGCTTAACGCTGCCTTGATAATAGTGCCCCTTTCACGTTAAATTTAACGTGAAAGGGGCGTGCAGTGGGTGTTGCGGTGGGCGTTCCACTGCAACACCCATTCACTCGGCGCTGCCACCTATTATCAAGAGAGGCGATAATAGGTGGCAGCGTCAACTTAAGACCAGGAAAATCCTGGTCTTAAGGTGGCGATAAGAGGAGAAATGCTTCATTTCTCCTCGTATTTTGCTTTTTCCATGTGTGCTGCCTTGTGCAGCACACATGGAAAAAACAAAATGCCAAGGTTTGTTTATGTACAGGAAGGTGTCCCTTCCTGTACATAAACAAACCTTTTTTTAAAATGCCATTTTGTAACTTACATGTGTGCTGCATGAAGCAGCACACATGTAAGTTACAAAATGGCATTTTAGGTTTGTTTACGTACAGGAAGGGACACCTTCCTGGTCATAAACAAACCTCCCTGCTCGCAGACACCCTTGCACTCTGGTGCAAGGGTGCCTGCGTTGGCGTTAAGTCGTGAGACTTAGCGCCTTCGCAAGGGGAAACGCCAGGCTGCACCATATCCTTTCGTAATATGGTGCAGCCTGGCGCTTCCGAAGTGGCGATGAGAGGCGTTAAGCCAAGGAGGCTAACGCCTCTCATCGCCACTTCCTTGCTAATATGCCCCCAGAGTCTGAAAATACCCCTGTCTACCAAGTGTTCAGCGTGATAGGAGTAGATGTGAAACATCTCCTGAGAGTAGGCTGGGCGACACTTTTAGTGACTTTGGCACTGCAATATGTTCCACATTAGAATGCTTGCCACTTGGTAAGCAAAGACATGTTGAGGAGCAATTCAGGAAATGTTATTTTACAATGCACTAGAAATGGCTTGCAATGATGCATAGAAATGTCCCTTCACCAACCATGGCATTTGAAGTCAATGAAACCTCACTGTGGTACTCTGCACAAGTTCTAGATCCCTTGCGTAAAGGGAAATTTTCTCCAGACTTTGAAAAGTACTACTTCATTTTTGACCGCTTCAATAACTCTGAGCGCATATGTTACAGAACCTGTCCCAGAGAATCGCAATATTCAGGTGCACCAGTATTGGCATGCAAAGCTATGTCAGTGGCCAGAGTTAGCAAACTGTGTAATGGCTGTTGTGGCGTTGCTCGTCTCAAGTGCCAATGTTGAGAGGGCCTTTTCACAAAAAAAGTTTACATGGGAAGGAAAGAGAGAGTGCACATGACCAAAGACTCACTGAAAAAGTATTCTATGGTGTACTACAATACGTTTGATTGGTTGTAATGTATTTGGACCTCATATACACTGTACGTACACTGTCTATATACCATGCACTATCAGTGCAGAAAGCAAACAATAATAAAAGCAAAATGTTCCATAAACACCGGAAAAATACTGTTTTTGTTGTCTTTAATGGCGTGAGAATGTGTAACCACTGATAACCACTGTTTTTTTAAGGTATTGAAAACACTGGAAAAAACACACTAGAATTTACCAAAAATAGAAACTGGAAACAGGAAAGCCTAATTATATCCCTAGTCAAAATTATATCTGCACTTTCTTTACAGATGATCCCAGACGTCTGCAATATTGATTTGTGCTTCTGGGCAATGCTTCCATTCAATGCTGAATGTCAAAAAAATAAAGAAGTTCCTCACAATATTTGTAGAACCTTTTAACCAGATCATATACTTAAAAATAATTAAAAGTATATAAGATCAACCAACCTGGGTTGTGAAGAACCTAACGAAAATCACAAATTGTACCTGAAAACAATATATACTTAAATAACAAAAATGTAATATATTTATTCAAAAGAAACCAACAATTCCATTCTTAAAACAATAATACAAACTATTCCACATAGAACATAAAATGTTAAAACAAAGCAACTTAAATGTTGGTTTGCAACATTATTAATCGATATGGACTCAAGAGAGAAACATGCTAGTTAGAACAAAAAACCCTTAAATGAAATAGGGAAAGGTTTATCAAAGTATGCTTTCAGATATTAATCAAACACAGTCAGTTTTAATATCCAGCTGTGCATCTATGTTTAAATGTCGAAGTTACCATAAGTTGAGCTATTAGTGGCTGAGCGCTTTAATAAATCAACCAATGTTGGGCTTTGAAAAACAAGGACAACTACCAAAACTGACCAGAAGATTATGTCAGGATGGTGGTTCACAACTCTGTCAGTGACTGAGCTGGGAGTGCTAATGTCACTCCCCATGGTTAAAATCAATGATCCGCCTCCTGTACTGAATGATGATGGGCAAAAATTGCAGTGCTGGTAAGTGAAAAATTACACGGATGATGGTAGCAAAAAGTTAGAGGTCCAAAGGGATAAGTGAGAAAATAAACAGGGAAGCCACTATTTCAAATCAAGTTCACAAGATAGTGATGTGCAAGATGTTATGGAGCCTTGGTCCTGCCCAGACTTTTCTTGATTGTGGCAATTTTTCATACAGCATAAAGGAGCCTGAAAACTGAATATGTCAAAACGTAGTCTTAAATAAAGATACTGAGTGGGAGCACTGGGACAGAGGATCACAATTGTTCTTCCAACATACCATTTAATCACTCCCTTTGACTGCAAAGCCACACGCTTGGCATGATCTTTGGTTGTGTGCCTTTGCTTTGGATGAAAGCAAAAGCCATGTTTTATGCCCACTCTCAAAGGCCATAGAGCCCACTTGGATCCATGCCGTTGACTTTGGCCATGCTTTCTACTCGATCCATGCACCACCACCACTCGCTGTGTTATGGACTTGATTGGAGGCAGTGGCATTTAGACCATACCATTCTCCCACTCTCTCTATCCCCAGGGCCCACTGTACACCGATAACAGAGTGTGGCCTGCGTCATTGTCCAGTGCCCTCTCATCTTTTATGCAGGTCCTGCAACTGTCTCCAAACACCAACCATATACTATTTACATTAAAACATCTTTTGAGTTTTTGTAGATGTACTCTTTTTTTGTTTTTGAGATTCTAGATCCATTCTCAAACACTTTGAAAAACTGGTTTGAGTTTTCAAATGTAGCTGCCGATTTACTTATTTTTCTGTCAAATGAAGGGTATCTTCAACCATTCGTTTATCTACCTTGATCCCCTTAGGTTCAGAAATATCACATTTGTCTTAAATATGCCCCACACAATGTCTTAAGGTGATATGAATGATCTATTAGGAATCGATTTTATTGCACAGTGGCAGCCACATCAGATTGTGATGATTCTTTAAATTGCCATTGAATGATCGAGAACCGCCAGCATGAGGGGAAAAATAGCTACTTCAGCAAATCAGATTTGTTTTTTAAATGATATCAGAGCTATTGGCTGCTGACTCGGGCCATCCAACGCCTTCGAAAAAATGAGGATGAAGGAGGCTCAGGACACGACACAGCTACCCTGGTGCCTGCCTCGTTGGCAAATACCAACAGGACAGTGGTGCACCTGTTAGGTATCCTGGACCTTCACCCTTGAAGGCATGAGGTAGTTGCATATCAGAATATGTGTGCAAAAATATTGTCTGACCTAGATATTGTATCGTAAATGTTTTAAAAAATATCCCATTAGGTGCACATTTTCTATTATTAACTCCAGTTGGGAGATATTAAAATTGCAGTATTCTTACATCGCACCCATGAGGGTGAAGAAAGCCCAGGAAAGCAAACATCCTTCCCGTGGGCACCTTTGCAAGTATAAACAGTACAATAGGCTATCTGTTTGCTGCTTCTGTCAGCATCCTTTGCGCAAGTGACCTGAATTTCGCCATCACTGATAGTAAGTCAGGGAGTCAGAAATTCTCCACATGTACTTGGAAAAAGCAGGGGGGAAGAAATAACACCCAACCTTGGTTATAGTGAGAGGAAATGGGAAGCATCAATTCCCCATTCTTGAACAAGGAGTGGGGTAAACATTCCTCCTGCTCTTAAGGCAGAGGGACAACTGGTAGTCTTCAACCAATATCAAAGTGGGGAAATGGAGGAATGATTTCTCAATGTACTTGGTCTAAGCAAGAGTGCAACAAATCTTTCTGACTTTAAGTAAGGCAGGGGGCATAACAACCCTGCCAAAGTAAGGTGAGGGAGGAACAAATACCCCACCCATGGGCAAACTGGCAAGACCAGGCGGTATTATGCTCTGTAAAGTTTTTATTATTCGAACAATCTTGTTTAGAAGATAAGTATTGGGTTGCCTATAGTTCACTGAGTTTTTTTCGAGTTTCTTCCTAGACTATGGCTTAGATTTTCTCAACAAGCCACCAATATTTCCTTGAGGAGGCGCTCAAAAGGATGTGCTGTTTTCTTGCAAATTAACTTTAAAACCAACTTCGAAACTGGTTGGCTGTTGTTGATTTTTTTTATCACAACTTAGAAAGGTGCGAAAGCCCCACTTAAAGAGAACTTTGTGACCTGCCGGTAGGAATTGTAATATTTGTAAGAATTACAGGCAGAAAGTCTTCGCAACTTCACACACCACTAGCTAAAGGTTATTTCTTCTATACTGATTAATTTATATCCCAACGTGGCAATGGATCAAATCACACGTGAATGAAGCAAAAGTTTAATCAAAAGAAGGAAATGCAGAACAGAATTTTTAGTCTTGATCGGAGCCCTTGAATTGGCTCTCCTGACAGTCAATCAGCCATGCATGGTCTTTGAGCATGTGCTGGTCAATAGTCTTGGTAAGGGGGGCGGGAGGTGTTTGCAATTCCAGGCTGCAGTGCTGCACGTGCATTTTGTGGAGTCGGTATTGAACTTCATGGCCCCTTGCTTGTAAGGATGCCAGCTACCTTTGCCACCACTCAAGCTATACCAATAGTCAAGTCTAGTTCTCTGTCCTTCTTCTATCTCTCAATATCAACGCACTACACCTGTCCAAACAGGGTTTCATAAGGTAAACACCCGTGATGTGACTAAAGGCCGCAGGCTCAGATGAGCTTAAAGGCCTTAAGGGAGGAGTGGTGCGTGCACTTAGCTAGTAACCAGGTGCCAAATTCTGCAGCGTGGCACACTGCGATTTTCAAATCCTTTAAGCACATAAACTATAAAGACAATGAATGATTCAGCACTGGAGCTCACTGTAGATTTGAGTGATAAACACCTCATGCTGAGAACACTGAATACTGATACCTTACTGCTGGCCCCACTGACTGAGTGTATAGCAGTTCTTTCCTTGCGCTTTTACAGGGCTAACCATATTTTGTTTCCGTAACCTGCAACATTACAATTGTCTCAAACTGGCCATATTGTGCAGACTGGGACAACGGTGGAATAAGTAATACCTAGCGGGATGCAAGTATCACCTGTAACGAGAAAGAGAAAGCAGCAGAGAGAATGGTCACAGTGCCAATCAGAAGACGTCATGCATGGCTGAAAATGTCCAGCCTGACACAAGAGTCAAAGTACAGAGCCCTTGACTGACCTTTTGCCAGTATTTTTCCACTGTACAACAGATGAGGCACTTAACCAGTTTAAGAAAAACATTGCTACTCTTGAGTCTCATTATAATTTCTTCAAGACATTAGAACACATTTCCCTCGGGTTCCATTGAGTTCAGAAGGTAAAAATGAGTCCAAAATGGCCGCCCATATTTAAGGATAAAGCCGGTGAAGCCGGCTCCTTTCATGCTCACAGGGGAAAGTCCACCTCCTACCAATGTACAATCATTGAGACATCAGAAAACAAAACTCACTTGCTGTCTTGATTGCCAATAGAGATAATGTTATTCTAAGTAAAAATAGACAATCAACATGTAAACAGCGCTATGAAATAATATGGCGCAGTGTTGTACTTACTACAATGTCTGAGGCACAAGGGTAATATGAGTCTCAAACAGGGCAGTGATCACAAGTCCCTTTGGCGGTGGGTAGGACTTTTGTGCTTTAGGGACCCTCAGCAGTGTGCATTTTCATTCAGCCAAGAGTGGACGGCTTCAACACAGCTGGGTCCCCGCTTGTGGCTGCTCACCGTTTGTGGTTCATCAAGGCGGATGGACAACCACGGAAGGTTTCCTATCTACTCACAGTTCACTTAATTTGATGGGGGCTGGAGAGGGGTCCAGTGTGCTACGCCATACTCAGCTCCTTTCCGCAAAATGCTCACTTCTGACAGGCCAATGAACAAACTCACTATATTTGCAAAGAAAAAAATAGAAGAGCCATATATTCTCCAGGGATAATATCTATCTGTGGAAAACAACTTCATAAAGTTTATCTTATAGTTTAAAAGTAATGTCACTAACGGGATTATGACATGACCGTATAGGCTTTGAATGTTCCGTCAATAATTAATTAATCCTTCCTACAATAATTAATGATGGTGACAAATAAATCCCAGTCCCTAAAATTGAGTGCCGGTGCCCACCAACTGCATCCACTGACACTCATTAAGCACTGGCAGTGCTTAGTTTGTAAAAAAGTAAGTGTCTGGGCCCTTCTCGGGAGGTCACTTCAGCCTGCACCACCCATTGCCCCTACTAGCATTGCCAATGACAGTACCAACACAACTACTAACCATTGCACTCCTACCAGTGTGACAATTCAGTCTATTCCAGGCCAGCCAAAGCAATATTAATGTCATGAGTGGCAGGTATTATTCCTTTTTAATGTATATTGACTTATAAAACTCACTTGTGCTCATCTCAAAATTAGACAGACAGCGCCACCATGTGGTGAACTGTCACTAGAGCCGGTGCTAACAATTAAGCGCTGGTGCTGAGGGTGGGAAAGAAACCACCGGCTCAAAATAAGGACTGCATTGTGCCCCATGGTAACTAGGCTCCAGCTTTAACCTGCTTATTTGGCGTTGCAACTCAAGCAGGGCTTTAAGTGGGCCGGGTTCACTATTCTCTATCGGGCTCTGTTTTGTGCCCTGGCACAGGCAGTCCGGTTTTTTCCCAGACTGCAGTGACAACAGGCACATTGTTGTCCGCGTGCTCACACAGCTCACTTCTCACTAGTGGAGAAGTTACGGCATGACATCATGCCAGATGAGCGTTAGTAGGGGAGGGAAATCCTGTAAAGAGAGTCATTTTCTCTTTGGATTTCCCTTCTCTTTTTGAAACTCAGGAGCAGCAACATTGTCGTGGTGTCACCAGGACTTTAAGTGGAAGCTTTTTCAATATTATATACAAGCCATATTGCTGCTTATTTATCTTATGCAACTAACAACCATTAACAAAGCCAATAGTCCTGAGTTGTTGTAGGTATGAAGTTACTTGTATCATATATCTGGAAGTAATGAAAGAAAAAGAAAAATAGAAGTCAGGCGGCACACTATGCTAAGCACAGACTTTTACCTTACGTGTTTTAAACCACGCCCCTAATTACACTGGCCACGCCCCTTTGAGAGACCCCCGAGTTTTTTTTATCCCACTTAAAGCCCTGAACTCAAGAATGGTAAAAGCGAGAGAGTTTGAGTTTTCTTGTGTATGGCCTAATTTTACCATATATTATTTGCATTGTGGAGTTAAAATCTATATTTTCTTTACAAGGTAAAGACCTCTATTCATTTATCTTTATGAGTTTGAGTTTTTAGTTTATACTGAATGTGGCACCAACACTAAACCCATGGCTTACTGTGATTAGGCTTGAACTGTGCAACCCAACTATCTTAGGTGAGCCAATGAAGCAATAGCTCCTGTATTGATGATTTATAGGCCAGTAGAAAGCACATACTTAACCACATGTTTGAGGTTCTAGAGAATCTTCACCATCTTGGTTTCTCTAAAGACAAGAATGTTTCACCTTAGAAATGACTTAGGAAGTACTATTCTTTGTAGGCTGTCAATCCCTTTCCTCCTAAGAACACAGTCTCGTCTTAAAACAGGCAATATCTCGTTTCCAGAATAGGTATTCCACCCCATTGTGCTGATTTCAAAACCTGCTGGCAAGAACCTCAATTGAGGGCAGCAAGTAGAGCTGTGGTTATCCAGTTTCTTGCCTTTTGCTACTCCTGGCATTCCCCTTGCAATTCCTGTTCTTAGGGGCCGTTAACCAGGCATCTAAGATCTGGGTTTGTTTTCTTTGGTTTTCAATGTTTCCCCTTCCTTAGCAGGACATTGAAGGTGCTTGTGAGTCTAAAGGCACAAGTCCTAAAAAAAGAAGTGGAGGGGTTAACCAAGTTAGACAGTATGCAAGTGACATCATGGAGCATGACATCAGGGCGCTGCATCACAGGAAGTGACATCACAAGAAGTGACATCAGATCTTAACACCTCACACATGTTTAGCAGGTCTATCATGAGTACATTTGAGTGCATTACGAGATTTAACAAATGAGATTTTGCTTCAGGGTTGTGCCAAAAAGTGACGCAACCCTGATGCAAAATCTGGGCCTCAACTATAGATTATTTTTTTTTTTAACTCTGCCACAAAGAAATTTATAACAAGGAGAAACGTGGCAGTACATCTGTTGTGCTTAATTAGTTGCAAAATGCCACAAAGAAATTTATAACAAGGAGAAACGTGGCAGTACATCTGTTGTGCTTAATTAGTTGCAAAATGTGCGTTTTAAAATATCTTATGGATAACTCTGGAGGTTGACACATTTACTAGATAGATCTGTGTTTTGTCTAGTCTCAGTTTTGAATCAAAGTTGTATAGAGGGTTAATTTGTCTCCTTCGAAGCACATCATCTAACATGCAGATGACAGATTTTTATTTTATGTAGCTAGGTAAGCTGGTTACTGCTTTAAACACAGAGATCCTTTTGTTACTTGCAGTTCATAACTAGTAATCCTTCTAATATTGCACAGTGAGCTATGAAAGACGTGACTCCTACACCTTGTAAACCTTACTGTCTCATATGACACATCCCGTACACTGATTTACACACATATGATTTATTGTCATATAATGTGTATATGTGATGTAAAGCACACTGATGCAATGCATTGGGATGAGTAGCGCTATAAAAGAAATAAAACAGAATAGTGATATTTAAAATGCTATTTGTGTAAACACAGGGACAGACCAACACATGTGACATTCTTACAGTGCGTGCATATATCTTTTATACAGGGAGTGAAAAAATAAAAACCATGCCTCTCTTAAGTACCTGTGAAGTGATAAGCTGCGTGCCTTTTGTTCTCCTCCATTTCAGTTCCATCTAGGTGTGAGGCTCCAGATAGCTGCCAGCCAGGTTAGAACAAAAGGACGCCTTATGGCCCCTTAACCTCGGCCTTTGTTTTGGCCTTAGCCCGAATTTAAAATAACAAAGCCCAATCCCGGCCTGCAACTTGCTGTTGGAAAAGGAAAGCAGACAACTTGCAGGCGGCACTGCTGAATGTGTCCAGGTGTTGGAAAATCACACCAGGACAAATTCAGCATAATACACTGGGGCCCAACTTGTTGGCAGGGTGGACAGCATCCACTCTGTGAAATAAGTGGGAGAACGCTGTCTACCCTCATGTACCCCCGACTTGTGCCCTGGTGGGGCTAGTGTGGGTCAAGGAGTCAACTTTGTGATGTTACTGGGTGTTAAAGGGTGTGCAGATCTCTTCCAGTACACCTGGCCTTCTTGCAAATCAACGTTGTTCAATGAGTGTAATAGTTGGGTGCGCCTTGGCAGGTATATGGTCAGATTTTCTAGGAGAAACACACGTTTCTGGGATCTGGTCGAGACCAGTTCTGAAAAGTATCAAAACTGAGCCCCCCGAAGCAAAGTCTGTCATAGTGGGATGTGCAGTCCAATATCCTTTGAGGAGCTTTCTTTGGATCTCGGGGCCCAGAGTTGTCCTGACACATTGGATTCCTCAACGTACGGATGGGGTAATACCTTACCAGCTCTAGAAATGCCCAACCATGAGTCTTAGGGCACTACTATCCTCAGGTCTCATAGCCTTCCTGCCCCTAGTGAAAGCACGGATAGGCCTCATTTGAACAAAGGACAATGCTACATTATGTTACATTGATGAAACACACGCTAATTCTGTCTGGACAGAAGGTTTCACCTCCTCGTGAGCACCAGTGGCGTAACATTAGCCCCCACAGTGCGGGGGGACCCAAGCTCCAGGGGCCCCCTCCGGCACTGTGCACGGGTGGGCCTGAGAATTCCTTACAGGCTCTGGAGCATGGGGGATCCCCCTCCATGTACTTTGCAGGGGGGCCCCTCAAGTTTCGTTACACCACTGGTGAGCACCATTTTAACCCCAGATTATTCAGCGATCACCATCTGTAAGATGACTGCTTATCCTTCAATGTCTGCCAGTGCAAAGCACCATGTGCTGTTTTGTTTCGTACCATTTGAGCCAGAAACTATTTTTTGTAGAAATCGGATATTTTTGCACTTGATGGGCATTATTTCACAAGTGTGCTAAACAAAGAATTATGCAGAAAATACAATAGCCACAGAAATGTTTGCATTATTTACCCTGTAAACTATCTCACGTTGCTCGTTCAAGCACAGCCTAAAGCTCTGGATGTTTTCCTATAAATGCGTTCAGCCATTGCTTTAAGCTTCCAACTCAGCTGGTTTTGCTGAAGCGGTGGTCTACCAGTAGCCTCACAGTGGATAGATTGTTCGTCTGGTTATAGGGCTTATCAAAAAGTACCTAATGTTGCACTATCTCTCATTGTCGCCTCTCTTTTGTCTTTGAATGACCCTCTCCTTACTTCCCATCCTCTGCATACCTCCTCTCTCTGAGTGCAGACTACTCTAAGTTATTTGCATGCTTTCTTTAATCTCCACTATTGTGCTTCAGTAATTTGCCCACACCTCATCTTAAAAATCACAACCTATCATTCCTTGAAAGTGATACCCTGCAACCTAGCAATACGTAGTCTCAACTAGCTCCTCTTCCAATCCCACCAGCCATCTGCATGAACTTACATACCCACCACTAATGATCACACCTAACTCTTACTAATTTAAACCAGCACAAACACACTGGAGTAAATGCATGGTATTGACTCCTATAGAGCACAAAAGCAATCCCAATAACCAACGATAACCACTGAACTAACCACTAAACTTGGGTTCGAGAGCAGTGTGCTGCCCAAGGTAAAGTGCTCCAATACCTTATTAAAGGTGGTAAGCACAATATAATAGTAATTACAATACAATAGCATAATTCCAGTGGCCCTGATTAAGACTGAAGAAGGGCTCACTCAATAAACCTCTTTGCTCCCCAGTTTCAAAGAGGCCTCTTGGGTGGGACGAGTCAGTCTTCCTAAAAAATGCTGTTCTTCAGAGGAAAAGGGAGTCTGTGTGTCTGTGAACGCTGCACTTTGGCAGAGTGCATGGTTGGAAGAGTGTTGTGCTTGCTGACAGCCTACGTGGGAAGTGTTTTGGTTTGGTGTGTGTATGTGTGTGTGACCAGAGTGGTGTTCTTACCATGGCCTAGGTCATGGAGCTTAGCATTGTGATGGAGGAAGGGTAAGTGAGAGACAGGGTGCTCCAGGTTATAGTTAGCTTGCAGTTATACATTGCTCTGCAGTTCCCATGATGATTTTATGCTGAATACAATTTTAAATCCTCCTCCTGAGCAGTGTATTCCAATAAAGCCATTCACTCAGTGAATCTTGTGAGTCTAGGAAGGAGAAAGGTAGACCAGAGAGAAGATAAACAGCGCATCCTGGCCTCACCTACCCATGGCTCAAAATTCTTATTTTCAGTGAAGATCTTTTTCAGAGAGAAGGCATAATATCTCATCCCTCCCTTCAATCACCCAGTCTGAGCCCATGGTTCCTGAAAGCTTGCCCTAGCCTTACATTAATCTTCATGAAAAAATAATGGCAGACATCCCAGCAACCAGGAAGCCCTAAGCACGGAAGAAGTACAAATGAACATGGCTTAAAGCTTGTCTCTTGGCTCGGGCCAAATCTCAGATAAATTGACATGCACTATAGGTTTTATCCTCTCCTTTATTTTCCCTCTGGCCAATTCAGACATATAGGTCACATTCTACAAAGATTAACTAACCACTATTAGGAGTTACAAAAATACCAGAAGCTGGATATATACGCCTAGCTGAATAAACTCAGCAAAGTGTTCATTTGTGGTCTTTCCATCACTCTGATGGCAAAGCCCTATCCATTATGGGATATAGATGTAGCCTAGAATGCCTTGGCCCTTGAGCCTATACCGTGTGCAAATATGAAGATAATTACGTGAAAGACTTCAATTCTGGTAGCGATTGCCTATTCAGCATTTAATTTGTCAAAAATAAGTGCCAGGGCCCTCATCAGAAGGCCACTGCTGCTTGCACCACTTATTGACCCTGCGAGCTCTGCCAATAACAAAGAATTTCAAAAAAGGCCACAGAAACTTTTATTTTTAAGAAAACTGTAAGATTGCCTCTGAGGGGGTTATGGTGAATACAACTGTTAATGACAATAGAAATGGCTTATGGGTTAAAGATGTTCACATCTCCAAGAATGATCTATCTACCATTGATCCCCTGGCTGGAAGAGTAGATGATGTACTTGCGGCTGCTCTCATTCCCCTCCCCCATATTTCATTGTTAACTAATTTTAATCCAGCTGCTGAACCTTTTTGTGCTGATCCATAAATAGAATACAAATATTGCATGGGCAGGTGGAAAAGATGCTTCTCTCTCCTCTTTGACTGCAGTTACTTCTGCGTTGGATTTTGTAGCCTTATTTGATCATGATCTAATTTTGAATCGCTCATTCTTATTCTCATGTTTTGTGGATGTTGACGACTTGAAGATGATTTAAATTAGTGGTATTTCTCTTGTTACCCTATTGCATTCTCCTTCAGTGAGTAAAGCAAGGGTTTTGTTTCAGTCTGCAGTAGTTGCACATCTGGTCCTGCAAAATAGTGACTCCCTTCAATGTAGAGTGATTGATATGATTCCTGTGCCCCGGGAAAATAAGAACTATAAACAACAATATGAAAATATGAGCCGCTCTCTCCCGGAGTGCTATCTATTGGCTTCAAACAAGATGTCTGGTGAAAATTGAAAGTCTCTACAGGTCCCGGTAGTGAATGGAGGGAGATATGAGGTTAAGCGTGGTCCTATGGGGTCCAGGTGTGCTCTTTCCATAATTGAGGATGATCGTTCTAAATGGAATTACTTGGCCGGAACACTTAATGGTGCTCGTACATTGGGCCCATTGTTTAAATCTTGTAGTTAATAATAGCTTAACAGTGATTTCCTGGAAAGCAGCTGGTTTAATGAATAAACATGAGAAATTGGAATTTTTAAATAGCTTGAAGTCTGATGTAATCTGCATTCAGGAAACCTGGTGCCCATCTGACCCTGTTCTAGACGGATATTTTGTATTAAGCTGCAATGCCGCTCCATTTAGGAAAGGGCATGCAACAGGAATAGTTTCCTGTATTCTTCCAATCTTTTCCAGACTATAAAGATTAACCCAATCTTGGGCAAGAGCATGAGAGATTCCATTTTAGTTGTAAATTTTTATATTCCCCCAGATTCACATCGTAATAAATTGCTGCCTGACCTTTTCACCTATATAAGTGAGGTTACGGATCGGGGGGCGAACTCCAGGTTATCTTAGTTGGAGATTTAAATTGTAAGGTCTCTAACCACTCTATCAGCTTGTTTGCTGATGTTGAAAAATAAGAAGCATTACTTATCCCCCCAATCCACTTCCCGTCAAAAGTAAAAACAGATAAGAGAGAACTGACTCCTTGGCCTACTAGAAAGAAATTATGACGATGTGAATATAAATCGTAGATTTGTCCATGACTCTCTTGCCCAATATACTCATAAATCTCAGTGGGTTATTCCATAATTGATTATCTCAATGCCTCATATTCTGCCTTTAATCTTAGATCTGATTTGAAAATTAGTGATCATAGATCTTTAGTTTTTTCTCTTTAGGTAATTATGTCATCAGTAGGGTTGTGGAAATTTGATGGTGCTAATTCCAAGTTTAATAAGAACGCTGGTAGAACACAATGCATCCCCGTCATGATTTCTAACCTAAAAGGGCTATTGGAAAGGCAGTTAATGAGATAGGCCTTTGGAAAGTTGATGTATGTCACTTCGTTTGTCAATTTATGAAGCATATTATTAGTAAAGATTTCCAGATCCATGCTAAGTCATCTCATAAACCTTTGTGCTTTCCTCACCTCTCTATGAACAAAAAAATGAAAAAATTTATTAGAATCCAATTTATCTCTTTCTCAAAGAAAAGGGATAGACTGATAACCTTACTAAAGAGGAGAAAAAGACGTTTAAACATTGGTTTAAAAAACTGAATTTAGAATGTGAATGGATTGATTTAAGAAAAGCTACATTCAGGAAGGATGCAAGAACATTTTGGGAAATTATTGCAGACTGTTGTGGGTCAAGAGTCAGATCTCATGCCTCTTCCAGGATATATGGGGCAGTTTTAACATGGAATTATATGCTGATAATCCAGGAGTTGGATTCTGTACTGGAGCTCTCCCCGCAGGTTCTGAGTTGTTAACAGCTAGTTATGAACCACCCCCTATATATGAGATAGAGGCTTCGATCTGCCCGATGCGAACTTCTGGTGCAATGGGCCCAGATGAAGTCCCACTCTCAGTCATAAAAAGGGAAGATAAACTTTGGGCAATGATACTCTCCCAGTCTTTGAATTCTGTTATGCCAACTCTACAGTGCCTCCATATTGGACCAGAAGTGTAATTGTCCCATTATATAAAACGGGTGACTATAATTTGCCTATTAACTACTGACAAATTGCACTTTTAGATGCTGTGGGCAAGATTTTACTAAGTGCTCACTGAAGAAACATTCCACTATAACAACTGGACTTCAGAAAAAGCATGGTATTTTAGATAATATTGCAGCTTTGCAACTTATTACTAAAAAATGTGTCTATCAGGGGCTCCCCAGTATATGCCACATTCATCGACTTTTCCACAGCCTTTGATAAAGTTGATCATCCAACCTTGTGTAGAAAATTGTCTAAACATGCCTGAAACCCTATTGCGTCAAATTATTGCCCTACACTCCACCACCTAGTGCAAGTGACTGTTAGGCGGGGATCGAGGACTATCTGCGGTTATTCCAACAAAAAATGGCCTGAAGAAGGGGCGTTGTTATTTTCTGCTGAGACCTCTCTTTTTAAATGTTTCTGTCCGAACGACTGCTGAAGCTCTATATTTACAGTTCAGCCTGTCCTACACCCAGGTCTGAAGAACAAAGGAGAATGCACTGGACTCTGTTACAAGTCTAGTAGTCTCAGTCCAAGTGCAGTGTGGGTTTAAAGAATGGTCCACTATAGCCTCAAAAGTCCCAGTTGGTCACTTATTTTATATATTATCTGCTCACACACTGTGATTCTGAACAGTTCTGTCAGCCATTCCGTGGTGGTAGGGAGAGGAGGCTGCCTCCAATGCCTCAAAATACACACCACTGCAGCCTCAAGAGCTGTTGCAAGCCATCACTAGTTGTGTTTACTTGGTATCGCACAGTCCGTCATGTCATGAAGGAGGGCAGATGTATCAATGAATGGACCTGCAGTCCTTGTACATCCAAAGCTGCCTACATAGCGGCCTAGTATGGTTGGAGAGGGGAAACAGCGTTTACAACGCTGCTGTTACCACGCAGGTAGGTAACAACGTGGTCGTTACAACGACCGCGTTGTTACCACGCATGGCTTTACATCGCAAGTCGTTTCTATGACTTGCGCTAGATGGCGTGCAACACCAGGGAATGTGTTGGATTTTAAATCCAACACATTCCCTGCTGTTGCGCTAACTGGAGTAGGAATAGTAATTTATACTATTCCTAAGTCCAGCGCGCCATCTAGCGCAAGTCGTAGAAACGACTTGCGATGTAAAGCCACGCGTGGTAACAACGCGGTCTTTGTAACGACCGCGTTGTAACCTACCGCGTGGTAATAGCACGCGTAGTAACATCATACATTCGTGGAGAGTGGTTCAATGCCAGAGAACATGTAGTAGGAGGCAGCCCCTTACCCCACATCTCCAAAAGGGTTGAATGATGGAACAATGAATGCCATTAACATGCATGCCTTAACAACGTGGTCTTTACAATGCATTAGTCTTTACCACTTTACCAGGAAACATTTTACCACGCATATTGCTTTACCATGCATGCCTTTACAATGCAAATGTAAGCATTTTGCAGGTAAGTATAAAGCCTTTATATATATATATATATTATCTACTGGCGGTCGCCAGTAGATAGTTATAGTTAAAACCTATTATCCATAGGAAATCCGCGACATTCTATTTGAAATAACGTTGGCGCCGGTTGACGAATCTTCGCGAAAGTTTCCAACTTGTTGGGGCGCTCCGGTCCGCTCCTATCCTGAAAGTCTCGGGGTGATACGTCAAGCGGGGGCCGAGAAAAAGGGGGGTCCCAAAACGCGTTTTCCCCATTCATTTTTCCATAGGAACCTTTAGTCGCAGCTACAGCCCGAACTGCTGAACGGAATTACACCAAATTTGGCAAAGAGGTAGCCCTTGGTTCAGTGTCGTGCCTTTTGCTTAAATGGTGTAAATCCGTTCAGTAGTTCCTGAGAAAATCAAAAGTAAAGTCACATATATATCTGGGCGGAGCCTAACCACACATGTCATCGTGAGATCTGATTGGCTGTCAGCACTTCATCCTGGAATTGCTGGCAGCCATCTTGGGACCAATATAAATGATAGTACCTCATTGAAATGCATTGTAGTGAATAGAAGATTTTGAGGGTCACCAAAAGGAGAACTATAAAGGGTGATAACAGGCTTTAGTTACATTAGAATTTATTTGTTGATGGTACCATACTAATTTTAGGAATTGTGGTGTATTCTAAGGTGATTTTACCATGTGAAAAACCTTCTGCTGGGATATCATGAATCATGTTTGAGAGAACACTATTTTCTCATGCTTGTCCCATGGAGGTTTGGAAGGTGCTCCAGAAGCTAAAATGAGAGCATATTTTCTGTAAATTCACATTATCTTTCTCACTCATGTGAGAATGAAGTCTGACATTCTCAGTAAAACATGTACATCCAACAAGGGCAGATACTGTCAGTTGGTTCCTTTGTGTTCTACTGCAGCTTCCCAGAGTGTTCTAAAGAACAACTAGAGTGCTAACAACCTTACTTATGACAAAAGTATGGCACACCTGAAGCCATCTTGATTGGAATAAACTGGTAACACTTAAACAATTTAATTTAAAAAGGAACAAAATGATGGGGTTCATTTTGTCATAGAAATTATGGTTAGTGCTGTAGAAAGAAAAATTAGGACATGTTTCAAGTGTGATCTCAAATATCTTCCTGTTATATTTCAACAGGAGCAGCCTGCCAGTTGATGCCTTTGTGTTCTACTGCAGCTTCCCAGAGTGTTCTAAAGAACAACTAGAGCGCTAAGAGCCTTACTTATGACAAAAGTATGGCACACCTGAAGCCATCTTGATTGGAATAAACCAGTAACACTTAAAACATTTAATTTAAAAAGGAACAAAATGAGGGGTTCTTTTTGAAATAGAAATTATGGTTAGTGCTGCAGAAAGAAAAATTAGGGCATGTTTTAAGTGAGATCTCAAATCCTCTTCTATTTCATTAGAAAATTCTGACATGCAGACTGAAACAATCACTTTCAATACCAGCAGCAGACTACCAGTTAACTCCCTGGTGAGCAGTAGCTTTACTCCAGTGATCTAATGAGCAACTAGAGTGCTAACATTCTGAATTTATGGCAGATGTGAGACATCTGAATGCCTTCTTGATGGAATCAAAGTAAAAAACTGAAAGCATTTCCTACTGAGGAGACTGCAGTAAATGAAGAAATTAGGAAACTTCATAACAAAGAAGTCTTCCAAGATGGCCACCAGTGAAAAAAGAGCCCAAATGTAGCACAAATATTACCCAGATGTAGCCCACATATAGCCCAATGACAAAAGTGTGCAAAACACTTTTTATTTTTAGTTTTTTTGCAGTTTTATGTAGTGCAGACTGGTCAGGTATTGGAGCGTTGCATCTTAAAACATGACCCCCTACACTACAAAAACACTACTGCACTACTAAACCCTAAAACACTACCCCAGCACGACTCCCTACACTACACAAGCACCACTGCACTATCCTAAACCCTAAAACACTACCCCCAGCACGACCCCCTACACTACCCAAACACCACTGCACTAACCTAAATCCTAAAACACTACCACCAGCACGACCCCCTACACTACCCAAACACCACTGCACTACCCTAAAACATGACCCCCTACACTACACAAACACCACTGCACTACCCTAAACCCTAAAATACTACCCCCAGCACGACCTCCTACACTACACAAGCACCACTGCACTACCCTAAACCCTAAAACACTACCCCCAGCACGACCCCCTACACTACACAAACACCACTGCACTACCCTAAACCCTAAAACACTATCCCAGCACGACCCCCTACACTACCCAAACACCACTGCACTACCCTAAATCCTAAAACACTACCCCCAGCACAACCCCCTACACTACCCAAACACCACTGCACTACCCTAAAACATGACCCCTACACTACACAAACACCACTGCACTACCCTAAACCCTAAAACACTACCCCCAGCACGACCCCCTACACTACACAAGCACCACTGCACTGCCCTAAACCCTGAAACACCAGCCCCTGCATGACCCCCCACACTGCCCGAACACCACTGCACTGCCCTAAACCCTGAAACACCACCCCTAGCACGACCCCCTACACTGCCCGAACACCACTGCACTGCCCTAAACCCTGAAACACCACCCCCTTCACGACCCCCTACACTGCCCGAACACCACTGCACTGCCCTAAACCCTTAAACACCACCCCCAGCATGACCCCCTACACTGCCCGAACACCACTGCACTGCCCTAAACCCTGAAACACTACCCCCAGCAAGACCCCCTACACTGCCCGAACACCACTGCACTGCCCTAAACCCTGAAACATCACCCCCAGCAAGACCCCTACACTGCCCGAACACCACTGACCTAAACCCTGAAACACCACCCCCAGCACGACCCCCTACACTGCCCGAACACCACTGCACTGCCCTAAACCCTGAAACACTACCCCCAGCATGACCCCCTACACTGCCCGAACACCACTGCTCTGCCCAAAACCCTGAAACACCAGCCCCAGCACGACCCCCTACACTGCCCGAACACCACTGCACTGACCTAAACCTTGAAACACCAGCCCCTGCACGACCCCTACACTGCCCGAACACCACTGCACTACCCTAAACCCTGAAACATCACCCCCAGCACGACCCTCTACACTGCCTGAGCACCACTGCACTGCCCTAAACCCTGAAACACCAGCCCCAGCATGACCCCTACACTGCCTGAACACCACTGCACTGCCCTAAACCCTGAAACACCAGCCCCAGCACGACCGCCTACACTGCCCGAACACCACTGCACTGCCCTAAACCCTGAAACACCAGCCCCAGCACGACCCCCTACACTGCCCGAACACCACTGCACTGCCCTAAACCGTGAAACACCAGCCCCAGCACGACCCCCTACACTGCCTGAACACCACTGCACTGCCCTGAACCCTGAAACACCAGCCCCAGCACAACACCCTACACTGCCCGAACACCACTGCACTGCCCTAAACCCTGAAACACCACCCCGTGCATGACCCCCTACACTGCCCGAACACCACTGCACTTCCCTAAACCCTGAAACACCACCCCCAGCGCGACCCCCTACACTGCCCGAACACCACTGCACTAAACCCTGAAATACCACCCCCTGCACAACCCCCTACACTGCTCGAACACTACTGCACTGCCCTAAACCCAGAAACACCATCCCCAGCACGACCCCCTATACTGCATGAACACCACTGCACTGCCCTAAACCCTGAAACACTACCCCCAGCAAGACCCCCTACACTGCCCGAACACCACTGCACTGCCCTAAACCCTGAAACATCACCCCCAGCAAGACCCCCTACACTGCCCGAACACCACTGCCCTAAACCCTGAAACACCACCCCCAGCAAGACCCCTACACTGCCCGAACAACACTGCACTGCCCTAAACCCTGAAACACCAGCCCCAGCACGACCCCCTACACTGCCCGAACACCACTGCACTGCCCTAAACCCTGAAACACCACCACCCGCACGACCCCCTACACTGCCCGAACACCACTGTACTGCCCTAAACCCTGAAACCCCACCCCCAGCATGACCCCCTACACTGCCAGAACACTGCACTGCCCTAAACCCTGAAACCCCACCCCCTGCATGACCCCCTACACTGCCCGAACACTACTGCACTGCCCTAAACCCTGAAACACCACCCCCAGCACGACCCCCTACACTGCACCGAACACCACTGCACCGCCCTAAACCCTGAAACACTACCCCCAGCAAGACCCCCTACACTGCCCGAACACCACTGCACTGCCCTAAACCCTGAAACATCACCCCCAGCAAGACCCCCTACACTGCCCGAACACCACTGACCTAAACCCTGAAACACCACCCCCAGCACGACCCCTACACTGCCCGAACACCACTGCACTGCCCTAAACCCTGAAACACTACCCCCAGCATGACCCCCTACACTGCCCGAACACCACTGCTCTGCCCTAAACCCTGAAACACCAGCCCCAGCACGACCCCCTACACTGCCCGAACACCACTGCACTGACCTAAACCCTGAAACACCAGCCCCTAGCACGACCCCCTACACTGCCCGAACACCACTGCACTACCCTAAACCCTGAAACATCACCCCCAGCACGACCCTCTACACTGCCTGAGCACCACTGCACTGCCCTAAACCCTGAAACACCAGCCCCAGCATGACCCCCTACACTGCCTGAACACCACTGCACTGCCCTAAACCCTGAAACACCAGCCCCAGCACGACCGCCTACACTGCCCGAACACCACTGCACTGCCCTAAACCCTGAAACACCAGCCCCAGCACGACCCCCTACACTGCCCGAACACCACTGCACTGCCCTAAACCGTGAAACACCAGCCCCAGCACGACCCCCTACACTGCCTGAACACCACTGCACTGCCCTGAACCCTGAAACACCAGCCCCAGCACAACACCCTACACTGCCCGAACACCACTGCACTGCCCTAAACCCTGAAACACCACCCCGTGCATGACCCCCTACACTGCCCGAACACCACTGCACTGCCCTAAACCCTGAAACACCACCCCCAGCGCGACCCCCTACACTGCCCGAACACCACTGCACTGCCTAAACCCTGAAATACCACCCCTGCACAACCCCCTACACTGCTCGAACACTACTGCACTGCCCTAAACCCAGAAACACCATCCCCAGCACGACCCCCTATACTGCATGAACACCACTGCACTGCCCTAAACCCTGAAACACTACCCCCAGCAAGACCCCCTACACTGCCCGAACACCACTGCACTGCCCTAAACCCTGAAACATCACCCCCAGCACAGACCCCCTACACTGCCCGAACACCACTGCCTGCCCTAAACCCTGAAACACCACCCCCAGCAAGACCCCCTACACTGCCCGAACACCACTGCACTGCCCTAAACCCTGAAACACCAGCCCCAGCACGACCCCCTACACTGCCCGAACACCACTGCACTGCCCTAAACCCTGAAACACCACCACCCAGCACGACCCCCTACACTGCCCGAACACCACTGCACTGCCCTAAACCCTGAAACACCACCCCCAGCATGACCCCCTACACTGCCAGAACACCACTGCACTGCCCTAAACCCTGAAACCCCACCCCCTGCATGACCCCCTACACTGCCCGAACACTACTGCACTGCCCTAAACCCTGAAACACCACCCCCAGCACGACCCCCTACACTGCACGAACACCACTGCACCGCCCTAAACCCTGAAACACTACCCCCAGCAAGACCCCCTACACTGCCCGAACACCACTGCACTGCCCTAAACCCTGAAACATCACCCCCAGCAAGACCCCCTACACTGCCCGAACACCACTGCCCTAAACCCTGAAACACCACCCCCAGCAAGACCCCTACACTGCCCGAACACCACTGCACTGCCCTAAACCCTGAAACACCACCCCCAGCAAGACCCCCTACACTGCCCGAACACCACTGCACTGCCCTAAACCCTGAAACACCACCCCCAGCACGACCCCCTACACTGCCCGAACACCACTGCTCTGCCCAAAACCCTGAAACACCAGCCCCAGCACGACCCCCTACACTGCCCGAACACCACTGCACTGCCCTAAACCCAGAAACACCAGCCCCAGCATCGACCCCCTACACTGCCCGAACACCACTGCACTGCCCTAAACCCTGAAACACCACCCTCAGCATGACCCCCTACACTGCCCGAACACCACTGCACTGCCCTAAACCCTGAAACACCAGCCCCAGCACGACCCCGTACACTGCCCGCACACCACTGCACTGCCCTAAACCCTGAAACACCAGCCCCAGCACAACCCCGTACACTGCCCGAACACCACTGCACTGCCCTAAACCCTGAAACACCAGCCCCAGCACGACCGCCTACACTGCCCGAAAACTACTGCACTGCCCTAAACCCTGAAACACCACCCCCAGCAAGACTACCTACACTGGCCGAACACCACTGCACTGCCCTAAACCCTGAAACACCACCCCCTGCATGACCCCCTACACTGCCCAAACACTACTGCACTGCCCTAAACCCTGAAACACCACCCCTCAGCACGACACCCTACACTGCCCGAACACCACTGCACTGCCCTAAACCCTGAAACACCACCCCAGCACGACCCCCTACACTGCCCGAACACCACTGCACTAAACCCTGAAACACCACCCCCTGCACGACCCCCTACACTGCCGGAACACCACTGCACTGCCCTAAACCCTGAAACACCACCCCCAGCACGACCCCCTACACTGCCCTAACACCACTGCACTGCCCTAAACCCTGAAACATCACCCCCAGCACAACCCCCTACACTGCCTGAGCACCATTGCTCTGCCCTAAACCCTGAAACACTAGCCCCAGCACGACCCCCTACACTGCCCGAACACCACTGCACTACCCTAAACCCTGAAATACCACCTCCAGCACGACCCCCTACACTGCCCGAACACCACTGCACTGCCCTAAACCCTGAAACACCAGCCCCAGCAAGACCACCTACACTGCCCGAACACCACTGCATTGCCCTAGACTCTGAAACACCAGCCCCAGCAAGACCCCCTACACTGCCCGAACACCACTGCACTGCCCTAAACCCTGAAACACCAGCCCCAGCATGACCCCCTACACTGCCCGAACACCACTGCACTGCCCTAAACCCTGAAACACCAGCCCCAGCACGACCCCCTACACTGCCCGAACACCACTGCACTGCCCTAAACCCTGAAACACCAGCCCCAGCACGACCCCCTACACTGCCCGAACACCACTGCACTGCCCTAAACCCTGAAACACCAGCCCCAGCACCGCCCCCTACAATGCCCGAACACCACTGTACTGCCCTAAACCCTGAAACACCACTCCCTGCACCGCCCCCTACACTGCCCGAACACCACTGCACTACCCTAAACCCTGAAACACCACCCCCTGCACGACCCCCTACACTGCCCAAACACCACTGCACTGCCCTAAACCCTGAAACACCACCCCCTGCACCACCCCCTACACTGCCCGAACACCACTGCACTGCCCTAAACCCTGAAACACCACCCCCTGCACCACCCCCTACAATGCCCGAACACCACTGCACTGCCCTAAACCCTGAAACACCACCCCCAGCATGACCCCCTTTATTGCTCGAACACCACTGCACTGCCCCAAACCCTGAAACACCACCCCCAGCATGACCCCCTACACTGCCCAAACACCACTGCCTCAACCCTGAAACACCACCCCTGCACAACACCCTACACTGCCCGAACACCACTGCACTGCCCTAAACCCTGAAACACCACCCCCTGCACGACCCCCTACACTGCCCGAACACCACTGCACTGCCCTAAACCCTGAAACACCAACCCCAGCACGACCCCCTACACTGCCCGAACACCACTGCACTGCCCTAAACCCTAGAACACTACCCCCAGCATGACCCCTACACTACCCAAACACCACTGCACTACCCTAAACCCTAAAATACGCCCCCCAGCACGACCCCCTACACTACCCGAACACAACTGAACTGCCCTAAACCCTAAAACACTCCCCCCAGCACGACCCCCTACACTACCCGAACACCACTGCACTGCCCTAAACCCTAAAACACTCCCCCAGCACAACCCCCTACACTACCTAAACACCACTGCACTGCCCTAAACCCTAAAACACTACCCCCCGCATGACCCCCTACACTACCCAAATACCAATGCACTACCCAAATCCCTAAAACACTACCCCCGCACAACCCCTACACTACCCAAAGACCGCTGCACTACCCTAAACTCTAAAACAATACCCCCTGCACGACTCCCTACACTACCCAAAGACCACTGCACTACCCTAAACCCTAAAACATGACCTCCTACACTACACAAACACCACTGCACTACCCTAAACCCTAAAAAACTACCGCCAGCACGAACCCCTACACTACCCAAACACCACTGCACTACCCTAAACCATAAAACGCTACCCCCGCAGTACCCCCTACGCTACCCAAACACCACTGCACTACCCTAAACCCTAAAACACTACCGCCAGCAGTACCCCCTACACTACACAAACACCATTGCACTACCCTAAACCCTAAAACACTACCCCCAGCAGTATCCCCTACACTACCCAAACACCACTGCACTACCCTAAACCCTATAACCCTAAAACACTAACCCCAGCACGACCCCCTACACTACCCAAACACCACTGTACTACCCTAAACCCTAAAACACTCCCCCAGCACGACTCCCTACACTACCCAAACACCACTGCACTACCCTAAACCCTAAATCTACCCCCAGCATGACCCCCTACACTACACAAACACCACTGCACTACCCTAAACCCTAAAACACTACCCCCAGCACGACACTCTTCACTACCTAAACACAACTGCACAATTTGTTACAGGCGTTGCAACGCAGGCCTGTGGTGCTTACTGGAAGTACCTGGTTGGCTGGTTGGGCCCCAGGGACTCTCAGGATTCAAGGTGACCTAATCCCCCAACTTAAAACGCGCCACGGGGCGCGTTTGCACAGTGGTGAAGGGAGGGGCGGGCCTCAGGTGACATGTGCGCAAACACGCCCTGTGGTGCGTTTTAAGTTGGGGAGTTAATTCCCTTTGAATCCTGGGGGCCAACTAGCCCACCAGGTACCTTCAGTAAGCACAACAGAGGTGCGTTGCAGAGAGGTGAAAAAGGTGCGTGGCCTCGGAACGCCTCTCTGCAACTCAGCTCTGTGGTCCTAACTGTAGGTACCTGGGGGGCTAGTTGGGCCCCAGGGACCCTCAGGATTCAAGGGGACTTAATCCCGCAATTTAAAACGCGCCACGGGGCGCGTTTGCACACATGTCACCTCAGGCCCCCCTCCCTTCACCACTGTGCAAACGCGCACTGGCTCTGGTTAGTCAGAGTCAGTTACCACCAGTACCCGTCTGAAAAAGTTGTGGGCACAGGATGATTTTGCAACAAGGCCTCTTTCTGCTCCTCTGTTGGTTCTTTCTGCACATCTTTTGCTTCTTTCTGTGCGTTTTTTCTTCTTTCTTCACATGTCCTACCTCTGTTGGCATAGTTAGAAACTAGCATTTAAAAACCTTTGAAATTCACTTAAAAAATCATAGTTTTCAGGCACGTTATAGTTAGAAATTAGCATTTAAAAAACCTTTGAAATTCACTGAAAAAACCATAGGTTTCAGGCACGTTATAGTTAGAAATTAGCATTTAAAAAACCTTTGAAATTCACTGAAAAAACCATAGGTTTCAGGCACGTTATAGTTAGAAATTAGCATTTAAAAACCTTTGAAATTCACTGAAAAAACCATAGGTTTCAGACACGTTATAGTTAGAAATTAGCATTTAAAAAACCTTTGAAATTCACTGAAAAAACCATAGGTTTTAGGGACAGGTATAGTTAGTTGGACATTGCACTCGTACAAAACCCGTGAAATTCCCCTGTTATAGTTAGTTCAGCTAACTATAACTCGCGCCCCCGCAATGCACTGCTGATGACGTCACATATTACATCACTCATGACATGGTCAGTGACATCACTGATGACATCACTGATGACATCTCAAATGACATCACTGATGACATCATCCATGTGATAATTTCATGCATCTTCTCACACCCTAATATAACTTTTGATACACCCACTCTAAATTACAGACTGCCATTCTCAAAACCATAGACACTCCAACACCAAAAACTACATACCCACTCACTGATTCTTAGGTCTCCACACACATCCACTCACTCACCTGTACAGTCACTCATACTTACAGTCACTCAGTACAGGACTATCATATGCACTCATACACCTATATAAACACTCACACACCGCCACTCATCCATAGAGGTACTCACACACCTAGTCAGTCATGCAAAAAATTTATCACACACCCATTTACTCACCTATACAGTTATACACACACCAGCTCACTTACTCATACAAATACTAGCACATTCTTACGCTCTTATACAATAACTGATACAAGCACACACGCATCCATACAGCCACTCTCACAACAACACACTCTCACTTATAGCCATTTAAATACTCTAACACACATATATACTGCCTTTTACATATGTAGTTACTCGCACATGTACCACTGAGATATACATTCACTCACTAACACACCCATACACACACTCACCCACCCAAGCAGTCCATCACAGATGCACTCTTGAAATCATGCACCCAGTGAATCACCCACTCACACATCTATGTATAGAGTCACACACACCCCACCCACACAAACACTCAGGCAGCCATACAGATACTCAGAGAACCAATCAATAACCCATATAGACACTCATGTAGCTATTCGCAAATCCATGCATCCACTTACACACCAACAAACAGACGGATACAGACATACACAGTTTAGTCACTAACCCATGCATTCAGTAAGATACGTTTAATCACTCACTTGTAGAGTCAGTCACTCACGTAATAAATCATCCATTCAGACACTTATACACCCACTCATTCTTCAATACGCCTTTCCCTATATATATATTAAACATATTTAAACTTTACAGAAACACACAGTCACTGGATGATGTCATCAGTGATGTCATCAGTGATGTCATTTGAGATGTCATCAGTGATGTCATCAGTGATGTCACTGACCATGTCATGAGTGATGTAATATGTGACGTCATCAGCAGTGCATTGTGAGGCGCGAGTTATAGTTAGCTGAACTAACTATAACAGGGGAATTTCACGGGTTTTGTACGAGTGCAATGTCCAACTAACTATACCTGTCCCTAAAACCTATGGTTTTTTCAGTGAATTTCAAAGGTTTTTTAAATGCTAATTTCTAACTATAACGTGTCTGAAACCTATGGTTTTTTCAGTGAAAAAAAAAAAATATATATATATATATATATATATATATATATATACAACCAACTTTCGCCCAACAAGGAGAGGCCCAAACGGGTTGACGATCTGCCACAACTTTATTAGATGCAGGCTCAGGCGTGCAAGCAGGAAAGATAACTTCACATCCAAATAAAACGTCCAGCCCGACGCGTTTCGTGCAGGACAGCACTTCATCATGGGCTCAGGGCTTTTGGCTGAAGAACTGCGGCAGTTTCAGGCAATAAATAGTCACATATCCCGCCCCAATGGGCGTGGCCACACCGTGGCCTCATGGTACTTGTGGTGCCATTTTACCCCTTGTGAGTCGCCGAGTTCAATGCAAATCTTTAAAATTAATTCCCAAGTGGGTGAGTGTTGTTCCTATCTTGCCTCACACCACACTTTATAACCTGCATCTCTGGCTCCCGTTCCTTGTGCCGTAGCGAGTTTCGGCGCCACAGCGGGACTGCAGCAGCAGCCGGGCTCTCTCCGTGGCCTAGGCGTGACCGCTAAATATCCAAACAACTTTCGCCCAACAAGGAGAGGCCCAAACGGGTTGACGATCTGCCACAACTTTATTAGATGCAGGCTCAGGCGTGCAAGCAGGAAAGATAACTTCACATCCAAATAAAACGTCCAGCCCGATGCGTTTCGTGCAGGACAGCACTTCATCATGGGCTCAGGGCTTTTTGCTGAAGAACTGCGGCAGTTTCAGGCAATAAATAGTCACATACCCCGCCCCAATGGGCGTGGCCACACCGTGGCCTCATGGTACTTGTGGTGCCAATGTTACCTCTTGTAAGTCGCCGAGTTCAATGCAAATCTTTCAAATTAATTCCCAAGTGGGTGAGTGATGTTCCTATCTTGCCTCACACCAAACTTTATAACCTGCATCTCTGGCTCCCGTTCCTTGTGCCGTAGCGAGTTTCGGCGCCACTGCGGGACTGCAGCAGCAGCCGGGCTCTCTCCGCGGCCTAGGCGTGACCGCTAAATATCCAACCAACTTTCGGCCAACAAGGAGAGGCCCAAACGGGTTGACGATCTGCCACAACTTTATTAGATGCAGGCTCAGGCGTGCAAGCAGGAAAGATAACTTCACATCCAAATAAAACGTCCAGCCCGACGCGTTTCGTGCAGGACAGCACTTCATCATGGGCTCAGGGCTTTTTGCTGAAGAACTGCGGCAGTTTCAGGCAATAAATAGTCACATATCCCGCCCCAATGGGCGTGGCCACACCGTGGCCTCATGGTACTTGTGGTGCCAATGTTACCTCTTGTGAGTCGCAGAGTTCAATGCAAATCTTTAAAATTAATTCCCAAGTGGGTGAGTGTTGTTCCTATCTTGCCTCACACCACACTTTATAACCTGCATCTCTGGCTCCCGTTCCTTGTGCCGTAGCGAGTTTCGGCGCCACAGCGGGACTGCAGCAGCAGCCGGGCTCTCTCCGCGGCCTAGGCGTGACCGCTAAATATCCAACCAACTTTCGCCCAACAAGGAGAGGCCCAAACGGGTTGACGATCTGCCACAACTTTATTAGATGCAGGCTCAGGCGTGCAAGCAGGAAAGATAACTTCACATCCAAATAAAACGTCCAGCCCGACGCGTTTCGTGCAGGACAGCACTTCATCATGGGCTCAGGGCTTTTTGCTGAAGAACTGCGGCAGTTTCAGGCAATAAATAGTCACATATCCCGCCCAAATGGGCGTGGCCACACCGTGGCCTCATGGTACTTGTGGTGCCAATGTTACCTCTTGTGAGTCGCCGTGTTCAATGCAAATCTTTAAAATTAATTCCCAAGTGGGTGAGTGTTGTTCCTATCTTGCCTCACACCACACTTTATAACCTGCATCTCTGGCTCCCGTTCCTTGTGCCGTAGCGAGTTTTGGCGCCACAGCGGGACTGCAGCAGCAGCCGGGCTCTCTCCGCGGCCTAGGCGTGACCGCTAAATATCCAACCAACTTTCGCCCAACAAGGAGAGGCCCAAACGGGTTGACGATCTGCCACAACTTTATTAGATGCAGGCTCAGGCGTGCAAGCAGGAAAGATAACTTCACATCCAAATAAAACGTCCAGCCCGATGCGTTTCGTGCAGGACAGCACTTCATCATGGGCTCAGGGCTTTTTGCTGAAGAACTGCGGCAGTTTCAGCCAATAAATAGTCACATATATATATATATATATATATATATATATATATATATATATATATATATATATATATATATATATATATACAAAAAGAGTTGCCTCTAGGTGGGATGCACTCCCAGGTGGAAATTACGCCAAAGCAAGGGCACACGCCATGAACAAAGTCCTTTTCTGGTTAACCTGCCAGACGCGTTTCGGGCCAATGCCCTCTTCAGTGGCAGACCATGTGACGTCCCGGCATGCGGCAACCACCAGTAAATCCCCATAATAATAACGCTCAGGTGAACCACCTGAAGCAATGCTTCCTGGGACTGGTGGTTCAGTAAAACCCAAGTGGGTCACCGCCGGCACTCACATTCAAAAATGTCTTAAAAAGGAGCCGATGTTCACGCCGGCACCCCTGCATATAACAGGCACCTCCTGTTCCACAGTTAGCTGCCCCAATAAAGCAGCTGCGGACCCGCAAGTGTTTCGCGGTGGTGCAATCCCGCGACCAGGCAGGCCGCTGTACAAAATACAAAAAAAGACATCACATGGTCTGCCACTGAAGAGGGCATTGGCCCGAAACGCGTCTGGCAGGTAAACCAGAGAAGGACTTTGTTCATGGCGTGTGCCCTTGCTTTGGCGTAATTTCCACCTGGGAGTGCATCCCACCTAGTGGCAACTCTTTTTGTATTTTGTACAGCGGCCTGCCTGGTCGCGGGATTGCACCACCGCGAAACACTTGCGGGTCCGCGGCTGCTTTATTGGGGCAGCTGACTGTGGAACAGGAGGTGCCTGTTATATGCGGGGGTGCCGGCGCGAACATCGGCAATCCTTTTTAAGACATCTTTTGTGAGTGCTGGCGGTGACCCACTTGGGTTTTACTGAACCACCAGTCCCAGGAAGCATTGCTTCAGGTGATTCACCTGAGCGTTATTATTATGGGGATTACTGGTGGTTGCCGCATGCCGGCACGTCACATGGTCTGCCACTGAAGAGGGCATTGGCCCGAAACGCGTCTGGCAGGTAAACCAGAGAAGGACTTTGTTCATGGCGTGTGCCCTTGCTTTGGCGTAATTTCCACCTGGGAGTGCATCCCACCTAGTGGCAACTCTTTTTGTATTATATAATATATATATATATATATACATATGTATATGCCAACACGTGGTAGTCCCAATTAGAGCAGCACTCGAGGAGACGACGGAGGTTACCAGCCTCAATCACAGGTATGGGCAGAGTTAAAAGCAGCCTTTCGCGGTGCCTGACGCGTTTCGCTGGTTAGCTTTTTCAAAGGCTTTAGGCAGAAGGTAAACGTGCTGCGGTGTGCCTACTCCCTCATATATTTACCAACAATGACACGCCCCTGAATGGGGCAGCTGCAAATCAAACAGTGCTGTAGGCATTGTGGGGGATGTAGTGCAATTTATTTTCACCTTTAAAAATTAGAATATGCACAATTGCTGCTCGATAAAGTCCTCAGTGAACCCCCGCCACAAAAACCTGTCCTTATTCCTGCATCGCTCCTCCGTATCCAGGCCGGTGTATCCGACCCCACGGCCCCCTTCATTCCGGGGTGGTGCTTTCTCGACGGCTGGGCCGCCGCCTTTAGATGCCAACACGTGGTAGTCCCAATTAGAGCAGCACTCGAGGAGACAACGGAGGTTACCAGCCTCAATCACAGGTATGGGCAGAGTTCATGTAGCAGGTAGGTTAAAAGCAGCCTTTCGCGGTGCCTGACGCGTTTCGCTGATATATATATTACCTACTGGCGATTGCCAGTAAGTAGCTATAGTTAGAACCTAGTTTCCATAGGAAAAGCGTTTTTTGTTTTGCCAATAACTTTGGCGCCGTTTGACGAATCTTCACGAAATTTTCAAAAAAGATGGCCCGCTCCGGTCAGCTCCTGTTTTGAAAGTTTCGAGGTGATTTGTCAAGCGGGGGCCGAGAAAAAAGTGGGGTCCCAAAACGCGTTTTCCCCATGTTAATTTCCGTAGGAACTTTAGACAAAGCTACAGCCCGAACTGCTGAACGGAATTACACCAAATTTGGCAAAAAGGTAGGTCTTGGTTCAGAAAGCGCCCTTTTTTTCAAATGGTGTAAATCCGTTCAAAGTTGGGGAATTAAGTCCCCGTGAATACTGAGGGTCCCTGGGGGCCAACTAGCCCACCAGGTACCTCCAGTAAGCGCCACACAGCTGGATTGCAGAGAGGTGGTCCGAGGCCACACCCCTTTTTACACCACTCTGCAAATGCGGCTCGTGGCGCATTGCTGGGGGGGCGATGAGGTCCTCTTGTGTCCTGAGGACCACAGGACACAAGTGGACTTCATCCCTTGAGCGGCAGTGCGCCGGGAGCCGCGTTTGCAGAGTGGTGTAAAAAGGGGCGTGGCCTCGGACCACCTCTCTGCAATACAGCTTTGTGGCGCTTACTGGAGGTACCTGGTGGGCTAGTTGGCCCCCAGGGACCCTCAGGAATGAAGGGGACTTAATACCCCAACTTAGAACTCGCCAGGAGGCGCATTTGCAGAGTGGTGGGGAAAGGGGGCGTGGCCTTTGTCCACCTCTCAGCAATTCCACTGTGTGGGGCTTACTGGAGGTAAGAGGTAGGCTAGTTGGCCCCCAAAGGACCCCCAGCAGCGAAGGGGACTTCAATCCCCATCCAAGAGCGCGCCAGGGAGCGCGTTTGCAGAGTGGTGGGCGAAGGGGGCGTGGTCTGCTCTGAGAACTTAGCAATCCTGCTGTGTGGGACTTACTGGAAGTAATAGGAAGGGTAGTTGGCCCCCAAGGTTTTCCTTGGGGGCCAACTACCCCTCATGTTACCTCCAGTAAGTCCCACACAGTGGGATTGCTAAGACGTCTTCGGAGGCCATGCCCCCCTTTCTCCACCACTCTGCAAACGTGCCTCTGGCAGACTACGGGATGGGGGATGAAGTCCAATTTACTCCTGAGGGACTTTGGGGGCCAAGAAGCCCTCCTGGTACCTCCTGTAAGCCGTACACAGCGGAATTCCTGAGCGCTGGTCGGAGGCCCAGCACCCTTTCTCCACCACTCTGCAAACACGACTACTAGTTAAAGAAGTGTTTGCAATGTAATAGGTTTCGCATTTGCGAGAATTAGAGCTATTGGCGTTGTAAATGCAAAAGTTTTTTACTAATGTTTTTTGGAGTGGAGTGGATGTACGTTGTGTGTAGTGGAATTATGTGGTATGTTGTGCAGTGAAATTATGTGGATAGAAAGTATGTGGTATTTAGTGTATAGGAATTATGTAGAGTGGGATTATGTGTTATGGAGAGTAATTATGTGGTATGGTAGTCTGTGTTGTGGAGTAGTAACCTCAGGTTTAGTCTTCCTCGTTTCCATTGAAGCTCAACTATGAACTCAGTGAGACAAAAAAAGAAGGAATCACTGAGGAGCACTTGTGGACCTAGTCAGAGGTATGAGCAGGGCCACTGGAATTATGTGACTGTTTGGCTGCACCGACTTTCGCACAATTATACATTTTCTGCATTAGCCACATCATTCATCATCTGCTCCCTAATCTGCAGATTTGAACAAAAAAAGCCTTGTTTCTAGCTCAAACGTTACCAAAAATGCAGCGACAAGTGTTACAGCGTGGTGGAAGGCCCTTTGCAAACCCAGAATGGTCACCTATTAGTTATTGCTAAATGTGGGTGTTAAATTGGTACTAATGGTGTGCAAGCCACTCTTGCTTCCCTCTGCGCCTCTCTTGCCTCTTTCTGCTTTTCTGTTGCTTCTTTCTGCACGTTTCTTTCTTTCTCTGCACTTCTCTTGCCTCTTTCTGCAAATCTCTTGTACTTTCTGCACCTCTCTTCCCTCTTTCTGCACGTCTGTTGCCTCTTTCTGCACCTCATTTGCTTCTTTCTGTACCCCTCATGTCTTTCTGCACCCTTTTTGCCTCTTTCTGCACCTCTGTTCCTTCTTTCTGCACTTCTTTTGTTTCTTTCTGCACCAGTCTTGCTTCTTTCTGCACCCCTCTTGCCTCTCTCTCCACCCCTCTTCCCACTTTCTGCACTTCTGTTGCTTCTTTCTGCACTTATCTTGCTTCTTTCTGCACCTCACTTGCCTCTTTCTGAACCTCTATTGCCTCTTTCTGCAGTTCTCTTGCCTCCTTCTGCACTTCACTTGCCTCTTTCTGTAACTCTCTCGCCTCTTTGTGCACCTCTCTTGCCTCTTTCTGCACCTCACTTGCTTCTTTCTGCACCCCTATTGCCTGTTTCTGCACCCCTCTTCCCTCTTTGTGCAACTCTCTTGCCTCTTTCTATACCTCTCTTCCCTCTTTCTGCACCACTCTTGCCTCTTTCTGTACCTCTGTTCCTTCTTTCTTCACCTGTCTTGTCTCTTTCTGCACCCTTCGTGCCTCTTTCAGCACCTCTGTTGCTTCTTTCTTCAGTTCTCTTCCTCTTTCTGTACCCCTCTTGCCTCTTTGTGCACCTCTCCTACCCCTTTCTGCACCCCTCTTGCCTCTTTTCCCAGCTCTGTTGGTTCTTTCTGCACCTCGTTTGCTTCGTTCTGCACTTCACTTGCCTCTTTCTGTACCCCTCTTGCCTCTTTCTGCACCTCTGTTGGTTCTTTCTGCACTGCTCTGGCTTCTTCCTGCACCTCTGTTCCAAATTTCCGCATCACTCTTGCCTTTTTATGCACCCCTCTTCCCTCTTTCTGCACCTCTCGTGCCTCTTTCTACACACCTCTTGCCTCTTTCCACACCTCTTTTGCTTCTTTCTGCACTTCTCTCTCCTCTTTCTACACTCTCCTGCCTCTTTGTGCACCTCTGATGCTTCTTTCTGCAGCTGACTTGCCTCTTTCAGCTCCTGTTGCTTTTTCCTGCACCTCTCTTGACTCTTTCAGCACCTCTGTTACTTCTTTCTGCACTTCTCTTCCTTCTTTCTGCATCTCTCTTGCTACTTTCTGCACCTCACTTGCCTCTTTCAGCACCTCTGTTGCTTTTTTCTGCAGATCTCTTGCCTCTTTCTGCACCTCTCTTGCTTCTTTCTGCACCCCTGTTCCCTCTTTCTGCACCTTTCATGCCTGTTTCTGCACCTCTCTTGCCTCTTTCAGCACCTCTGTTGCTTTTTTCTGCAGATCTCTTGCCTCTTTCTGCACCCCTCTTTTCTCTTTCTGCACCTCTCTTGCCTCTATCTGCACCCCTGTTCCCTCTTTCTGCACCTTTCCTGCCTGTTTCAGCACCTCTCTTGCCTCTTTCTATACCTCTGTTGCCTCATTCTGCACTTCTCTTGGTCTTTCTGCACCCTTTGTGCCTCTTTCAGCACCTCTGTTACTTCTTTCTGCACTTCTCTTCCTTCTTTATGCACCCCTCCTGCTTCTTTCTGTACCTCTCTTGCCTCTTTGTGCACCCCTCCTACCTTTTTCTGCACCCCTCTTGCCTCTCTCTCCACCCCTCTTCCCTCTTTCTGCACCTCTGTTGGTTCTTTCTGCACTGCTCTTGCTTCTTTTCGCACCTTACTTGCCTCTTTCTGCACTTCTCTTGCTTCTTTCTACACCTATGTTGCTTCTTTCAGCAATTCTCTTGCCTCTTTCTGCACTTCTCTTCCTTCTTTCTGCACCCCTCCTGCCTCTTTCTGTACCCCTCTTGCCTCTTTGTGCACCTCTCCTACCCCTTTCTGCACCCCTCTTGCCTCTCTTCCCACCTCTGTTGGTTCTTTCTGCACCTCGTTTGCTTCGTTCTGCACTTCACTTGCCTCTTTCTGTACCCCTCTTGCCCCTTTCTGCACCTCTGTTGGTTCTTTCTGCACTGCTCTGGCTTCTTCCTGCACCTCTGTTCCAAATTTCTGCATCACTCTTGCCTTTTTATGCACCCCTCTTCCCTCTTTCTGCACCTCTCGTGCCTCTTTCTACACACCTCTTGCCTCTTTCCGCACCTCTTTTGCTTCTTTCTGCACTTCTCTCCTCTTTCTACACCTCTCCTGCCTCTTTGTGCACCTCTGATGCTTTTTCTGCAGCTGACTTGCCTCTTTCAGCTCCTCTGTTGCTTTTTTCAGCACCTCTCTTGACTCTTTCAGCACCTCTGTTACTTCTTTCTGCACTTCTCTTCCTTCTTTCTGCATCTCTCTTGCTACTTTCTGCACCTCACTTGCCTCTTTCAGCACCTCTGTTGCTTTTTTCTGCAGATCTCTTGCCTCTTTATGCACCTCTCTTGCTTCTTTCTGCACCCCTGTTCCCTCTTTCTGCACCTTTCATGCCTGTTTCTGCACCTCTCTTGCCTCTTTCAGCACCTCTGTTGCTTTTTTCTGCAGATCTCTTGCCTCTTTCTGCACCCCTCTTTTCTCTTTCTGCACCTCTCTTGCCTCTATCTGCACCCGTTCCCTCTTTCTGCACCTTTCCTGCCTGTTTCAGCACTTCTCTTGCTCTTTCTGCACCCTTTGTGCCTCTTTCAGCACCTCTGTTACTTCTTTCTGCACTTCTCTTCCTTCTTTCTGCACCCCTCCTGCCTCTTTCTGTACCTCTCTTGCCTCTTTGTGCACCCCTCCTACCTTTTTCTGCACCCCTCTTGCCTCTCTCTCCACCCCTCTTCCCTCTTTCTGCAACTCTGTTGGTTCTTTCTGCACTGCTCTTGCTTCTTTCTGCACCTTACTTGCCTCTTTCTGCACTTCTCTTTCTTCTTTCTACACCTCTGTTGCTTCTTTCAGCAATTCTCTTGCCTCTTTCTGCACTTCTCTTCCTTCTTCTGCACCCCTCCTGCCTCTTTCTGTATCTCTCTTGCCTCTTTGTGCACCTCTCCTACCCCTTTCTGCACCCCTTTTGCCTCTTTTTACACCTCTGTTGGTTCTTTCTGAACTGCTCTTGCTTCTTTCTGCACCTCACTTGCCTCTTTCTGCACTTCACTTGCTTCTTTCTGCACCTCTCTTGCCTCTTTCGGCACTTCTGTTGCTTCCTTCTGCACTTCTCTTGCCTCCTTCTGCACCTCTTAGTTAGAGGTAGTTTTAATCCCCCTGCCCTATTATGGACTAGGGCCTTACAGGGGAGGTCATGCCAATCACAGGGCTTCACCAACCCGTAGCGTACCCTAGTGTATGTAGGTGTGTTCACTGTATTCTAAGTGTCTTTCAGCATAGCACTGGCTCCGGGCCTGGTTAGTCAGAGTCAGTTACCACCAGTACCCGTCAGCAAAAAGTTGGGGGCACAGGATGACTTTGCAACAAGGCCTTTTTCTGCTCCTCTGTTGGTTCTTTGTGCACATCTCTTGCTTCTTTCTACACCTTTCTTCGTCTTTCTGGACTTCTGTTGCCTCTTTCTGCATTTCTCTTGCTTCTTTCTGCGCCTTTCTTCCTCTTTCTGCACATGTCCTACCTCTGTAGGCATAGTTAGAAATTAGCATTTAAAAAACCTTTAAAATTCACTGAAAAAACCACAGGTTTCAGGGACGTTATAGCTAGAAATTAGCATTTAAAAAACCTTTGAAATTCACTGAAAAAACTATATGGGAGGGGGGCCGCGCGGCCCCCCTCCTGGAGCCCTTGATGGCCCTGGGGACCACCACCCCCCAGGGCCGGCTCCTGCAGTGTCCCGGGGTGCCTAGCCCCGGGACACTGTAGTTTGCTATGGCAGGGCGGGAGCCTCGCGGCTCCCATCCTGTCATAGCAAACTGCTTTGAATTTTGTAAGAGAGAGCAGGAAACCTGCTCTCTCTTCCAAAATTCAAAGCAAGTTGCTTTTCCACACGGGGAGCTGCATCTTAGCAGCTCCCCATGTGGAAAGCAATGCCGGCTCCCGAGGGACGCGGAGCCGGCGGGACCGTGGGGGATTGAGGACCCCCACGGTCCCCAACGGAGAGGGCCAGCCCCGGGGGATGGGGTCCCCGGGGCAAGTAGTGGCCCGGGAGGGGGGCCACGCAGCCACCCTCCCCCCAAAAAATACAAAAAAAAAGGGCAAGGCTGGCCCCGGGGGATGGGGTCCCCGGGGCCTTAAATGGCCTGAGGAGGGGGGCCACGCAACCCCCCTCCAAATATTTTAAAAATAAAAAAAAGAGGGCATGCCCCGGGGGATGGGGTCCCCGGGGCCAATAGAGGCCCAGGGAAGGGGGGCCACGCGGCCCCCTTCCCGTTTAAAAAAAAAAAAAAAAAAAATGCTCAGGCCCCGGGGGATGGGGTCCCCGGGGCCAAAAGTGGCCGAGGTGGCCCTCCCATACAAAAAAAAAGTAAAAAAAAAAAAAGACCGGCATCGTGCCGGAGGCCCCGCCCTCGCTGCAGCAGTCTGCAAACACGCCCCTGGCGCGTTTGCAGATGGGGAACAAACTCCCCTTGAATATGGGGTGCCTGGGGGCCAACTAGCCCACCAGGAACCTCCAGTATGTGCCAGGGAGCAGCGTTGCTGAGAGGTGTACAGAGGCCACACCCCTTTTTACACCTCTCTGCAACGCAGCTCTGTGGCGCTTTTTGGTAGGTACATGGTGGGCTACTTGGACTCCAGGGACCCTCAGGATTCAAGGGGAGTTAATCCCCAACTTAAAACGCGCCACGGGCGCGTTTGCACAGTGGTGAAGGGAGGGGCGGGGCTTCAGGTGACATGTGTGCAAACAGGCCCCGTGGCGTGTTTTAAGTTCAGGAATTAATTCCTCTTCAATCCTGAGGGTCCCTGGGGGCCAACTAGCCCACCAGGTACCTCCAGTAAGCGCCACGGAGCTGCGTTGCAGAGTGTTGTAAAAGGGGCATGGCCTCTGAACACCTCTCTGCAACGCAGCTCTCTGGCGCATACTGGAGGTATCTGGTGGGCTAGTTGGCCCCTAGGGACCCTCGGGATTGAGGAGGAATTAATTCTCCAACTTAAAACGCGCCACAGGGCGTGTTTGCAGACATGTCACCTCAGGCCCCTTCCTTCACCATTGTGCAAATATTCCTCTAAAATCAGCCGAACTACGAATTCCGATTTACTCACCTGTTATCAGGAGAGACCTCAGTGCTGCATCTTTGAGCCCAGTACTGATCCTATAAAGTAATTTTAACCGTACTTACCAGTAACTTGAATTTCCTTCCATAGGCTAGAATTGACTGGTTTCACTTGGAAATTCTTCTAAGTGTGGAGTTTTGGAACTTTATAATATTCCTCTAAAATCAGCCGAACTACGAATTCCGATTTACTCACCTGTTATCAGGAGAGACCTCAGTGCTGCATCTTTCAGCCCAGTACAGATCATGAAAAGTAATTCTAACCGCACTTACCAGTAACTTGAATTTTCTTCCATAGGCTAAAATTGACTGGTTTCACTTGGAAATTCTTCTAAGTGTGGAGTTTTGGAACTTTATAATATTCCTCTAAAATCAGCCGAACTACGAATTCCGATTTACTCACCTGTTATCAGGAGAGAACCCAGTGCTGCATCTTTTAGCCCAGCACTGACCCTGATAAGTAATTCTAACCGTACTTACCAGTAACTTGTATTTCCTTCCATTGGAATCCATTGTCTGGTTTTCCGCAGAAAAGTTTCTAAGTGTCGTTTTTCACAAACTACAAATATTCCTTAAAAATCGCCTGTATGACTTAAACGCATTCTTTCAACTGTTTACAGGAGATGCACCAGTGCTGGATCCAGGATCCACCACTGAGTAAGAAAAAGTAACAATAACACTACTTACCTGCTAAGTGAATTTCCTCCCATAGGATAACATTGGTGATTCTATGTGAAAAAGTTTGTGTCAACTTTTAAAATACAATAATATTCCTTAAAAATCACTACTGTAACCAAAACGCTTTTACTCAACTGTTTACAGGAGATGTCCCAGGACTGAATCTAGGATCCAGTCCTGTGGTTAGAAAAGTAATCCATAAAGTAACTAATTGCATTTAACTAGAAATTCACATTGAGCTCAATGTTGCATTGTGTTTGAAATTGTGTTGCCCATTGCAACAACTGTAACTACTGTACTTAAAAGTCTATTGCCTATTTGCAAAGTATTTAAACTAAAGTAATTCATTCTGAGAAAGTATATTTTGTAATGTAATGTATAATGTAATTACAATGTAATTTAAAAAATAAAATATCTAAAAATAAATAGTTTAAAAAAATGTAGTAAATCAGTATCAAAAAAATAAATATAACAATTAATACATTTAAAAATTGTCATTTACAAAATCTTTGAAATTCACTGGAAAAAACCATAGGTTTCAGACATGTTATAGTTAGGAATTAGCATTTAAAAAACCTTTGAAATTCACTGAAAAAACCATAGGTTTCAGGCACATTATAGTTAGAAATTAGCATTTAAAAAACCTTACAAATTCACTGAAAAAACCATAGGTTTTAGGGACAGTTATAGTTAGTTGGACATTGCACTCGTACAAAACCCGAGAAATTCCCCCGTTATAGTTAGTTCAGCGAACTATAACTCGCGCCCCGCAATGCACTGCTGATGACGTCACATATTACATCACTCATGACATGGTCAGTGACATCACTGATGACATCACTGATGACATCTCAAATGACATCACTGATGACATCACTGATGACCTCATCCATGTGATAATTTGATGCATCTTCTCACACCCTAATATAACTTTTGATACACCCACTGTAAATTACAGACTGCCATTCTCAAAACCATAGACACTCCAACACCAATAACTACATACACACTCATTGATTCTTAGGTCTACACACACATCCACTCACTCACCAGTACAGTCACTCATACTTACGGTCACTCAGTACAGGACTATCATATGCACTCATACACCTACATAGACACTCACACACCGCCACTCATCCATAGAGGTACTCACACACCTAGTCAGTCATGCAAATAATTAATCACACTGCCATTTACTCACCTATACAGTTATACACACACCAGCTCACTTACTCCAACAAATACTAGCATTCTTACGCTGTTATACAATCACTGATTCAAGCACACACTCATCCACACAGCCACTCTCACTTATAGCCATTTAAATACTCCAACACACATATATACTGCGTTTCACATATGTAGTTACTCACACATGTACCACTGAGATATACATTCACTCACTAACACACCCATACACACACTCACCCACCCAAGCAGTCCATCACAGATGCACTCTTGAAATCATGCACCCAGTGATTCACCCACTCACACATCTATGTACAGAGTCACACACACCCCACCCACACAAACACTCAAGCACCCATACAGATACTCAGACAACCAATAAATAACCCATATAGACACTCATGTAGCTATTCACAAACCCATGCAAACGCATACACACCAACATAGAGACGGATACAGACATTCACACAGTTTAGTCACTAACCCATGCATTCAGTAAGATACGTTTAATCACTCAGTTATAGAGTCAGTCACGCACCTACTAAATCATCCATTCAGACACTTATACACCCACTCATTCTTCAATCCGCCTTTCCCTATGTATATTAAACATATTTAAACTTTACAGAAACACACAGTCATTGGATGATGTCATCAAGATGTCATCAGTGATGTCATTTGAGATGTCATCAGTGATGTCATCAGTGATGTCACTGACCATGTCATGAGTGATGTAATATGTGACGTCATCAGCAGTGCATTGCGGGGGCGCGAGTTATAGTTAGCTGAACTAACTATAACGGGGGAATTTCACGGGTTTTGTACGAGTGCAATGTCCAACTAACTATAACTGTCCCTAAAACCTATGGTTTTTTCAGTGAATATATATATATATATATATATATATATATATATATATATTGTTAAACAGTTCCAGATGCACTGATTCCATAAAAGAGGGCATGGTCTCCGAATTTATGTGCTGATTTTTCAAAGTGCTATTTACACCGGCATGACAATATGACGCATTTCGGCCACCACATGTGGCCTTGATCACATATCTATATTTCCCAAAAACATTTAGCAGGTGACAGTGATGGCGTGCTCCTAACCGCCACTGGTGCCCAGCAATAGCGTGACCACCAGCACGCTGTTTAAAAACAAAACAATACCTCCTTGATAAAGAAATTCCCGACACTCACAGCTCTCATGTGCACAAAAGTTTATTGGCTGACGCGCCAACGCGTTTTGGTCCGGAGCATAAGCCAATAAACTTTGTTTGTGCACATGAGAGCTGTGCATGCTGGGACTTTCTTTATCAAGAAGGTATTGTTTTGTTTATATATGTACATATATTTATATAAACATGCATGCATATTATCTACTGGCGGTCGCCAGTAGATAGTTATAGTTAGGACCTATTTTCCATAGGAAATCCGCAACATTCTATTTGAAATAACTCTTGCGCCGGTTGACGAATCTTCGCGAAATTTTCAAACTTTGTGGCCCGCTCCGGTCCGCTCCTACCCTGAAAGTCTCGGGGTGATTCGTCAAGCGGGGGCCGAGAAAAAAGGGGGGTCCCAAAACGTGTTTTCCCCATTCATTTTTCCATAGGATCCTTTCATCGCAGCTACAGCCCGAACTGCTGAACGGAATTACACCAAATTTGGCAAAAAGGTAGCCCTTGGTTCAGAGTCGTGCCTTTTGCTTAAATGGTGTAAATCCGTTCAGTAGTTTCTGAGAAAATCACAAGTAAAATCACATATATATCTATGGCCGCGTCGGATCTGCGCACCCTGAGCTCACCCTGCGCGCACCGTCCCGATCGCGAGCTGCATGCTAATTGGCTGTCAAGTGGCTGTCAACACTCCAAATCAGGAAGTGTTGGCAGCCATTTTGTCCCTCGGTAGAACCGAGGCAGAAGAAACTAGTGCGCAAAACGCACAAAGGGGGCAGGGTAGAAACAACCTGACCCCCTAGGTCTGCTCAGGGGGTCCCACAAGGACCCCCTGGGCAGAAAAAAGCATTTTTTAAAAAATCGGCGGGATGCGCTTAGGGTGCGCGGATCCCGCCGATAAAAAATCGAAGCGCGGTCTCTTGCGCTTCGATGCTATTTGCCCCCGGGTAGCCCAAGTCCCGGGGGCATGCGGGGGTGGGTTTATATTTTATGTGGGGGCCTCTAAGGCCCCTCCAAGCCCGGGGACCGCCACCCCCGGGGCTTTAAATGAAAAATGGTGCGGGAGGGCTCTCCGCCCTCCCGCAGCCCCGGGGACCGCCAACCCCGGGGCTTCTTTTTTAAATATTAATAACCTGTGTGGGGGGCTTGAGCCCCCCACACGCCCCGGGGACCGCCACCTCCCCGGGGCACTAATTAAACAAATGTGGGGGTCCGTTTCGGACCCCCGAAGCCCCGGGGACCACCACCTCCCCGGGGCTTTGTAGATGTTGGGAGGGGGGCCGCGCGGCCCCCCTCCTGGAGCCTGTGGTGGCCCTGGGGACCGCCACCCCCCAGGGCCGGCTCCTGCAGTGTCCCGGGGTGCCTACCCCCGGGACACTGTAGTTTGCTATGACAGGACGGGAGCCTCGCGGCTCCCGTCCTGTAATAGCAAACTGCTTTGAATTTTGGAAGAGAGAGCAGGAAACCTGCTCTATCTTCCAAAATTCAAAGCACATTGCTTTTCCACATGGGGAGCTGCATGTCAGCAGCTCCCCATGTGGAAAAGCAATGCCGGCTCCCGCAGGACGCAGGGAGCTGGCGGGACCGTGGGGGAGTTGGGGTCCCCCCACGGTCCCCAAAGGATATGGCCAGCCCTGGGGGATGGGGTCCCCGGGGCAAGTAGTGGCGCGGGAGGGGGGCCACGCGGCCCCCCTCCCCAAATTAGGGGGGAAAAAAAGGCCAGCCTCGGGGATGGGGTCCCCGGGGCCTAAGGAGGCCTGAGGAGGGGGGGCAACGCAGCCCCCCTCCATGAAAAAAAAAAAAAAAAAATGTGCCAATGACCCGGGGATGGGGTCCCCGGGCCGAAATTGGCCACGGGAGGGGGGCCCACGCGGTCCCCTTCCCGTTCTGTTTTTAAAAAAACAATAAAAGGGGGTCAGGCTCTGGGGGATGGGGTCCCCAGGGCCCAAAATAATTAAAAAGAAGGGGGGCCACACAGCCCCCTTTTAAAAAAAAAATTTTTTTAATCCGGCATTGCGCCGGAGGCCACGCCTTCTCCTTGGCAGCACTCTGCAAACGCGCCCCCTGGCGTGTTTGCAGCGGGGGAACGAATTCCCCTTGAATACTGGGGGTCCCTGGGGGCCAACTAGCCCACCAGGAGCCTCCAGTATGCGCCAGGTGGCTGCGTTGCAGAGAGGTGGTCTGAGGCCACGCCCCTTTTTACACCTCTCTGCGTCGCAGCTCTGTGGCGCTTAATGGAGGTAGCTGGTGGGCTAGTTGCACCCCAGGGACCCTCAGGATTCAAGGGGAGTTAATCCTCCGACTTAAAACGCGCCACGGGGCGCGTTTGCACAGTGGTGAAGGGAGTGGGCGGGGCCTGAGGTGACATGTGTGCAAACAGGCCCCGTGGCGCGTTTTAAGATGTCACTAACCATTTCATGAATGATGTAATATGTGACGTCATCAGCAGTGCATTGCGGGGGCGCGAGTTATAGTTAGCTCAACTAACTATAATGGCCGAATTTCTCTGGTTTTGTACAAGTGAAATGTCCAACTACCTATAACGTCCCTGTAAACTTTGGTTTTTTCAGTGAATTTCTAAGGTTTTTAAATGCTAATTTCGAACTATAACGTCCCTGAAACCTATGGTTTTTTCAGTGAATTTCAAAGGTTTTTTAAATGCTAATTTCTAACTATAACGTCCCTGAAACCTATGGTTTTTTCAGTGAATTTTAAAGTTTTTTTAAATGCTAATTTCTTACTATAACGTCCCTGAAACCTATGGTTTTTTTCAGTGAATTTCTAAAGTTTTTTAAATGAAAATTTCTAACTATAACGTCCCTGAAACCTGTGTTTTTTTCAGTGAATTTCTAAGGTTTTTTAAATGCTAATTTCTAACTATGCCTACAGAGGTAGGACATGTGCAGACAGAGGAAGAAAGGCGCAGAAACAAGCAAGAGAAATGCAGAAAGAGGCAACAGAAGTCCAGAAAGAGGAAGAAAGGTGCAGAAAGAAGCAAGAGATATGCAGAAAGAACCAACAGAGGTGCAGAAAGAGGCCTTGTTGAAAGTCATCCTGTGCCCTGGGCACCCCCCAACTTTTTGCTGACTGGTACTGGTGGTAACTGACTCTGACTGACCCTGGGCTCTGCCTAACCAGGCCCGGAGCCAGTGCTATGCTGAAAGACACTTAGAATACAGTGAAAACACCTACATACACTAGGGTACACTATGGGTTGGGGTACCCCTGTGATTGGCATGACCTCCCCTGTAAGGCCCTAGTACATAATAGGGCAGGGGGATTAAAACTACCTCTAAGTCCCTAGCATATAATAGGGCATGGCAGTTTAGAGGCCAGCAGCCCTTTTCTGCACTTGCATGTGTACACTGCTGAGCCTGAGGTCAGTTTAAAAGTAGCCCTGTGTGTGCAGATAGAGGCAAGAGAGGTGCAGAAAGAGGCAAGAGAAGTACAGAAAGAAGCAACAGAGGTGCAGCAAGAGGGGAGAGGGTTGCAAAAAGAGGCAAGAGAAGTGCATAAAGAAGCAACAGAGGTGCAGAAAGAGACAAGAGAAGTTCAGAAAGAGGCAGCAGAGGTGCAGAAACAGGCAGCAGAGGTGCAGACAGAGGGAACAGGGGTGCAGAAAGAGAGTAGAGGGGTGCCAAAAGAGGCAAGAGGGGTGCAGAAATTTGCAAGAGAGGTGCAGAAAGAAGCAAGAGCAGTGCAGTGAGAAACAACAGAGGTGCAGAAGGAGGCAAGAGGGGTACAGAAAGAGGCAAACGAAGAGCAGAAACAAGCAAAAGAGATGCGGAAAGAGGCTAGAGGGGTGCAAAAAGAGGCAAGAGAGGTACAGAAAGAGGCAAGAGAGGTGAACAAAGAGGGAAGAAGGGTGCAGAAAGAGGCAAATGGGTGCAGAAAGAAGCAAGAGAAGTGCAGAAAGAAACAACAGAGGTGCAGAAAGAAGCAAGAGCAGTGCAAAAAGAACAGAGGTGCAGAAAGAAGCAAAAGAAGTGCAGAAAGAAGCAAAAGAGGTGCAGAAAGAGGCAAGAGAAGTTCAGAAAGAGGCAGCAGAGGTGCAGAAACAGGCAGAAGAGGTGCAGAAAGAGGGAACAGGGGTGCAGAAAGAGAGAAGAGGGGTGCCGAAAGAGGCAAGAGGGGTGCAGAAATTTGCAAGAGAGGTGCAGAAAGAAGCAAAAGCAGTGCAGTAAGAAACAACAGAGATACAGAAGGAGGCAAGAGAGGTGCAAAAAGAACAAAGAGACGTGCAGGAAAAGGGAAGAAGGGTGCAGAAAGAGGCACGAGGGGTGCAGAAAGAAGGAAGAGAAGTGCAGAAAGAAGCAACAGAGGTGCTGAAAGAGGCACGAAGGGTGCAGAAAGAGGCAAGAGAAGTGCAGAAAGAAGCAACAGAGGTACAGAAAAAGGCAAGAGTGGTGCAGAAGGAGGGAAGGGAGGTATAGAAAGAGGCAAGAGAGTTGCCAGAGAGGGAAGAGGGGTGCAGAAAGAGGCAAGAGAGGTGCAGAAACAGGCAAGAGAAGTGCAGAAAGAGGCATGAGAATTGCTGAAAGAAGCAAGAGAAGTGCAGAAAGAGGCAAGTGAGATGCAGAAAGAGGCAAAAGAGGTGCAGAAAGAGGCAAGAGAGGTGTAGAAAGAAGCAAGAGAAGTGCAGAAAGAGGCAAGTGAGATGCAGAAAGAGGCAAAAGAGGTGCAGAAAGAGGGAAGACGAGTGCAGAAAGAGACAATAGGGGTGCAGAAAGAAGCAAGACAGGTGCAGGAAGAAGCATGGGAAGTGCAGAATGAAGCAACAGGGGTGCAGAAAGAGGCAAGAGAAATGCAGAAAGAAGTAACAAAGGTGCAGAAGGAGGCAAGAGAACTGCAGAAAGAGGCAAGAGAGTTACAGAAACAGGCAAAAGAGGTACAGAAAGAGGGAACAGGGGTGCAGACAGAGGCAAGAGAGGTGCAGAAACAGGGGGCTTATAGAAAATGAAGCGCCGCAGCCCGCGCTTCGTTTTTTTTATTTTCTCGGCCGGATTTGCGCACCCAGCGCGAATTCGGCTGATTTTTTTAAATGCTTTTTTTGACCCTGGAGGTCCTTGTGGGACCCCCAGAGGAGGAGCTAGGGGTCAGGGTGTTTCTACCCTGCCCCCTTTTCTTGTTTTTAATCTTTGTTTTACTGTTTTCTTGTGACTCGGATTTACCGAGTCACAAGATGGCTGCCAACACTTCCTGGTTTGGAGTGCTTACAGCCAATCAGAATGAAGCTCATGCTCGGGAGGATTCGCAAATCCTCCTCGGTGCTCAGATATCGATATTTTTATTTTTTTAATTTCTCAGCAACTACTGAACGGATTTACACCATTATAAAAAAGAGTGCTTTCTGAACCAAGAGCTACCTTTTTGCCAAACTTGGTGTAATTCCGTTCAGCAGTTCGGGCTGTAGCCTGTTCCAAAATTCCTATGGAAATTAACATGGGGAAAACGTGTTTTGGGACCTCCCTTTTTCTCGGCCCCCGCTTGACGAATCACCCCCAAACTTTCAAGACAGGAGCTGACCTGAGCTGGTCATTAGTTTAGAAAATTTCGTGAAGATTCGTCAAACGGCACCAAAGATATTGGCAAAAGAAAAAACGCTTTTTGAATAGAAACAAGGTCCTAACTATAACTACCTACTGGCGACCGCCAGTAGGTAATATATATATATATATATATATATATATAAAACCTTATCGGCCCCCCAACCCCCAACCCCTAAACCCACCTACTCTAAAAAATACCCTTGCCACGCAAAAACCCTTTCCCACCCTAAACCCTAAAAATACCCATGCCACCCAAATACCCTTACCCACCCTAAACCCTAAAAATACCCTTGCCACCCAAAAACCCTTACCCACTCTAAACTCTAAAAATACCCTTGCCAACCCAATACCCTTGCTCACCCTAAACTCTAAAATACCCTTGCCACCCAAAACCCCTACTCACCATAAACCCTAAAAATAGCCTTGCCACCTCAATATCCTTAACCATCCTAAACCCTAAAAATACCCTTTTCACCCAAATACCCCTACCCACCCTAACACCCTAAAATACCCTTGCGACCCAAATACTCTTACCCACCATAAACCCTAAAAATACCCTTGCCACCCATATACCCTTACCCACCCTAAACCCTAAAATACTGTTTCGACCCAAAAACCCCTACCCACCCTAAACTCTAAAAATACCCTTGCCACCTAAATACCCTTACCTGCCCTAAACCCTGAAAATACCCTTGCCACCCAAACACCCTCACCCACCCTAAACCCTAAAAATGCCCTAGCCACCCAGTACCCTCATTGCCAGTATTTTGGCAAGGATTTTGACATCCACGTTGATAAGGCATTTGGCCCTGTAGATCCCACAGTCTCATGGATCCTTACCACCTTGGAGTAGCAAGGTAATAATGGCATTGTTGGAAATTGCACCAAGGGAATTTGAAGTTTCGGCTTCCTTGTAAGTCTTTGGGGGTTTGTAAGTCTTCTAAAATTCCCTTGGTGAGCCATCTTCCCCTGGGGATTTGCAAGTGGGGAGGTTAGAGATAGCTGGCATCTCCTCTGGCTCAAACTCTGCTTCTAAGAGTGCCCGACCTTCATCAGAGAAAGAGGGCAGGCGGAGAGTTAATCAAGGAAACTGTCCTCCTCCTCCTCATGATTGGTCGAGGTTGAAACCGAGTAGAATGACTTGTAACACAAGGCAAAGGCCCCCAAAATGTCCCCTGGGTGAGTAAGAAGCCTTCCTCGTGGTTGCCAGATAACAGGAATCGCCAACTGGGCCTCCATTTGATGGAGTTGCAGGGCAAGCATTCTGCCTGCTTTCTCACTCAGCTCGTAATATTGCCACTTAAGTTTCATGAAGGTCTTCTTTGCCATGGATGTGTAGTATTGGTTAAGGGCAAATTTATCTGCTTTCCAGTTGGTGCCATTTCTGTGTAGAGGGAGCTGCATTGTATGTCGCTGTGGTTTTCGTTATGACCTCGTCTAGATGTCTTGGCCAGGCATCTATTCGTTTTAATGGCAGTGTCCCTCTTTAAGAGGGTCCCGCTAGGTGACATTATCCACCGCCCACAGTGTCTACTGTGAACTTAGTGAGTGGGTGTTTAAAGTATGCTATATTCGGAAATGCAAATTCAAAATGCACTTGTCACCAGGAGTTTTATAGTTGGTAGTATTAGTCCACGATACCCTCCCTGTTTGTGGCATGTGCCTCAAGTGAAGGGGCAGTCTAATCACACAGTGATCAGAAACCTCTCCCTGCAAGATGCCCATTTGGAATGGGAGCTGCAGCAGTGGGTCACGTGTGAGGAAATAGTCAATCCGTAAGGATGTGTTAGGTACCCTTGAGAAAAATTAACAATCTTTGTCCAAGGGGCGGGAAAGAAACCAGACGTCTGAACGGCCATGATTCGTAAGTATGTCATTCAGAACTGCTCTATCTGCTGGGTTACAGGCATCAGAGGGACCCGTAGGTCCCAGAATGGGGTCAATTGTAATGTTTCAGTCTACCACTATAATCACCCTAGTAGTGCCAAATTCGGTAATGAGTTTCGAAATGTGTGCTAAGACGTGAGATTTGCTCGTGTCACATGCATAAACTGAGCCCAGTATCAGTGTGTATCCTAGCGTTTTGATTTTGCCTAATGCAAATCTACCCTCCTGGTCTTCAAAGTTCGCAGTACTTTATAAGGGGAAAAGTTAGCAAGAATTAAGCCAACCATATTTTGAGTTAGTAAGGGGCATTTGGTCAGTGCCTCGCGGGTTGGTCCAGCAACTGTGGATAACCTTCCACACCCAGTCCTTTTTCAACATAACTGCCTCAGTCAGAGAGAGGCATATGCCTCCTGGACCATTACAAAATCAGTGCACTTGTGCTTAAAGTAAGTCAATATTCTCTGTTGTTTAGTAGTATAGCCTTAGAGCCCGACGATTGCGGGCTCTACCGGCCATTAAAGTCTTGCTCCAGTGTTAAAGGCCAAAGGCCCTAAGGCTATTAGAACATTCCGCCCCTAGAGGGCAGAGTGTTCTAATTTGCAAAACAAAGCCCCCCCCCCCCGGGCTTCGTGAGGCCTAACAACATTAGAATGTTGATGCTCCGGGCTTCTACCAGCCATTAGAAGCACGGAGCACTCTATTGCCTTCGATGGAGCACTCAACATTCCAATATTCTAAAACTGTTTAAACCATTATCAATTTAAGGACAGGTCGTTGTCAGTTATATGTGAAGAAGTGGTCGTGGCCATGTTTCCTTGGTGTGTGTGGGATAGGGACCTGTGGCAGACAGAGTTTCTGAGAGGGCAGTAATAATGTGAAGTTTACTAATGGTGGTATTGCTGCTCTTCAAATGTGTGTGAAGGCACAGAACAGAGGAGGCGGGGATACAAACCGTCTGCTTTGGGGACAAAGACGGAGAAAGACAAAGAAAGGAGAGAAGTGTGGTGGGGGGAATGAGATGAGCAAAGGATAGCTCTGACCTTTCACCTGCGAGCCTCACTCCACTACCCATTCTCTATTGGGTCTAAGAGGGGTGTGGTCGATGTAAGAATGGTATATCATGGGAAGATAGATGTAACCGACTTTCCAGTTAAGCCACGGAGGGCACGGGCAGTCCACCCCACCGTTCTGAGTGAAATGTGTCTATTGCCTCATGGGGTCTGATATCAGTGTTGATGAGGCTCCTGGATATACCTGGGGTAAAAGAGCTTACTGCATCTTAGTCAGATATTGGCATACTTCCAGCGTTGGCTTCCACAGTAGTAATTAAAGGGACACCCCAATAGGGACAGCAATAACAGGTATAGTTACTACCATATTTCGCCTGCCAAAGACCCAAAGAGTAACAGGTGATGATTAAGGATGTTCAAAAAAAGCCCCAGTATCCTCACTCTTCCTGTCTTTTAATGGCGAGCGTGATTTATCCCTGTCTTGGGATAAAGTTTCAACCATCCGTGGAGTCCTGCCCTGCTTGTTTTTCTATGGTGCAGAGTGCAATGTTTAGTATGGGATCCGTCCTATTGGATCGTTGATCTTGGCTGCTTGTGTGCAGTCTCTTTTCCTGTTGCAGTTACCCGATGCTCCGTCTCCTTCTTTGTGAGCCCTACTATGCCCAAAATGTCTGCTAGAGTATCTGGGTCAGAGAACTCCGACATTTGACCAATGAGGGTGATGAGCATCTTTGCAGGGTCCAGAAGACCATATTTGATATCATGCTGGTGAGCTTGTGGCTGCGGGGCTAGGAATTTCTTGCATTTTACCTCTGTTTCATGATAGAAGTCCACGTTAATATGGATCTGTTGGCCGCCCAGCTTGAAGGGTCCCTCATGCTTTTTTGCTGCCTGTAGGATAATCTGTACCTGGGTGTGTCAGAGGAGATATCAATGATTGCTCGAGGTTGGGAGGAAGTATGAGACTGGCGTGAGTGAAACCTGTGTGCTCTCTGAAATTCCAGTGGTTCGGTGAAGTGGATGTCTAAAAGCTGTTTCAACATGCTCTATAAGAAGACTAACATGTTGCTCCACTCCGCCTCCTCTCGCACCCCCTGAATGCATATATTGTTTCACCAGGAGTGGTCTTCAAAGTCTGTGACCTTCTTTTGGAGGCGCAGTGTCTACAAAGTCATTATGCTTTGCACCCAGTCTATCTGGCTTACAAGCACACACTTTCCGTGTCTCTTAACATCGTTTATGTGTCTCTTAACACGCCTTCACACAGGACAATATCAGCCTGGAGATGAAAAAATTTAAAAAGAGAGAAAAGGTCTTCTCCAAACACCCAGGATCTGGAATAACATCCCTGTGCCTATAAGGATATCCTTAACCATCCTTCAATTCAGGACTGAATGCTGCCTCTTCAAACAGCACTACATCCATCTCTCAGGACTCAAAGGTCACAATAGGAAATGTTTACGCATTTCAGGGAGAGGTGGAGAGAGAATAGTCCCCTAAATGAACTGCTGTGCAATGTCTAACTTCAGCAGTAGAAAGATATATGCCATCCAATAAAAATACAGTGAGACCGAAATGCACCTAGTGTGGGGCAAGGATAGGGAGGAAAACTATTGAATCAGCAGCAGGGAAGTGAGACAGGCAAGAAAGCCATCAAGTCATAAGCAATAGGCAGACCAAAAGCCCACTCTATACATTGTGTTGTTCACAGCTAAAGCGTTAGAGGAATATAAGGCTGCAATTATTAACGCTAAAACGGTATATTTTACAATCAAAATTCAGACGGCCAAAAACTCCTCTAAGGAGCTCTTCAATGTCGTGACAAATCTGTCTAAACGTCCTCAAGAGAGTCAATTTTCTCCAGATCAAAATTTTGTGGACAAGATCGCCTCTTTTTTTCAGACCAAAGTCCAGAACGTCTATAACGATCTTCGGAAGACATTGCCTGACCCCATTGGGGAAATAAGCGCCCAGCCGGAGGACACTCAATTTCAACCTAGCTTGGCGCAATTTTCCAGGCTTGATACAGAGCGAGTAGCAGATTTGTTAATTCAAACCAGATCCGGCTCGCCTCTGGATCCTTGCCCTCCGTATATTCTGCATTTGGTTCCCGAGCAAATTAGTGGCCACCTCACCCCTCTTCTTAACGAGGTTATCAAATCTGGGATATATCCTCAGTCTTGGAAAAGGCCTGTATCAGACCTATCCTGAAGAAAGCTACCTTAGACCCTACTGAGGTGAAAAACTACCGCCCTATCTCCTGTCTCCCGTTTCCCTCGAAAATTTTAGAAAAAGCTATCAACTCTGAATTAACAGAATATTTAGACAGCAATCATATTCTTGATGATACCCAACATGGTTTTAGAGCCCGACATTCCACTGAGTCAGCACTCATTATGGCCACCGAAGAGATTCGGAGAGTGATGGATGGGGGGGGGAAGAGCCGTCCTCATCTTGCTAGATCTATCTGCCGCGTTCGATACTGTGAACCATGAGGTATTGACACAACGGCTGAAGGCGGCAGGCATTGAGAGGTCGGCTCTAACCCTATTGACATCTTTTCTGACATCTCGCGAACAAATGATAGACTGGAATGGTCTTAAGTCTGCAAAATTCGGCCTCCCGTGCGGTGTCCCGCAGGGATCCGCGTTGTCCCCCACTTTGTTCAACCTTTACGTTACCCCTCTCGCCAGACTAATAAGAGATCATGGTTTGATGCTTGTATCATATGCAGATGATACACAGATTGTGGTATCAGTAACTCAAGGTGTGGATGAGACGGCGGCTAGGTTTAGGAATGGCCTAAAGAATGTTATGCAATGGATGAGCTCTAATTTTTAAAGCTCAACACGGAAAAGTCAGAGGTGATGGAATTCGGGCTGAAGCCTTCAATCTGGAGCCAAGCATGGTGGCCCACTGAGGCTGGGAATTGCCCCAGTCCCGTAACAAAGGCCAGGAATCTTGGCATTATATTTGATAGCAATCTAAAATTTGCCCAACAAACTAATCAGGTGTCATCTGGTTGTTTCTACATGTTGAAGAACCTACGCAAAATCCTTCGGTTCATTCCCTTTTCTATGAGGAAAACAGTAATAGGGGCCTTGATTCTTTCTAGAATCGATTACGGCAATGCCCTTTACTTGGGAGCAGATAAGGGCCAGATTGCCAAATTACAGTCCATTCAGAATGCGGCGGCCCGGGTGCTTTATGGTCTTCCCAAACATCACCCTACCTCAACCACCATTAAACTGCTCCACTGGCTCCCGGTTCGGCAGCGAGTGGATTTTAAGGCCCTTTGCCTTGTTCATAAAGCTTTGTATGGTGGAGGAGCTGCCGACCTGCAGCTGCTATTTAAGCGGTATTCTCCGCAACGCTGTCTTAGATCATCAAACACAGGTCTGATTGTGATCCCCAAGATAAAAAAGTCAGATGGGGAGGCAAGGGTTTCTCATACCAAGCCGCCAAGCTATGGAATGCTCTCCCCGCCCAGCTCAGATTACAATCTAATAGGACTATTTTTAGGAAGCTAATAAAGACCTGGCTCTTTCCCAAACTGGCAGTTTAATCAGCTCAATCCAGTTGTCTTTCACCCAGCGCCAAGACGCCTCGGCATTCGTGCGCTTAACAAATAAGTCAAATCAAATCAATCCAAGAGCAAAAAAGATCAATATTGGCAAGTTAAATGTTATCACATTATTAGTTTCGATATGTTGACATAGATTCACGTGCAAAATTCTTACGCCTGACTTGGAGATAGGGAGCAACAAGACATCAGCATTAGTTTTCAACATTTAACATAGATTCTTATGCCCAATATGGCAGCAGGAAGTAACAAGACATCAGCCAAAAATAAAACATTAGATGTCCTGTCTGTTCTCCTCCTCGTCTTCTCTGTTTAGAGGGAGAGAGAAAAATTGGGCAAACTCTATAACCCTACTGATCTGGGTAATCTTCTGTGTGGCACAGAAATGTATCCTATCGTGAGGTCAGAGGAGCTGGTCTTTCAGGGTGCTTAGCGTAGATGAGGCCCAAAAGGTATTCCCCGTGGATATTTGTGAGAGTCACAAATACTGTTCAGTAAACCCAGGGGAGTAACGCAAAATGATGGGACCCCCCCCTCCCCGCCCCCCTGCAGAATGTGATTTGGGGTCCTGGTGTCTCCAAGATCGCACAGATATTCATTGGTCTTGGGCTCCATGGGGTCCCCCAGAAAGGTTGGGTCACGTACGCCACAGGGGTGTCTATTACTATCCAACCGAATTGACGAAGTCCACAAGATTTCACTTGAATAACAAGATTTTTTCATGGATGTGGTTCCAACACCCAAGGGCCCGGGGTTTTAGGGCTTAAAACTACAAAGTTGTGTTCCAACTTTAAGATTTCAACCACTCCGACATAACATTTCTTTTCAGTGGCATAAATAACACTTCTGCTAGTGCCTAATGCAATCATGAAAAATGCGGTTGGATAGTAATAGGCAGTCGACTTTTGGGTGCAGTGGGTTCTTGTACCCCTGCACCAGTTAATACTATGCCCGTGTTTCTTCTGCTTGAATGAGTGGATGCAGGGCCGGAATGGGAACGGAAACCGGCCCTGGCAAGTAAGTCTGGGCGCGGGGATGATGGTGGGAAACACTGTGCTGCTTTTGGTACAGGGGGCGATTTTGCAGCACTGCAGCAAAACCGCCCCCCTGTACCAAAACCGGCCCCCGCCCTTCCGGCCCACCGGGAAAACGCCCGGTGACCGCTACGGCCAGTCCGGCCCTGAGTGGATGCCATAGTGTTTTTGGCAGTCAGCTCTTCCTTGCTTCACCTACTTTCAACAACTACTGTGCATGTTGGTGCCCTCTGAGTGTCCCTTATTGTAAACTAAATCCAGGCCTGCATCGATGTGATTTATGCAGCTGTCCAGAGAGTGCTGTTGAGATATCACACAGCACCACCCCTGCGCACGCACAGGAGAGATAGAAAATAATTTTATGAGGTATTACTATGGATGAGAGAGATAAGGCGAGAAAACGCCAATTTTAACCGTGGATCTGTCTCAGGAATAATATTGGGAGTAGGGGCTGTGAGCAAAAGGCAGGGTGGATGCACAATTTGGTTTAAGCTAAATAGTATTTAAAATCATTTTACAGGGGGTATAGGGAACGTAAGCGCGTCGGGCTCATGTATTTGGTCAGGGAGGGGCTCCCCACGTTCCACCCTCTACACTTCCCCTTCACCCCGACCATAGTAAGTTTTAGGAAAAACAGTGCAAATGATACATGCTAAATTATACGTTCCAGCAACATTGGACAGAAGTTACAGGATTAAAGGACCACTTGACACAGGGGGTTGTTGGGAGTTCCCACCAAATAAATATTTTAGAACTTTGGTGTAAATGGGCCATTCTAAGGCTCATCGGTCGATGACTTTGGTTCAAATTTGAGCGATTTTAAATTTACTTAGAGGCTTCCCTTTCTCGTCCCCTCTCTCTCCTCCAACTCCTTCTACATCCCCTTTTGTCATGCTGTCTTTTTCTCTCTTCCACTTTTCTCCCTATTCCCTACACTGCTATTTTCTATTTTCTTCCCTTTTCACTTCCACTTTTTACTCAATCTTGTTGATTTTCACCTTAACTCTTTCTCCATCTCTACTACTTCTTCCTAAATCTCTTCATAAGGGCTCACTTCCTACCAATGTCTTTTACTTCCTCTCTCCATCCACTGTCACTTTTCTCTCCCCTCGCTTTGCTCTCTTTATGCCTCCCCATTCCCTTTTCTGTGCCCTCGCTCTTTTATGACTTTCTTCCTTCTTCATTACTACCTCTCATGTGTCTCTTTTCCTCTCACCACTACTTCTTCTATAGACACTCCTTCATTTGCCCTTGTCTCCATTTCACCTTCCCCCAATGCGCTATCCTTCTCTTCTCAATCGCCCTCCTGCGTTTCCCCCTTCTTATCTCCCGCCCATCCATCAGTCTACCAGTTGGCACTTCACTTTTTTAGTTCACTCTGTTATCCATCTCTCCCTCTTTCTTGTGTGGCTGAGCGTTGGGCCTGATTCACAGAACTAACTTACGTCAAAAACGTAAAGTTAGTACTTTTTGGTATTCACAGAATACACTTACTCATTTTGGTATTCACAGAATGAACTTACTCATTTCGGTATTCACAGAAGTTAGTAGTCCTAACTTTAGGACTCCTAAATGTCTTCTGTGAATACCGAAAGTCTTAAAGTTAGGATTTTTCTCAGTTTAGGAGTCGTAAAGTTAGGACTCCTAACTTTAGGACTCCTAAATGCCTTCTGTGAATACCGAAAGTCTTAAAGTTAGGATTTTCTCAGTTTAGGAGTAGTAAAGTCTAACTTTACTACTCCTAAACTGAGAAAAATCCTAACTTTAAGACTTTCGGTATTCACAGAAGGCATTTAGGAGTCCTAAAGTTAGGACTACTAACTTCTGTGAATACCGAAATGAGTAAGTTCATTCTGTGAATACCAAAATGAGTAAGTGTATTCTGTGAATACCAAAAAGTACTAACTTTACGTTTTTGACGTAAGTTAGTTCTGTGAATCAGGCCCCTAGTGCCTGCGATAGGAACGGATCAAACCAGGGGCCATCCCAAGTCAATATTGTCTTTGCATGGTCCCTGGTTTGAGCTGTTCCTGTTGTGGGCGCTTGGGCGAGCCACATAAGTGGGTAGCGTTTTTATCAGGAGAAGCGTGGGAATGCTAGATGGTAGGACATTTGCTGATCTCTACAGATTCTGTCATTTTTCTCACAGAAATATGGGGAAATGCATGTTTTTGTCAAAGTTATACATTTGAAGGGCATTGTGGGTAAGAGAATGTTGTGTGATCCACACAAGGCACACCACCATGGACTCCCTTGAGTGTCCAGCTTTCAGAAACTTCTGGATTTAGTAGGTTTTCCTGGGTGGAAGTCGCACATGGCCCGATTAGCACAGCGATTCAGCTGACAACTGAGCGGAAATTTGAATTTATCCTCACTCTACCAGTCCATCTGTCAAAACAAGCCCAAAAGAATCCAAATGTCCTCTTGTTTGCCATGGGGTTGTTCTGCGCCCCAGAGGGGCAGAAAAACTGTTCGGGCTTTAGGGGAGGGGATAGGCCAAATGCCTGGACGACCCACATACACCAATTTTTTTTAACTAAAATATATATATCTATCCCTGTTTTCTAGTGGTCTTTTTGCTCCCTCCCCATCTAGACAGAATTGTTGCAAACCCCCAATCATCCTAGGGGTGGGGGAGGCAGAAATCTTGTTGTCAATATAATCAACCCTTAATAGTCAGCCATTGCATTACCTAGCATCACATCATTAAGATAAGTATATAAATATTATTCTTACCTCCACATCAACTTTCCTTGATCCACCTTGTGTTGTAGGAGTTAGGTTAATGTAGTTTGTGCAATGTTTTGTCTTGTGATGCAGTGAGGGTATTTTTATGGGGCCTGGCATTTGTGTCTGAATCATGTGGTTAAAACTCTGGTTCGGTAAATACTCAGTTAATGTTGGCATAACCAATGTTTCATAGCTTGCCTAAAGATGTTGATATTTCATAATGTTTTAAATATTATTTGGGATCTTTATAAAACGCTACAAACCACCTTGTGGCAGCCTCAGAGCACTTGGGTATCATATGCATAGATGAAATGCACATGGGATCATCAAATACAAATATAATAATGTTCATAAGGCTGAATTTCTGGATATAGATCCAGACCATCTATCAGACAAAGTGATGTATAAGCAGCTGACAGAACATCTAAACCTAGGTTGCTGAATCAAAACCACTGTTCACCTAGGACGATGGGAGCGGTAGTCCATTTTGGACGTCTAATCGGTTGATGGTAATATAATAGTCTCAATGTTTTGTATCCAGAGTTCTATTTTATGACAATGGATGGGCAAAGCTTTGAACTTTGGCTCAAAGTTGGGTGAAAGCTGAGAAACTTCTCTTTTGGTTAGGGTAGACAATGTTTGCAGACTTTACACAATGTATGTAACTCCACATGTATGTACCCTGACATATGTATATCTGCAAGGTAAATTTAAATATATATCTAAACACACACATAAACACACACACACGCGCACACATACACACATATATTACACAGTGGCAGTTCGCACTGTGTATTTATAATTAGCTCAGAGTTTCCAAAGGAAGAGCGTTTTTTGTTTTGCTAATAACTTTGGTGAATTTGGGAAATCTGCATGAAACGTTTACCAAAAAAAAGTTCATCCACTAAAGCTCTTTCTTGGAAATTTTCGCACTGATCTGTCAAGTGGGGACCAAGAGAAAGGTGGGTCTGAACAGTGCGATTTCCCATGGGAAATATTGCTCTCCAATATAGAAAAAAAAATAGCTGAACGGAATTAAACCAAATTTGGTAAAATGTTAGAACCTTACTTACCAAGCATGCTTTTTGTTTTTGGTGTAAATCCATTCAGCCGTTTTCGAGAAAAATGCATTTAAAGAGGGACTCGGTTATGTATGAAGGGATTAAAAAGTTAGGTCTATCTGTATGTTGGTGCCCAGATTAACAAGGACATGACCGAAATTTAGAAATACCTTACCCAGTCAAAAATCCAGAAGATAATCTCTCATGAGAAGGTATATCCCCTACTTTACATCACATTGCATTCCGCCTAAGGATCAAGTTACCAAAAGAACGGACAATGACCCTTCAGATAGCAGATTCACTGACTAAGAAGGATGTAGTAGCGGGGAGTGCAACAGAGGCAGACCAATAGGAAGATGCAGGGGAAGAATATGGAACCAGCCCTGGCAAGGACCAGGTTTGGGCAACCCCATTTTCTTAACCACCCCAACCACATTTTAGGACTTGGATGAACACTTTTATACTTGGCCAACCCCCTGAGATATCCTCCAAGGTTTAGAACCCATTTTTTTTAGGAGAAGCCAAGGTCAACAGAGGGGAATAAAAAGGAGGTACAAGAGGACGGCACAAATCAGGGTGTCAAAACAAGGAGCTAGACCAAGGACCAGACCCCGGGAACAAGCGCGTGTGCTCCTTAGTGTTCAATCTCACTAAGTAAGAACTGACACCAAGCCAAACCAAGGTTTTAAACAGGAGATTGGGTTTTATCCCCACGCCTGCTTCTGATGGTTGCTACATTGCGACCTAGTGGAATTTTGCAGAATGATCAAGTGCAGCACTTTTTTCAATAAACAATAAGAATCTAACAAGAAAGGTGATACAGACTTTCAAATCAAATCAACCTTCTATCCCCCCACGGCAGCAATCCCTATTGAGATGCAAGCCTTTGAGCAGGCAGTCTTCAAGGAGCTAGAATCCATACACATTACAAAAATAAAAACCTTCCACAATATCACCCGGGAAGAAAGGTTGGCACTAAAGTAATTGGGCAGTGACCCAATTATAATTTTTAAACCAGCAGACAAAGGGGGCAGCATTGTTATCCTGACCTTCGATGACTATGTGACTGAATGCAAGTGCTTGTTATCAGATAATAGACGCTATAGGATGATCACAGAAGATCCCCACATGCTTGATGTTGACCATACACAATATGTTGGAGGAGGCAGGGATCAAGAACTGGATTTTTGAACCTTTATCACATTTTTCTGACTTTTTCCTCCTTCAACAAATTGTACAACGAACACCTATTTATCTCAAGGTTACAAAGGATCTCTTACTGCTCCTACACAATGCATTCTTTAATCCTTCATGCAGTTTGTTGGTAGGCCTAGAAACTGAAAGCCTTTACACCGGCCTCCCTCAAGAAATTACCCCACAGCACGTTGTACTGGAGTACGTGAGGTTGGCTTTTACTGAAAACGTCTGTGAGTTCCAAGGCACACTTTACCTCCAAACCCATAAACATCTAGAGAAAATCCTCAAAAAAGGCCAGCTGGTACAACCAAGAACTCAGAACAGCGAAATGAGATAGCAAACAGCTGGAGAGGAGATGGCACCCCAGTAAGGGCACCTCCGACAGGGCAGCCTCCAAGACCTCCCTCAACCTCTACCATCACCTGTTGAGGGCAACAAAAAAGGCAGCCCTAGCCGTACGCATTGAAACCAGCGCCAACAAAACCAACATCGTTAAGGAATTCTCCAACCTGGCTGTCAGTGAAAATAACATCACATCTCACAGGAGCTGTGCGACAACTTCACCGACTTCTTTCACGACAAGATCGCAACTATATTTAAAAGCTTCAAACCCCAACCCACACCTTCGGACTTCTTCGGCCGAACGCGCCACCACCGCAACCAACACGAACCACTGACTACCTGGACCCTCCTCTGGACCTAGGATACCATTTCCACCTTGAAATCCATCCACTTTGGAGCTACCACAGACCCATGCCTGTACCACATCTTCAACCTCGGAAACAAAAGGATCAGCCAGGAACTCACCACCCTGCTCAACACCTCTCTCACCACCGCAACATTTCCCAATGATTGTAAACATGCCGAAGTCAGACCACTGCTCAAAAAACCCTCCACTGACCCCAACGAACTCAAAAAAAATTCCAGCCAATCTCCCTGCTAACATTCCCAGCGAAGGTACTGGAAAAGGTCATCAACAAGCAACTCATGACACACCTGGAGTAGAACCAGCCACTCAGCACCTCCCAATCCAGCTTCCACAGCAATCACAGCACCAAAACCGCTCTGATCACAGCCACTGACGACATTCGAACCCTCCTTGACCGAGGAGAAACATTTCTCTGGTCCTTATCAATCTCACAGCAGCCTTCGACACCGTATCCCACAACATGCTGATTGAAAGACTCCACCACATTGGCATCCAAAGAGCTGCTCTCAGCTGGATCACCTCCTTCCTCACCAGAAGAACCCAAAGGATCCATCTCCCACCTATCATCTCCGAACCCAAGGAGATCACCTGAGGTGTCCCTGAGGGGTCATCCCTCAGCCCCATGCTCGTCAATGCATATCTGGCCTCGCAGGTGAACATCGTCAGATCCCACGATCTCAACATAATGTCCTATGCAGACAACACACAATTCTTCATCTCACTGATGACCCCACCACCAGAACCAACTTCCATAGATGCATGACAAGTGTTGCTGACTGGATGAAGAACAACTAACTGCAGCTGAACAAAGACAAGACAAAAGTACTAATCTTTGGCAACAGCAGCAACACATGGAATGATTCCTGGTGGTCATCAGACCTAGGACCCACACCCACTCCCTCCGACCACGCGAGAAACCTCGGAATCATCATTTTAACAAGCTCACCATGGAATTACAGATCAACGAAGTCTCCTCAGCTTGCTAGCTCACTCTGTGCATGCTACGTAAGATCTTCAAGTGGCTGCCCCTAAACACAAAACGCACCATGACACAGGCCCTCATCACCAGCCAACTGGACTACAGAAACGACCTCTACGTAGGAATCTCCGAATACCTCCTACATAGACTTCAGACCATACAGAACACCACAGCCAGACTCATCCTCGGCCTCCCCTGACAAACCCACATCACACCACACCTCAGGCAACTCCACTGGCTCCCCGTACAGAAGAGATGCCAATTCAAGCTACTGACCCACGCATATAAAGCTCTACACAACCAAGTACCCACCTACATTGACCACTATCTGAACTTCCAATAACCATTGAGAAGACTATGCTCCACCTCCATCTCACTTGCTCATACTCCCCGCATCTACCGAAGCAGAAGTGGAGGACGCTCCTTCTCCCACATTGCAGCAAAGACCTGGAACAGTCTCCCCACGCAACTCTGGACCATCACCTCACTTCCAGAATTCTGATTGGACCTCAAGACGTGGCTGTTTGAATAAGCCTCTGGGACCTGCAAGCGCCTGGATTCCCTATTGGGCGATTAACCACGCTTTATAACTCCTGATTGATTGACAGGACTTCCATGGGCAGCACTTTTGCCGCAAGTGTGGTGGGCCTGTATGCACACCACTTTGAGGACGTTTGTCCTCAGCAACCACACTCCCAGCAGATCTCACATTTCTTCGTGGAAACAATGCAACAATGACATCCTGATTATCTGGAAAGGGGACGAGGACACAGTCCACAACTTCCTATCCTGGATGAACACCTGTGATAGGCATTTGAAATTTACCCATACAATGAGTAGATTAATTCTTCCATTCTTAGATATTAACATCATTCCTGAACATGGGGGACTCAAGACCAATATCTACAGAAAACCCATGGACAAGAATAGTCTATTTCAGTTCAGCAGTTTTTATCCTCGTCGCTATGTGAGAACTTACCTTATAGCCAATTTTTATGGCTGAGGAGAGCCATAAAAATTGCCTATAAGGTAAGTAGCAATATAATCAACTTCAAAGAACAATCAGAGGAGCTATCCAATAAATTGAAAACTAGGAGCTATCCAGATTCTATAATCTCGAGAAGCTTGAAGAGAGATTGGTTTCAGAACAAAGAAGTACTCCTTGACTCTCCACCTCAGACTGAGGACATAAACATCCTAACCTGTGTTGCCACATACAATATAACCGCCAACCACATCTAGTGGATCATTTATAAAAACTGAAACCTAATCAATTCCGGTCAACTGTATTTTGAAAGACCAAGGTTTGCCCACAAGAGTGGTACAAATCTGCAAGACCATTTGGTCAATCCTCGACCATGCATCCCCATTAACAGAACTACTACTGAGTCACAATTGTGGAGGTCTCTAACATGTCACAGGCATTTCCCATAAGCTCATGCGGTGTGTGTGGCCTTACAACCCCAACCAAAACCATAGATCTGGGTTTGGAAAAAAAATGGGTATTGAGGAAACACATTAACTGCAACATATCTTATGTTACATATTTGATCACCTGTTCATATAACATGAAGTACATTGGAATTACCTGCAGGAAGATCTGGATAGACGAACACAAAAGCAACATAAGATGCAAAAAGATCATGACTAAAATGAGCAACAATTATATTTCAGAGAATCACACTGTAAAAGACCCAATCTGGGTCATTCTTGAAACTCCAGTTAATCCAACCAGAAAGACAGAAAGCATTCTTTTTGAAAAGGAACAACTCTGGATCTACCGGAGTCACAACGCACCTCTCCAGTTTGGTTTTTAAGCCTCTGCAGTGTGCGGTTGCTGCAAGATGCAGGGTTTAGAAGTTTCAATAGGTACAACTGCCAGGCTGGTTCCCTTGATGAAGTAAGTTACAGAGCAAGCGGGGGTGCATACCTAGAACAGGACTGAGAAGTTATTTTTGATAATCTCACTTTGTACCATCTTCACAGTGAGTGACTACAGGGTCCGCCCACCTTTATTAAACCCTATGGGCCTTAATGTGCTCCATACTGAGGTATTTCTTCTGCATATCATCTTGCATGAGAGTGGAATTGACAAATACCATGATAGCTGTATTAGATAGCATAGCCTCTACAGCTTACACCAAGGCATTGTATTTTCATGCATGTTTTCTGTGTGTTGTTATGTCATTACACAACCCTTGATTCTGTAGAGACTGCAGTGCTCACTATTGGTGATATGGCACCTATTTCCAGGACAGTGTATCCCGGGACTAGGACCGTTACCTTTCCTACATTTTTTCTATGTGCTTCTCTTTATACTTACAGGTATATCAAGGGCCAGTGAACCAAAGGAATGTGTAGGTTTTGTGACATGCATGTATGAATGTAACCACTCTACACACTTTGATACATTTGTATACCATTAGTAGTGGATGTATGTATGCTGCGTATAGGTTTTTTTCCTCATGCTTAGGAGAATAGGGTTCTTCCAGATATAGGCCTGAGGAAAGCCACGAGACCCGTCTCGGGCTTAGGTGGCTGAAACATACAGACCTTTCTTGATTGAAATGCAGGGGACCATTAATTTATCCTCACTGCCATACTTCTTTTTTTTAACCTTACCCAAGTACCCATATACTGAATAAAGTGTACTCAGTACTTAAAGTAATTTCATATAAATATATCACAGAACCCACTGGCAACATTCTTAGTAAGTGCTCCATCCTTCGGAACGTTAAACCCACCCAGACACACTTGGTGCTGTGGGTGAGGATTCAATGATGAAGCATGCCACTAGTGAATTCTAGTGTTGAGAGTCCTTTTAAAATCCTAAGGGATTCTCCGATTAGGAGAGGTGAAATACTGGCACAATTTCCCAAAGATTTCTCTTTTTTATATGGAAAATTAGTGGATTCAATCCCATGTGCACTGGAGGTTTGATGCTTGGGGAAGGTTTGATGTAGGGCTTTGTCAGAGCCTAGGCACTGAGTCCAAGTCTTGAGGCAGATTGGATGAATGTTCTGCCCCGAGGCTATGACAGAACTGTCATGACTGATGTCATCAATGATGTAATTTAACATGTCATGAGTGATATATGTGAGGTCATAAACATTACATAATGGGGTGCAAGTTATAGTTAGTTCACTAAACTACAATTAGTGTATTTCAGTGGCTATTGTGTTTTATTTAACATTAGCTCATCTTATTCCAACACTTAATTATAATGTCACTTTAACCATTGTTTTTTTCATTGAAAAAATATACATATGTATACACAAAAATATATTTTTTTCTTAAGGTATGCAGAGGTGGAGTTTAGAGGACTAAATCTGTACTTGTCTACACATACTTCCTTCACAATATTTTTTAATTTGATACATAGGCTACAATATATTTTCATCACAAAATGTTTTCCCTCAGTATTTTGGCATGCAACCCAAGTCCCTCCTCAGGCCCATTTTGTGTGACGCAAAAGTCACACACCAAATGATTTACTGTAACTAAATGTCCCACCCAGGAAAGGTGGAGTTTCCAATTGCAATATATACCATATCTGTGTGCCTAGAGAACATTGGCTGCCAATGCCAAAATTAAATCACAGAGTATCAAACAATATCTTATAAAAATACCCCAATGCAGCGCAAAATGAACCTCAAAAATAACTTAAAGAGTAAGGAAGAAGGAAATAAGACAATAAAAATATGTCTAATTGATGTTGATCCACTATAATCATTGATCAAGATTCCTGATGAGTCAAACGATTTCACATCTATGGTATCACAATAATAAGCAGATTCTGTGCACATAATACGTCTGTGTTTCGGTTGATTTGGTAATGTGTAGCCACCATCTGCAGGACAATATGGATAGTTCTGTCTCCCCCAAACAATCAGATCATACAATATCTAAAAAAAACATATAAACAGCATGAAATATTTCAGATGTAAACTATGTGAGTACATAATTCCAGGGTTAAATGTGCAGGGTTAAGGATAAAGAGTTATGGACACAAGACTAAGGGGCCAATTCCGATTCGGGCCGGAAATCTCTCCGACCGAGCCGGACTCGGAGAGATTTCCGACCGAATCGTACCCTAGCAGCCCGACCGAACGAGTACGATGCGCACGTATGCCATCGGACTCGATTCGGTCGGACTCCCATTGAAGTCAATGGGAACCTGTCGTACAACGCGTATGCGGGCTCCCATTGACTCAATGGGTGCGAGGCGAACAAGGGCGCCCCCTACAGCGTGTACGCGGCGAAGCGACTCGCGCCGTACACGCACAGGCAGGGGGGACCCATGGGTCCCCCCTGTGTGCGACTCGCGCAGCTATGCGTACAGGGGGGTCCGACATGGACCCCCAAAGTACGGCTCCGACTGCTCCTTCGAGCCGGACGGCGCGAGTCGGTCGGACTGCTCGCGGCGCGCATCGTACTTGCCCGGCCGGGGAACGTCTTCATTGCACGGTGCGAGGCGTGTCCGAGCGAGTCGGTCGGAGCGGTCGGCTTTTGCGTACGAGTCGGTCGGTGCGGTTGGGTCTTGCGAACGAGTCGGTCGGAGATTTCGCATCGTACTCGCTCGCCCGGACGCACGTACGAATCGGTCGGGAAACAGGGCTCCGAATCGGATCCGGTAAAGCCGAATCCGATTCGGAGCCCTACCGGCCGAGATCGGAATCGGCCCCTAAGTGTTAGAGATGCATGACTATGGCTATAGAATGCATGATTTTGGCTAGAGGTCTATGGGCGTACCTCTATGGGTACAGAGTTATGAACAAAGAAATAAGAACGCTGGGCTAAGAGTACAGGGAAATGGGCACAGGGATAAGGGCTGTATTGTAGTTTAGCATTTATATAGCGCTTCATACTCCTGTGTGTGGTGCAGTGTGGAAGTGCATTTTTAGTTGGATAGCAGCTACATTGCAGGAAAATTTGTTGTTGGCAGAGTATTGTATTAGTTGTAATCCTTTGTGGGGAGTGTTTGGTTGTCATACGTGAATGACCAGAGTGGTGCATTTAGCTTGTCACTGGGACCAAGCTATATCCGGCTGATGAGCCCATAGTAAGGGCGAAACCGGACCTGGGTTGCTTGTGTTCCGGTTAAGGGAGGACCTGGTTTGGTATTTCGGGCTGGACTGCTGCTATTGGAGCAGGGTCAAGACTGATTTGCATATAGCTGGGTCCTAACTGAGGTGGCATGGTGTGCAAAATAAGGATGGACTGAGATGCGGGCCTGAGTAATTACCAGTGGTTGAGATTAATTCAAGCATTCCATCCATCACTTTTTCCATACTTTAGTATCTTGCCTTGGGGAGCAGCACCTAGTCTCTTGATGAGTAAGAAGGTGTGAGAGATAGACATGGGAAATTATAATTATAGTAAGGAGTACAACATATAGGGAGCAATTCGGCATTTGAGTAGTCAGAGGGGCAGTGGGGTACTGTGTGTCTGTTTACACTAAAAAGTGGGTAAACAGAGATAGTGCAGTAGGGCCGTGTGTAATTAGATAGTCAAGTCCAGGTTTTTCCTTTGCAGTGTTGGACTTGTAGTTCTCATTTCATAATGGGATAAACAGCATTTCAACTATGAGAATGCAAAGAAATAACCTGGACTGAATCAGCTAGTCACACAAGACTGAGAAATGTAGCAGGGATACATGCACAATACATACATTCTGTCAAATGAGTAAAATGATGAAGAATGGGCAGGAATGGAAGTTGGGGACATGAACAGTAGGAATGCACCTTTTTCCTTTTTTAAAGGCCGTACCCTGCCTGCTGCTGTATTAATACACCTCCTGAGCAAGGAAGAAATAGAAAAGTCAAAGTTGGAAAACTGAGAAGAAACTACACAGTCTTTAAAAGACCCAGATTTGAACTACTCTTGCTAGGCTGATGTAAGCCAAAATATTGAGCAGGGGTTTGTGCCCCCAAGCCGCTCTCATGCTCCCGAAGGCTTCAAAAGGAGAATAAGCACCAAGACCCTAGCCGGACAGGCACCCTGTAAATGTGAGGGTTACAGACGTTGTTCTTAGTATGTTGCTGCCCCAACAGCCCACATGTGTATCAGCCTGCCATGCATTATCCTTCTATCTTTACCCCTCCATGTGAGCGCAATACTTTTATTTAAATCACAGGGACCCTTGCCTATTCTAGATTAAATGAGAAGGCATCCTATTGCCCTTATAGAATTTTTTGACAGCCTCCATTTCCTTTATTAATAGTCAATGACATTTTGGGGTAAAAAAGACAACATGTAGAATTTAGACTTAGCTTGTTTCCAATGCTTCAGCGAGGACAGTAGCATCACACAGATTTGGTAGTTCTCAGTTTGTTCAACCTTAGCCCAGTTCTCTTCTGACATTTGAACTTTAAGTCCCTCCTGCATGACAACTTCAGATTAACAGCCGCAGCCTGTGCAGGTAAGAGTGGTGGGGCCGGGTGGGGGGGATTTCGACAGACGACGACAAGGGAAAATTAATTATTTATTTAATTTTCCCTCGTGGTCGTCTGTCGAATCCCCCCCCAACCCGGCCTCACCGCTCTTACCTGCACGGGCCGCGGCTGCAGATTAACCTTGCAAGGGAAGAGATGTGTCTTACCTACACTGCCCCAACACTCTTAGCTCTTCTTCGCCACTGAGCCCTGGTGACCCAGCTCAGTCACTGTAATTGCAGGCTTAAGCAATGTATATTGTGGGTAATGAGGGCCATTGTACAGCACATACTTTTCCCCCACACTGCTCTGCAACTGAATTTTAGCATCCTGGCTCTCCTTAGCTTTTTCTCTCAGGGCGTTCAGCAAAGATATCCAGATAAAGGGTGTGAGCTCTAGATGAAGAGTGGAGAGGTTATGGCTGTCTTCCATCTGTAAGGGTAAGGTAAGGGCTAGCCCACTTGCCATTTCCTTCTCATCATGCCCTTTCTCGAACTAAACCTACTTTCTCTCCTCTCTTGTTAGGTAACTTAAATACATTCCTTCCTCAGAATCACTCATTTGACCCTCTCTCATTGGTTTCCTTGATGCCATTCACCTGATAGTTTGGGCTATCAGCACTCGCGGTGGACCTCACTGTCCATTTAGAATAGCTCACGGTATAAGGTCACTGCTCCATACTGCTAATAGGTGGATTCTGTGGAATACAGCATGAAAGGCTGTAAAATGACTAATCCGGGGCCATATTCCATGTGATTTGAACTGGAAATACAGACCTCTGCAAAAAATGGTACGTATTGGTAGGGGTATACGCACCTGTCCTCACGCTTTTCTTCTACACCAATATATGCAGGTGCAGCTTCACACTTTTTTATGACGAGGTTTAAGTAATCTCTAAAACACACATACATCAATGCACTTTCCACATAGGACACTCTGCCTTCATGTATCCATCCATACACTGGAATGTAATGTCTAAATCACCTGTCTCACTCCTTTTCACTTCATATTCATGCATAGGCAAAGCACAAAATGGAATGGGAGCTCAATTCTGGTCTGACTCGTGATATCAAAACACTACCCATGAAAGCCACACGACAAACACATGATCTTGCGTTCATAACATTCTCACGGAGTAGCATGCGACCTGTCCACAATAAGAGTTATGAAGGTCGACAAAAATGCACCTGTAACACAGTACAATATACCTGAGCCTGAGAACAATGTGAGATCATACTAATAGCACTAGAGCTCAATACAAATGTCTAACACATCCCTAGATTCTCAAGATCGAATATAGATAGATATTGATGGCACACAAGGAAGACCAGACTTGCTCAATATGCCAATTTCTCTGCCGCCTATAACCTTGTAGACCCAGCTTAGTCTCCACTTGTGTCTTTACTTCAGGTGCTTTGAAGCAGCCATGGTGTAGTATATAGCACTTAAGAAAACACCTGCAAATTATCTGATGAACAACAAAGCAGAGTTCTTTAGATAGTATGCCAGGCTGGAGTTTAGTGAGAGAGAACAGGGCGAAAGCCCCTCTGCCTTAGTCTGTAAAACCTATATAAAGTTGGGCACAGCAAAAGCCAAACTTGTATGTACAAACACATCATATTTTAAAACTACTATGGACCCATAAAATGGTGGAACTGTTCTACGCAAATGTGGATAACATACATAACTTCACACAATAAAAGGAGTCGCTCTTTTATTCTTCCAATTACAGCTATGTTTTCAAACATGCCTCTGAATGCTAGTGTTGTGTGTATTCTACTTAGACACTGGGGCTTATGCTAATGTATTTCTCTGTGGCAGTAAAATAATTATGCAAGTATTTCGCTAGGAGACACTGAGATGTTAGCCATGAATAGGAAAACATCAAACCACAAACGGAGAGAACTGCATACATATCACAAACGCAATTCCTAGAACACTTACAGTGGGAATGTTGAGTCTGACAAAGTCAAGCTGCATAGGCTTTTATAGAGCTTGTGATCACATCAGTCGTTATTTTCCTAGTTGCCCATAGCAGTATATCATAGCAGAAACACTGACTATAATCCACTGTTCATTTGAATCCATATAGCAACTCAGTACTGTTCGGAAACTGAAAACTATATATTTTTTCTCTCTTTGTATGTCACAAAAATGTATTGTGGGTGGAAACCCTTGATTCCACATTGGGTAGTTTTGATATCTTGTGAAACAGTGAATATTCGTTTTCCTTTTAATGATACTGTAAGAAGGTGGTATTGCTCTTGCGGGTCCATTGCTTAAAAACATCAGTGGAGACGTTTAGCCCATATAATGATTTCTTTACCGCACAACATCAGGTGGTGTTGTCCCACTGAGCTCCATATTTGGTTACATGCACCCATTCATGCGGCTGCAAACATGCACATATTACAACGCCCCACTGGACAGCAATACATTTAGTCAGCAATTGGATAGGATCGCTTTTTGGACAGCAATGGAAAATATTTCATGAGAACCTCGACCTGCCACAGAAGGTCTTGGCAAAAAGGGTTGTCTTTTTGAAACAGTTGCGAAAAATCAAATCTAATGTGCTTTGTATTGAAATCTGTAGAAGCTGCATTCAGGTTGTCATTGCACCCAATCCATTTTCAAAGATCACTGTCAGTTGCCTGTAAAGTATCAAATCCATAAAACATGTTTGTTCCAATCCTATTGGGGTTTTCAAATACAATTAAAATGCACAATTTGATATGACATTTTCTCATACTGACTCTAAATGTGGCTCCACCCCACTGCTTGAAGTGTTAGCCCCTTCCCACTTTATTAAAGTGTTAGCCTCCTCCCGAAGTTCAGGTCCAGTTCCCTTGACTACTGTGAATGGCCACTACAGTTGCCCCCTTTTATTTTCAAGTGCTGCACTCCCAATAGCTTACAAAGTTTTTTAAAAGTTACTTTAAGTTGTGAGATGCCAGGTTTTGCCACTGTGCACACCCCTTACAGTGACAGGTGGTGGTTCGCACTCGCGTTATCAGGGGGCTGCTTCTCACTTCCGTACTGTTTGGCACCTATTTCGTTCCGACTATACGATAAGCAACACTTATAGTCGCATTATCGCCAAGGCCTAATTCGTAAGGCGATGGGGAAGGGGGGGGGGGGGGTGTTACCGCATTACATGGGACGATTCATACCAGAATTATTACAGGCGAAGTTTCATATCCACACTACTGGTGAGGTGTTTACTTACCAATTATAGCATGGAGCGTCTCGGACCTACATCACGGCGAGGGAGCAGCAGAGAGAGTCGTACGTGAGTTACAACGGAACGCTTCGTGACCTGACGTTTTATGTTCACGGGTCCCGTTTCTCCATCGGTTATCACGGATGACAGTTCATTCCCATACCCAGTGCTTAAAACGTAAAAATAGAAGTGCAGGTACTCTGTACCAGAGTACCTGCTTGTTTCTGAGAAGTGCCGGTACTCTCCAATTAAAAAGTATTACGTCTCTCTTGAGAAGTGCCGGTACTCTCCCTCTCAAATCAAAAAAGTGCCAGTACTCCGCACCGGACAGTACCGGCCCATTTAAAGCACTGCCATACCCACATCTATATGGGGTGTTCCGTGCCCGCACTGCCAGGGGCGGAGAATGCAAACCGGAGATTCGTTTGGTGACCACATAGTGACAGGTGATGCTCTGTACCCTAATTATCACGGAGGGCGTATCGTACCCACATTAGGATGGACTGTAATCCGTACCTTCATAGTAAGGGTCACAGTTTCGTGCCTGCATTAAAGTTGCACATATTCAGAGGAGGGACGGGGTTTCTCTAAATAATTCAGCAAACTACGATGCTCCTGTAAGAGAGGTACAGTCGACACAGATCCGAGTCTGCTGTATTTCTGATGTACTTCATTCAAGCCCTCTTTACATTACACGCTATGCCTGGGTGCTGTAGCGATCCTCGCAACAATTACATTATTTTTAACAGTGGAGGAATGGAATATAACATTCTGGTACAGAAAATGGCACAACACACCGAAAGACAAACATTGGGGACATACAGGCACAAACAGCCAGCCACCCACGCAAGCAGACACACAAACACACACGGACAAATGTAGACTCACAGATCCACACACGGAACAAACACACACAGGGACAAACCTACATACACACAGATAAACACATGGGGCAAACACACTCACTAGGACAAAAACATACGCAAATAAAGGGACAAACAAACAAAGACACAGACACACAGATTCATACACACACGCAGACACATATACACACTCCCAGCGTCATAACGCAAAAAGATGCCTCCCTTGCAGAATGTGATGAGGGGCCACCACATCTCCCATTTCTCACAAATATTTATTTGTAGCTGAATTGAGAACCCCTGGAGGTCTTGGGGCCCAGAAAGGGGGGGGGGGCTGCGGCCCAGTGGCCTGCGTTACGTCCCTGTATATTCCCACATACGGTGACACGCGCTCACCCAAATACAGACACACATACACTCAGTCACAAAGACGAACACAGGGACAAACGCACAGGGAGGAACACGTAGATTTGCGCCTAAAAAAATACACCCATAAATACACACTCAGATACACATGGAGAAACAGACAGACACCTATATAGAGACACACACAGAGACATACATACCAGACAGACATAGATACAATCACGTATACATGCACACATGAAAATACACACATAAAAGCACACACACACACTTTTACCTGCCGGATAAAGCCTGTCCTTCTCACTCTTGGGCAAACTCCGGAGTCCAGATGGCGACCTCGGTATCCAAAATGGCATGTGGCGCAGGCACATACTTCTGTCCCAGGCTCCCGACTGGCTAGCGCTGGGAGTGGAGAGGACTCTCGGCGCTCAGGCCTCGCGCGCCGGAGTCTGTGGTGACGGCGGAGGAGCCCGCATGGCCCTCTGGAGGTCGTCCTGCACGCGTTGCCTGGCCGCTCCCTGTGGCCGCGCGCCCTCGAATAAGGCCGTGTCGGCGGAGCTCTCCGCACCTGCCTCGAGCAGCCGACAAGTCATCCTAAGGAGAGAGCAGCCGGCGCGGCGCGCGAGGAGGCGTCGCCCTGCGCTCAAGAAAGTTTCTGCACAGGGAAGGTGTGTGGAGTCGGGAACGGGGCAGGGAGGGAGGGATCCTCGCTTTGCTTCAGGTGGTAGCGGGGACTGTGTGGCTACGCGGCGCTATCTTCCCTCCCGAATTCCCGACCTCTCGCTCCTGGTGCGCCGGTGAAACTTGAAAAAGGTCCTATCGGGCAGGCTGTCGCAGCCGCATCTTTTCAATGCGGACAGTGCAGGGGGTTTCTCAGGCGAACACTGCGATGCCAGCTGCTCAGTGTGTGCTACACATTGTTGTAAGAGCTTAATCCTCGGCCCTGGTGTCTGGAGTTGAGGTGGAATGCTTCTGTCTGCCTTCCTTGGAAAAAAAACTTGGCAGATAAATCAGGCACAGGTTACTCCGTTACTTCCTCTGGATCAGTGCAAGAAATTTACCCGGAGCCCGGGGATTAGCGGAAGAATTACAAGGGAGCTCATTTGTCCGCCTTCAGCGCTCATTCCCAACCGATGCCTGAAACCTCACTCACTGCCTGTGCGTCTCACCCGTGTGCCTCACTGGCGCAGTGTCACTCACTGCGCGGCGTCGTCATTCATTAGATGCGTGCCTCACCCTCACGAGCCGCAGGAGGGCAGTGTCAGTCAGCGGGTGCGCGCGTCACTCGCAGAAGTGCATCATCTCTCGTTGGATAAAAGTCGCACTCCTGTAGCCCTGTCTCATTCACTGAATACACGTATCCCTCCTTCAACCCCGTCTTTCTCAGTGAGAGTCTCACATTTGGAGCATAACCGCATCTACCCAGTGGATTCAGGAGTCACACGCTGTACAGCACTTATAGAGCGCTTTTTGCCAATTAGGGGCTTGCAAAGCACGCCAACGCGCACCAGGATCCCGGGCATCCTTTCTGGAGTGCCAGTTATGCAGGGTTGTGGTTATAGATTGATCTGTATGGGAGTTAGCGGGAGGGTCCTGGTTTTCGGAGATGAACTCTAAACATGGTGCGGCAGCGTTGCTGCACTTGCTCATGAGGTGTTGATGAATAATGTGAGAACAGAGACGTCTTCGGATGGGGATAACATTCTATATCTTGGGTGAATTATAACATAGTATGGGAAGAGCCAATTTTTAGTGCTGTCTAGAATTTAGGATGGTTATAAATGACTTATTCTTGCTGCACGAGTTTTTTTTTCTTCATTTTAGACATTATGAGCGAGAAGGATTTTTACCCCCAGTTATTTAAGGAAACGGGGGATAGCAGCGAAGTGAGCTTAAATCAAAGTGATATGACTTGGTTGGTTCACAGTTTTTGCTGGCGGAAGTTGGGGTCCTAATTGGGAAATTGGACAATGATCTTTGCACATTAATTTGAAACTGATAAGTGTACCCCCAGAGCAGACAATTTAGAAATTGAAGTGCAGGAGAAACATGCAACCTGATATTAAGGTTAAGAAGTTGTCTCGCTGCATTCTGGATTCTTCATTGATCTTTTATTAATCTGGTGTTATCCAAAGACCTTTTGTTTTTACAAAAATATATAAGTAAAATAGGTATTGGGACTTTCAGCCAGGCTCCTTCATCCTTTGGTCTGTTGATGTGCAATTTACATTTTTCTTCCACCTACTACAGAATGGGAATGGGTCAGTCCACTTAAGCCATTTGCTAACTTCAATGTAAATAATGGCATTTTTCTCTTTCACAAGGAAAACATGGGCACACAATCTTTTAAATGCCAGGGACTTCTATAGCAATGTGTACTTTCCGAGTTAAAAAATTACTTTTTCTTTTAGCAGCACCCCCAACAGTAACCTTTTCTCAAAACCTATGACAAAAAACAGGCATTGAATAAGCCAAAAGGCTGACTGCCAATGGCAGACTTATTGGCTTTTCCAATGTGTGTTCACTTAAAGTGAAGTTCCAAGGCATCTACCGTTGGCGTAGTCTAGCAGGTGGAGTACTAGATTGAAGCGGTTTGTACTTTTTGATGGAATCTTAAGTAAGGAAAACATTGATGTAGCCATCTCATCAAATAAAAGGCTCCATTTGTTACTTGGTTAAGTTGACAGGTCAGGGAGGAGTTCAAGCCCCTGATCACATCTTAAATCCCTATTTGGAGCAATGGGTAAGGAGGTGGGCCGAGCTCTTTCAGCCAAATAGTGGACCGGTTGTAGGTGGTCCATTTGCCACAGGCTTGCTTGTATCTCTATTACTGCTGTGATTTGTTTGAGATAATTCATTTCCACCAAATGACCTATTGCTGGGAGTTTTATTGAAATTTATGTGTCATCCTAGTTGTACCAGTGAGAACTGAAGATGGAGAACCACTCTGATTGCTTTCTGAGGTGTTCGTTAAAGAGGAGGGAGGCAATGGTGGATTCTTGAAGGACTCCTGCAGCAGAGGGCAAACGAGTCGAAGCAGAAAGGAGGGAGAGAGAGGATGAGAACTCAGTCCAGTGTAGGACAGTGACTTGAATCTCATTCAGTTCTTGTCTTTGGTACAGCGTGGGATGTTGGACCATATCAAATGTTATGTTATGTTATATACATTTGTAACGCGCTCGGCTACTCCAGAGAGTGTCCCGGCGCGGCCACCTGAGCGGATCATGAATCCGAGCTTAAAACAAGAAGGTTAAGGTATCGGGTATGTCACTACTCCATTAGATTCCACAGTGTGCTTGATGTCTTCCTATATTGTGATTTGTGCATATCCTGTGCTCCCTTCTGGCAGCATCCTGCTTGGATACAAAGGCAGCTCTTTCAATCAGCTTGCCTCGGAGAGGACCATTGAAAGTTCCGTCATATAAGGGAATGTTGGGTTGGTCCCTTTTTTGAGAAAGGAGTTGATATAGACAGTTTATTTTTCCAGGAATAAGCCGATTACAAGGAAGGGCTGACAATAGCTCTGGTCAGGAACTGAGATGTTGATGAGGATGTCCATCAATAGATTGGATTAAACATTTGAACTGATTTTTGTTTGAAACATGGAGGAATAGAGCAAACTGCTCCAGTACATATTACATATTTTGGCATGGGGCAAAAAAGAGGATACACTGAATTTGCTCTATTTTTCTTGTTACAAAATATAGAATGAAAGAAACATTATCTACACTTTTAAAATGTGACAAATGACACAGAGTGATGCAATATCAGTGTGGCGTATTTTTCAATAAGAAAGCAGGATAAATCATACAATGTCAGTCTACTTTTTAAAAAAAATATCGAGGTATAAACATTTCTTTGTCACGATGTACTATGCATGCAGATATATAGATAAGTAAAATTAATAGTGATTTTTTTTATTTTTTTTCAGAATGCTTCCTCCATTTTTGGCTTGTTACTGAAATCTTTCTATGATATCGACTGGCAACAACATCGTTTACTTAATTTCTTATTTGCAAGCAGCAAAAATGTTCCAAAGGAGCATTTGAAGCATTTCGATAATTGCATGGTTTAGGCAATCTGGCCACCAGTAAAGTTTGTGTTAAAACATCCAGATTGGTCCAGATTCCTTATTGTTTTATTTATAAACATAAGTTTGTTGGAAATTCATCTGCAAACTTTACACCACCTCATATACCCAACCTGCGATTCATTGCAGTGGGTATAATCTTCAACTTTGCCCCCGTCTTCCACAATTAAATGTCCATGGTTGCGCTTTGAACTTTTAGGAGCTAGTTTTTACTAAAAACTTAATAAATTCAAAACTTCGGTTCTACTGATTGGATTTTTGTTGTTTTGATGTCAAATAATTTATTACATTTTATTCTATTTTCCTAAATTGATGTAGGATTTCTCTTGTGTGGTGTTTTCACTTTTATTACTGTCTAGGTGTGGCATAAATACTTTGCACATTGCCTGTAAGTTAAGCCTGACTGCTTTTGTCCAAAGCTACCAGAGGGTTAAGCACCATTGAATTCAGGGACCGTGATTGCAGTTGTTGCTTAAGAAGCGTTCATGCCCGCCTCAACCAAAAACCCAATTTCTACCAGTATCATTCCACACATTTTAAAATGTGGCGTACGTTAAAAAAGGGCTTTGTGAGTCAAGCCTTTGAAATCCGAAGGCTGTATACCATGCTACACCAAAAAAGTCTCTTATCAGGAGACCTCTTAACACAGGGATTCCTTTTACAAAATCATCCACTGACCAACTGCAGAAAATGTGCTACATAGGTTAGATTTCAGCAGATGGTGCCGTTTTGATCTATTTCATAATTTAATAGTGCTAAATGCAGTGTTTTATGCATTTTCTTACTAATACTATGTAGAAGTTATAAAACTCTGTACAGAATGTTTTAACAGAGTCCAGAATTTTAGTGTGCAGTTTTTGACTGCGACGCCTAGTCATATTTAAAAAATTGTGCAGTGTGAGGCTAAATTGCATATATGACAAACTCAATGATCTTATGGCACTTAATAGGCGTTCTAGAACCCATCTCAATGGACTCCTTTTACCTGCTGCAGAGCGTCTAAAATCAAAGTCACCTTTCTTGGGTAAACGTATAATTTACAAGACCTGGCTCTTTGTCTGAACCTCCACACCCAGACGGATCAGCAGCTCCCCCTCATCGTCTTGAGGCCCTCACGGGTGAGTAGCCGCGCTATACAAACCCCTGATTGATTGATTTTACATGTAATACTTTTTGCCACAGAGAGATATTTCAAGGGTTAATTTGTTGTGTATATAGGAGATCTGGGCTGTCAGAGAGTCTTTCTTGGATCTGGTGAGGGTGTGACGGGATTTTAACTCTAGACCTTTGCGATATGGAAGTAGTAAGCTTACTTCTGGCATAGAGTTATACTCTCATGTTCAATTTCATGAGAGATACTGTAAAGTTTTGTTATGAGCAATGTTGCATAATTTCACACAATTTTCAAGAATTTTTACAAGATGCTACAAAAATAAATTCACAGTTTCACACAGGGCCAGTAAAACACGGTAAAACTCAACAACATTGAGTAAGGGGCCAAATGATGAATGCAAGAGTGACATACTTTGCAACCTTCCAAAATAAGCCCCTAGCTGCATTGGGCTAATGAGAGATGGTTTAGGGAGGCAGGTGCTGAGAGGGTGAGGAGCAGTGCATTGAGGGCAGTACTGGACACCTCAGTACAAGTGTTGTAAGTACAGGGTAGGCCTTAAAATGGATGAGACAGATACCCTCTGGTAAGAAGTAGTAACGTCTTCATTACATTTTAGACTCTTTTTTTTATAAACCAAATTTTATTGACATTTCTTTAACAACTTGTCAGTGCACATCCACCTTCCTCACCCTGCTCGCCACCCACTTCCCCACCTCAACCCAACAAGTTCCCGTATCAGTTCCCAGTGCTGTAATACCTCCCAGTCCATAGTAGTCCCACCATTGTCCCCATTTGCTTCCGTGGGCATCCTCGTGCTCTGAACAGAGCCTTCTCCATTTTGGAGCACCAATACATTGCCCTCCTCCATTCCACAATCGAAGGCAGGGTCAGGGAGATCCATTTCCGTGCTATATCGCCAGGGCCGAGGCAATGCCAACTAACGTCCGATCACCCCTACTTCACATGTAGAAAGTTCGGTTGGATAAGGTGCAGTCTGGCCGGTATAACAGTTTCCTTGGGGGCCATAAGTGCATCACGCCAGTCTACTCCATCAAGCTCCCCAACCCAAACCTCCCATTTCAGCTTCAGGAGTCCAACTGCATCTGGGGTGTTATGAACTAATGAGCGATATATTTGAGAAACACCGTTGCTGCTAATGCTGTCCATCAGTCGGTGGGCCTGCAACAGGTTGTATTAGGGAGGCTTGTAAGGTCGAAACAGCAAGTGTTCAGTGCATGGTGAATCTGCAGGAATTTGTGGAATTGTGTGTGGGTAAGCTGGAAGAGGTAGAAAAAAGAGGCCTCACCTTGGAACCATAACTATAACTTAATAAGTAAACCAGTTACTTATTTCGCCCAACTCAATCATACTTTCCTCAGATCCAATTCTAGAAATACAAATGCCACTAAAGACGAAATTCCACATCAAAGGATTTTAATTAATTAAAAATATCTCACTGTATTATTTCCTTTCTACATAAAAAGTCATCTATGAATACATTTCTTGTCAAACAATGCCAATTACATCAACAATCTACAATAAAAGATATACATAAAAACATCATAAAATAATCGATACAATTGTCTAACCACACGGGAGAACCCTAATGCACAGTGTGTGTAGTTCTGATACATATATTGATCCAGCAAAAACGTTTAATATGGAGTCCTGGTGAGGATTATAAAATTCAGCCCAGTTACTCTGCATGGCTAGATTTTTTTTTAAAACTTAGCGTGGTGGTTTGGAATCATACACCCCACCTTCTTCAGGACAATATTACTTAGGTATCAACCTCCCACACATTTTTGTGTCCTTCGCTAAGCTAAAAGAACCTGTCCAGTTGGTGTTGTGCTAAATTGATGCTGCGCTGATGCTAAGGTGGTGCAGCGCTGATGCTGAAGTGGTGCCGCGCTGGTGCCGAAGTAGTGCTGCGCTGGAGCTGAGGAGGTGCTGAGCTGGTGCTGAGTCGGTGCTGCACTGGTGGTGGTGCACTAATGAGGAGTTGGTGCTTTGCTGATGCTGAGATGGTGGTGTGCTGGTGCTGTGGTGGTGCTTAGGTTATGCTGAGTGATACTGAGGTGGTGCTGAGTGATGCTGCGGTGGTGCTGAGTGATGCTGAGTGATGCTGAGGTGTTGGTGATGCGATGGTGCTCAGGTAGTGCTAAGCTGGTGCTCACATGGTGCTGAGTGATGCTGAGTCGGTGCTGTGCTGAGGAGATGCTGCGCTGATGCTGAGTTGGTCTTGCACTGTTGGTGCACTAACGAGGAGGTGGTGCTGTGCTGATGATGAGATGGTGGTGTGCTGATGCTGTGGTGGTGCTCAGGTGATGCTGAGTAATGCTGAGATGGTGCTGAGTGATGCTAAGGTGTTGGTGACGCGATGGTGCTCAGGTAGTGTTGAGGTGATGCTCAGGTGGTGAGGAGTGATGCTGAGTTGGTGCTGTGCTGAGGAGATGCTACACTGATGCTGAAGTGGTGCTGCATTGGTGCTGAATTGCTGCTGAGGTGGGCTTACACTGGTGCTAAGGTGGGGCTACTCTGCTGCTGGTGCAGAGGTAGTACTGTGCTGATGCTGAGAAGGTGCAGTGCTGATGTTGAGGTGGTGCTGCACTTGTGCTGAGGTGGTGCTGCGCTGGTGCTGAAGTGATGCTGCACTGGTTCTACAGTGGTGCTGCACTGGTGATGGTCCACTGATGAGGAGGTGATGCTGTGCTGATGCTGAGATGGTGCTGTACTGATGCTGAGATTCTGCTGTGCTGATGTTGAGGTGGTGCTGTGATGATGTTGAGGTGGTGATGATGTTGAGGTGGTGATGATGTTGAGGTAGTGCTGATGCTGAGGTGGTGCTGCGCTGATGCTGAGATAGTGCTGCGCTGCTACTGAGGTGGTGCTGCACTGGTGGTGCTGCACTGAAGAGGAGGTGGTGCTGTGCTGATGCTGAGATGGTGCTGTGCTAATGCTGAGGCGGTACTGTGGTGGTGCTCAGGTGGTGCTGTGCTCACGCTGAGGTGGTGCTGTGATGATGGTGAGATGGTGCTGTGCTGATGTTGAGGTGGCGCTGCGCTGGTGCTGCAGTGATGCTGCTTTGATGCTGAGGTGGTGCTGCACTGATGCTGAGATGGTGCTGCACTGAAACTGAGGTGATGCTGCACTGGTGTGGTGCACTGATGAGTAGGTGGTGCTGTGCTGATGCTGAGATGGTGTTGTGATGGTGCTCAGGTGGTGCTGTGCTGAGGTGGTGCTGTGATGATGTTGAGGTGGTGATGATGCTGAGGTGGTGCTGCGCTGATGCTGAGATGGTGCTTCGATGGTGCTGCGCTGGTTCTAAGGTGGTCCTGCACTGGTGGTGGTGCACTGATGAGTAGGTGGTGCTGTGCTGATGCTGATGTGGTGCTGTGGTGGTGCTCAGGTGGTGCTGATGCTGAGGTGATGCTGTGATGATGTTGAGGTGGTGATGATGTTGAGGTGGTGCTGATGCTGAGCTGCTGCTGCGCTGATGCTGAGATGGTGCAGTGCTGAAGCTGAGGTAGTGCTGCACTGATGCGGTGCTGGTGTTAAAGTGGTGCTGCACTGGTGCTGTGTGATACTGTAGTGGTGGTGTGCTTGTGCAGAGGTGGTGCTTAGTGATACTGATGGTGCTGCGCTGATGCTGAGATGGTGCTGCGCTGGTTCTGAGGAGGTGCTGCACTGGTGGTGGTGCACTGATGAGGAGGTGGTGCTGTGCTGATGCTGAGATGGTGCTGTGGTGATGCTCAGGTGGTGCTGTGCTGATGCTGAGATTGTGCTGTGGTAATGCTGAGGTGGTGCTGTGGTGGTGCTCAAGTGGTGCTGTGCTGATGCTGAGGTGGTGCTGTGATGATGTTGAGGTGGTGCGATGTTGAGGTGGAGCGATGTTGAGGTGGAGCTGATGCTGAGGTGATGCTGAGATGGTGCTGCGCTGGTTCTAAGGTGGTGCTGCACTGGTGGTGGTGCACTGATGACGAGGTGGTGCTGTGCTGATGCTGTGATGGTGCTGTGGTTGTGCTCAGGTGGTGCTGTGCTGATGCTGAGGTGGTGCTGTGATGATGTTGAGGTGGTGATGATGTTGAGGTGGTGCTGCGCTCCGTGAAAGGGAGAAGACCACATTCCTGCTCTCTGCCTGCACTTGCACACAATGTGCTACCTTGCACTAATGCAATGCCAATGCTGACACATTTGCACCGTAGTGCAAGGGTGCCTGCATTGTAGCCAGAATTGCTTTTGAGTAAAAAGGGGCACCTTCCTGCACAAAAACAATCCTCAAAGACATTTTCCTCTTTCTAAGTGTGCTGCAGAATGCAGCACACTAAGAAAGAGGAAACAGTGAGGAGAACTAAACATATTTCTCCTCATTGCGCCTCTGGTGGGGGGCGTACAATTCTGATGCATTCCCAGGTCTCCCAGTGTTGCTAAATCTGGGAATGCATCAGAAAGCAAGGGTTGATGTGTGGGAACACCCACGCTCCACCCACGTAAAAACCCCCGTGCAGTGAAACATAAGGCAGCGGCGTTACACCAGATTTACCAAGCCAGACGGGGTCCCCCAGGCTTGCGTAACTTGGTAAATCTGAATCTAGATTTTGCGTCATCTTGTGTGGCACAATGGTGATGCAATACTGTAATAAATCAGGTCTGTGGGTGATTATTATTATTATTATTATTATTATTATTATTATTATTATTATTATGTATACTTATGTAGTGCATATGTGGCTATCAGAACCAAAATCCAGATACGTGCAGAAACCTAGAGTTTATAAAGCCAAGTTTTCTGTGCTTTCGTGAAAGTGTAAAAGTTGCTGATGGTACGGAGCATGATCAGCAGACCATTCCAGAGATTGGCTGCCTGCACAGAGAATGCTCTACCGGCCATTCGAGCTTTCTTAAATTTGGAAACCTTCTGGAGGTTAGCAATAACTGAGTGTAAAGATCTAGGCGGAATGTAGCATTGTAATTTGTATCAAAATGGATGAGGCCAGTGAGATGGAAAGCTCTATGCACTATGCAAAGTGATTTAAACTAGACTTTCTTGACTACCGGGAGTCAATGAAGAGACTCCAGAGCAGCTGAAGTAGAGGAGTGACATGGCAGAGAAAGTGCAAGTTTTGCTTCTGCAGCCTGTATATGGTGTAGGCATTGAACAAGATAACCTGGTGCACCTGGAAACTGGGCATTGCCAAAGTCCAGTCTGCTCAGAATTATGTTTTTTGCACCACTAGAGGGCAAAAGATGGTTGGCATCAAAGGTAAAATGTTACTATGTGCACTCATTAGGCCAAAGCAAATGGAGGAAAGCCTATTGACATGACTGGAGAGAGATAGATGACTGCCCATGTGGACTTCCAAGTACTGAACAAATTTAACCATAAGCAGAAGTGAAATATTCTCAGGTGTCTAAAAATACACCATCAAAGGATGCAAAAATGTCCCTGAAAACCAGACATAAACGTGCTTTTGTCCCCCTAGAAGTTAATTGACTTTGCCTTCAACCAGTGCGAAAGTTAACACGTATTCAAGAAAAGAAACCATTGGGGACTGCGAAGTGTAATGTAACATAAGGATTAGTTGTGTATCGTCTTCATAATTTACAAACTTTATGCCATGAGATCTGATAAACTTGGCGAAAGGGCTTAAATACACAATAAATAATGTTGGGCTAAGGGAAGAGCCCTGAAGAATTTTGTGCCCGAATGCTCTGAAAGAAGAGGGGAAAGGGGGAAGATAAACTGCTTGCATCCTTCCTTCCAGGAACGATGCCAGCCACTGCAAAGCTCTTCCTCTGACACCTACCTTGGCCAGCCTTGCAAGTAAGATGTTGTGGTTGACTGTATCAAAAGGGGTGGACAGGTCAAGTAGTTCAAAGACTACCTGATGACCCTTATCCTCTGCCATTCCAAGACCATCCATTGCCGTGACCAAGGCCCCTTCCATACCGTGGAGGGGATGGAACCCAAATAAGGTGATGCCTCATGAGGGACAGGCTTTCGTGGCTGCAGGTACCCAGAGGCAAAGCGTACAGGGAGGGTGCCCGTCTTCATTAAAACTGCAGTGCCACAGAGTTAGATGTGTCTTTCTGCACAGAGGACAATGCATGGTAGCCCTTTCTCAGAACTCCCAGCACCTGCCTGTCAGTCACCTTTTTTCATCCTTCATGCTTAAACAGCTTCCATGACTCATCTCCTCGCACCTCTAGGTAAGCTTCATAAGACCTTGCTGGACAAATTGTTGCATTACCCGACCTCTTCAGTCTCACCCACAACCCTCTCACATTCTGATCCTTCTTGCTCCTGGGCAACTTGATGTTTAAGCCCCCTTCATACGTGCCCACACCCATCATGTCCAATCCCCCATTCTTTGCTCCCACCACTTCAGAAACTCTGAAAAAAATGTCATTGAAAAATAGCCCTAAATAATTCTGCTTCCCAGGCGGACGTACTCACAGTTCTTGCCTGGGTCAATTTATCTTCCAACACCATCAATGAAATGGCCCTCCAACTCTCCCTCTTTGGTCTCCTCTTCCCAACCCATCCTTCGAGTATTCTTCTCACCAGTTCTTCCCCATGAGGCTCATACCCACAAAACCACTTCCCATAGAATGCCACTCCTACTAGTTCTCAAGATATAGTGACTGGTGACAACCCTTTTTCCACCAATAATATCATGAATTTCACTACATCCTCCTTCTGACACTCAGCCCCCTCCCTGTCCTTCTTTCTCGTCCTTGCAACCCTCTGAACAAATTCCATACACGCCTGTCTGTATACAGTGCTCGTTGATGTCTCCAGAGACCCTTCCTATAACTGCCTTATTCTCATCTCCCAAGCTCAAAACAGTACCTCCAAAACCTGCTCCAGTCTCTGATCTCCTTCTCTCAAGAAACCGCAGAACTTTGACCATGGGAACCAAGACAAAGCATCCAGTATCTCATTTTACTATCCAGGTATGTGCAGCGATCCAAACACCACATTCAAATGCATGCATCTCAGCACCAGCTCTCTCAACAATCTCAATACCCACCAGTCTGATGCTGATAATTTGTTGATCACGTTCACCACTGCCTCATTGTCAATTTTCGAAAAACACCCTCCTGTTTACCAGCACTCTTGCCAACAGTTTAACTGCCAGCAATAATGGAAAGAATTCCAAGAAGGCTATTCTGTGCTTCCCTCTCGTCTAGTCATCGTCCATCTCTCTGCGAACAATCTGCCGTTCTATAACACACCAAATCCTCCTGCCCCTGAAGAGCAGGAAAATGCCCTGACGCCCCATTCATATTGTCTACAGGCCATCCACATTGACACGCCATTGTGATCCTCTGAAAATCTCATCCAACTTCTCAGGTCCTGCCTCACCCTTTCTGTGATCTGTATCCTGTGGTGCAGCATGGAAGCACCTTTCATTTGTATTTTTATTTATATTCATTAAGCGCGACATTCATCCCGAGGGACATCACGGCGATAGGAAAGCGTTATCCTGATATGGTAATTGCAAACAGTTTAATGGGAGGGTGTTAGAAATGGGGGTCTCTAGTTGGCAATGGTTTGCACCTTGTCCAAGTAGGGACCCTTCCTTCTAGTCAGGATAAGGGAGTTACACTCCTAAAATAACCCCTGCTCACCCCCTTGGTAGCTTGGCACGAGCAGTCAGGCTTATCTTAGAGGCAGTGTGTAAAGCATTTGCACATAACCAACAGTAATACAGTGTAAGCACTACAAAAGGACACCACACCAGTTTAGAAAAATATCCAATATTTTTATATACTTAAGACAAGACCAAAAACGATAAAAATCCACAATACAGTACTTAGAAATCTTCAGTTATCAAAATAACCTTGAAATACAGTTCCTTGAAGTCGATAGCTCCGTCCGGGGCTATCACGGCGTTGTAAACAAACAAATCTCAAAAGTTCTGGCTGACCGCGGCATCGCGGGCCAACTATGGTGTCGGGAAGACCCGCAAAACAGTACCTTTAGAAATGCAAGGTGTCGGCGACCTCTCGTTGAGCTTCCCAAAGCACGGCGTCCGCAGGCGTTGGTTCCAGAGGTCGGTGCAGGAGTTGTCGGGCCCTCGAAGTCACACGCGTTGCAGGTCGAACTCCTCACGGTTGAAGTCAGGAGCGCTGGCGTCGGCGGGCGTCGGGTGCTGCGGTGCGAAGTGCAGCGGTGCGGCGTGCGATGCCCTCAGGTTGCGGTGCGAGCAGCGGCTCGATAACGGCGTCAGATCGCGTCATCGGTGAGACCAGGGTCGTGGTGCGAAGTGATGCGGTGCTCGTCGCGGTGCTGGCAGGTCACAGTGCAAGCAGCGGCGTTGTCGTTGCTGAAGCGCTGTCGTCGGCTGACTAACTGGAGTCGATGGCGCCGGCGTCGGTCGGCCAAGGCTGCGGTGCGGGATGAGGGCGGTGCGTCATGTAACCTTACGAGTGGTGCCCTCGAACCACAGTGCAAGCAGCGGCGTCGATTTCGGCGTTTAGCGGCGTCGTCGGCGATACCAAGGCGGCGTCGTGAAGCGAGGCGATGCGGAGTGCGGTGCCCACAGGTCGCGGTGCGAGCAGCGGCTCGGTGGCGGCATCAGATGGCGTCGTCGGTGAGACCAGGGTCGCGTTGCGGCGGTGCCCTCTGCGATGCCTTCAGGACACGAAGTCGGCCGTGGTGTCGTAGACGGCGTCGGGTTGCTTTTTCTTCTGTTGCAGCACAAAACACACAGTCCCCAGTGCTGAGGGCAGAATAACTTGAAGTCTTTGCTGTTCCTGAGACTTCTTGAACAGGGGGCAAGCTCTACCTCAAGCCCTTGGAGATACTTAAAGAAAGAAGTTGCAGAAAGTTCAGTCCAGTCCTTTCACTGCCCAAGACAGAAGCAGCCACCGCAGGCCAACACAGCAAAGCACTCAGCAAAGTGGTAGTTCCTCCTCACAGCTTCTCCAGCTCTTCCTCTTGGCAGTCTTCTTGGTCCAAAAGAGTTCTAAAGTTCAGGGGTTTAGGCCCAACTTTCTATAGCCCAAAATCCTTTGTCCTCTCAGGCAGAGAGTGTCTGTGCCCAGCCAGAACCAGTTCCGTCCTCTCTGGTGTAGCTTCCTAGCAGGAGGTGGAGACGGCATTGTCAGAGGCAGACCAGGCCCATTCAGGTGAAAGGAAATCTCCTCCCCCTACTCTAAATGCAGCCCAGGCCTATTCAGCCCTTTCCTGACCCTCCTAGACTCTCTAGAGCCACTGCTCCTTCCCAGCCCCTGTCATCCAAAACCCAGACAGTCAATCCACAAACCCAGCAGAGGCCTACTGGATGGCTGAGCAAGAAAATACCTACTTTCTAAAAATGGAATTTTCAAACACAGAATGTAAAAATCCCCTTCACTAAAAGATGCATCTTTAGATTCTGAGTTCAGGCATACTAAACTTTATTTTTCTACCTTGTTCCTAGGGCCAGTTATGTTTATAAGATGTTTTAAACAAACTCCCCATTCTGTCCTATGGGAACAGGTAGCCCTGCAATAGTGAAAAACGAAATTGGCAGTAATTCACTATCAGGACATGCCACACACACCAGGGCATGTCCTACCTTTCACATACACTACACCCTGCCCACAGGGGTATCTTGGGCCTACCTTAGGGGTGACTGACATGTAAGAAAAGGGAAGGTTAGGGGCTGGCAAGTGGGTACACTTGCCAAGTCGACATGGCAGTCCCAGACTGCACACAGGCTCTGCAATGGCAGGCCAGAGTTACATTTACAGGCTGTTTGTGTGGGTGGCACAATACAGGGCTGCAGCCCACTAACAGCATTTGATTTACAGGCTCTGGCACACTCAGTGCACTTTACTAGGAACTGACATGTAAATCAAATATGCCAACCATGGAAACACCAATCCATATCACAATTTACAACAGGAGCACTTGCACTTTCAAACACTGATCAGCAGTGAGAAAGTGCGCAGAGACACTAAGCCAGCAAAAACAGAGTCAAAACCAGGAGGTCAGAAAGCAAAAACTCAGGGGAAACACGCCAAAAGATGCCAGGTCTAACACATGTCCCCTCCAGCTGAAAGTAGGGCGAACTACCCAACCTCCTGGGAGTTCTCTTCACTAAGGCGGAAGAACCTGGACAGACCATCTGCGCGTTGACGTGTTCTGTGCCAGGGCGGTGTTCCACCGTAAAGTCCATGCCCTGTAGGAAGATGGGCCACCTCAGCAGTTTTGGATTCTCACCCCTCATTTGCATCAACCATCTGAGGGGCCTGTGGTCTGTCTGAACCCGGAAGTGAGTCCCAAACAGGTAGGGTCTCAGCTTCTTCAGTGCCCAGACCACAGCAAAAGCTTCCCTTTCTATGGCACTCCACCTCTGTTCTCTGGGGAGTAGTCTCCTGCTAAGGAAGACTACTGGCTGGTCTAGGCCCTCTTCATTCAGTTGTGAGAGTACCGCTCCCACACCATCCTCTGAAGCGTCGGTCTGCGCAACGAATTACTTGGAAAAGTTGGGTGCCTTGAGCACGGGCACCGTGCACATGGCGGCCTTCAGGGCATCAAAAGCCTTCTGGCAGGCATCAGTCCAGATCACCTTCTTGGGCTGCTTCCTGGAAGTCAGCTCTGTTAAGGGGGCAACAATGGTGCCATAGCCCGTAACAAACCTCCTGTAGTAACCGGTGAGACCTAAAAAGGCTCTCACCTCTGTCTGGGTCTTGGGGGGCTCCCAAGCCAGAATGGTGTCAATCTTGGGCTGTAGGGGCGCCACCTGGCCGCTTCCTACCTGGTGTCCCAAGTACACCACAGGACCCTGCCCGATCTTGCACTTACTGGCCTTGATCGTGAGGCCTGCCCTCTGCAGAGCCCTCAACACTTCCCCAAGGTACAGCAAGTGTTCTTCCCAGCTGGAACTGAACACTGCAATGTCATCCAGATATGCGGCACTGAAATCCTCCAGTCCAGCCAACACCTGGTTGACCAACCTCCGAAAGGTGGCAGGGGCATTCTTCAACCCAAAGGGCATCACCCTGAACTGGTAATATCCTTCTGGGGTTGAGAATGCTGACCTCTCCTTGGCCCCATCGGTTAAGGCAATCTGCCAGTACCCAGACATTAAACCAAACGTGCTGAGGAACTTGGCAGCTCCCAACCGATCAATGAGCTCATCAGCTCTGGGGATGGGGTGTGCGTCAGTCCTGGTGACGGCATTGAGCCCACGGTAGTCCACACAAAACTGCAGTTCTGGAGTGGCACCGGGTGCAGCAGCCTTTGGGACCAAGACCACTGGGCTGGCCCAAGGACTGTTGGAGGGCTCGATCACCCCTAACGCCAACATCTTAGAGACCCCCTCTTTGATGCTGGCCCTGACCCGGTCAGTCAACCTGTAAATCTTGTGTTTTACAGGAGGGCTGTCACCAGTGTCCACATCATTGGTACACCAGTGAGTAACACCTGGGGTCAGAGAGAACAGTGGGGCAAACTGTCCCAACAACTGGTGACAGTCACTCAGCTGCTCTGGGGTCAGTGTAGGGGAGAGGATCACACCTTCCACTGACCCATCGTGCTCCTTGGTGGACAGGAGGTCAGGGAGAGGTTCACTCTCCTCTTCCACCCCATCATCTGTCGCCAAGAGCATGCTCACTTCAGACCTCCCGAAGTGGGGCTTGAGGCGGTTCACGTGGAGGACCCTCAAAGGGTTCCTGGGAGTCTGTAAATTCACCGGGTAGGTGACATCACTTTTGCACTCCACCATCTCAAAAGGCCCAGTCCACTTGTCCTGCAAGGCACAAGGTTCCACTGGGACCATGACCCACACTTTTTGCCCAGGTTGAAATTCGACCAGAGTGGCATTCGACCAGAGTGGTCATACCACTTTTTCATTTCTTCCTGGCTTGCTTCCAGGTTCGCCTGAGCGAGTTTCCTGAAGCGGGCAGTTTGGTTTCTGAAGGCCAGCATGTAACTAAACACATCCTGGGGAGTTTTCCTGGGAGCTGCCTCCCAGCCTTCCTTCACCAAACTCAGAGGTCCTCTCACAGAGTGGCCATACAGAAGCTCAAAGGGACTGAACCCAAGAGACTTCTGAGGTACCTCCCTGTATGCAAAGAGAAGGCATGTCAAGAGGACGTCCCACTTACGCCTCATGGGTTCTGTTAGACCCTTAATCATGCCCTTCAAGGTCTGGTTGAATCTTTCCACCAGACTGTTACCTTGTGGGTGGTAAGGAGTGGTGAACTTGTAGGTTACACCACACTCCTGCCCCAGGGATGTCATATACTTCGATATGAAATTGGTCCCACGGTCAGAAACCACCTCTCTGGGGAAACCCACGCGGGAAAAGATCCCCATTAACGCCCGGCCGACCACTGGCGCTGTTGTTGTCCTGAGAGGGATTGCCTCCGGGTACCGGGTGGCAAGGTCAACCAAGACCAGGATGTACCTGTTGCCCATGGCTGTCTTGGAATCCAGTGGCCCCACAATGTCCATCCCTACCCTTTCAAAAGGGGTTCCAACAACTGGAAAAGGTTGGAGAGGAGCTTTGACCTTCCCCCCACTCTTACCACTTGCCTGGCAAGTTGGGCAAGACCTGCAATGTCCATCTGACTGCCTTCGCATGTGGGGCCAGAAGTGGGTGACAAGCCTGTCAAAGGTCTTGTCCCGCCCCAAATGTCCTGCCAAAGGCACGTCATGAGCCAGACCCAGTAGAACGGTCCTGAAGCGCTAGGGTACCACCAGCACACGGGCTGACCCGGGCTCAGCGACCTTAGGCTCGCTATACAGGAGACCATTCTCCCAGTAGATCCAATGTGATCTGGACTGATCACCAGCGGCCTGGTCTGCAGCCTGCCGCCGCAGACCCTCTAGAGAAGGGCACTCTTTCTGCTCCCTGCAGAATTCTTCCCTGGTAGGATCCCCTTCTTGCTGCCTATGGGTCAGCTCAGAGATGTCCCCCAGTTCAGCTACCTGTTCCCCTGTAGTCACCGGGGCGTCTCCCTCAAGGTCAGCCTCCTCCCGGTCCGTGGGAACTTCAGGGGCCGGTTTCCCGCGCCCCCAGCCCTTTCTCTTGGCAGGGACCTGGGCCACTGTTTCAGGCTCCAGGTCCTTCTGATCACCCTTTCTGGCCGCCATTGACCGAGTGGACCCGCATGCCCACTCTGGCAACCCAATCATCTCCAAGTGAGACCTGAGCTCAACATCCTTCAACAAGGACTGCTCCAGGTCGTTACCTAGCAGACAATCTACAGGCATGGTAGGGCTCACAACCACCCTCAAGGGACCTGAGACACCCCCATTCAAAGGGAATCTGCGCCACCATACACTGACGCTCCGAGTTGTCCACAGCAACTACTTGGTGGAATGCCCCGGGGACTACCTGCTCTTCAGAGACCAGGTGACACCGGACTGAGGTCACACTGGCTCCAGTATCTCTGAGAGCCTCTACCCTTTTCCCATTGATGGTCACCCAGGTGCTATATTTCTTTGTGTTAGGGGGCACCTGGTTTCCTGGGACCATCTCACTGTCCCCTAGTGAGACAAGGGTCATTTCTGCGGGATCCCCACCCTCCTGTGGGTACCCCTCCTCCCCAAGTGCTACACTCTCCAACACCTTGGTCTGCCCACCAGTGGGTGGCTGTGCCCTCTTGGGACACTTGGGATTCCCCTTCAAGTGACCCACCTGGTCACATGCAAAACACTTGTGGGGGCTGGTCTCAGCAGGCTTTCCTGAAGAGACCCCTTGTTTCGTATCTTCTGGGGGATGGGAACCTTTACCCTGGGTGTTAGTTTAGGGCCATTTAGAGAACTCCTGTGCTTTACCCTTGTCCCCCCCCACTTTTCTGCTGGGGACCCTGCCCACCTTTGGCTGAGTCTCCCCCAAACGCTTTCTTGTGGACCCTGGTACTCACCCAGCGGTCCGCCTCCATAGCAAGCTTCCTGGGGTCAGTCAGCTTACTATCAACCAAGTGCTTGTGCAGCTCTGCAAAACATAGACTAGACAAGTGTTCCCATGCAATCAAATTGTAGAGCCCCTGAAAATCTGTTACATTACTGCCCTTCACCCAGCCATCCAGAGACCTGCAGAACGAATCTACACATTCAAACCAAGTGTTGCATCAGTTTTCTTGCTGGACCTGAACTGATCCCTATACTTCTTGGGAGTGAGACCATACCTGGTGAGGAGAGCGTCTTTCATATCAGCATAGGTGAGGTTCTGCCCCTTACCCAAAGCTATCAGAGTATCCCTAGCTTCTTCTGGAAAGAGATGCCACAGCCCTGCCCCCCAATTCCTTTCAGGGACCCCATTCATATGAATAGACGCCTCATACCCCGGGATCCACCTTTGTATGTCATCCCCTTCTTGAATTCCTTGCCTACATTCTTGGGGATGTGCACAATTCTGTCTGACTGCCCTGACGAATTGCTGAGCTAGGTCTACTCCTTAGCTCCAGCTCCTTGAGACTTCGTTCATGATCTAAGATCATCTTCCTTCCCTCCATGGCTATTCTTTTGTCTTCCCTTTCAGTTTCTATCCTGAGTTTTTCCAACTCGAACTTCCTTGCTTCCCACCTGTCCTCCAGCTCCTCTGGGGACAGGCCACTGCTGCCTGGCCTGGAGGGTTCCCCCCCCTCCCAACAGCACATCCACCCTAGGAATAGGCTCCTCCACCTCTCCACTGAGATCTCCAGACTGCCCACTGGCATGTCTGTCTGCTACCCAGGCCCTCAGCGCCTTTTGTAGCTCCTCCTTCCTGGTGAGGCCTCTGACTTGGACCTTTAGGTTTTTGCAAATAGCCTTCAATTCTTTCACATTGTAGGATTCCAACCTATCCTCCTCAAAGGCCACTTCCAAAGATGCAGCAGATGATGCTCGTGATTCAGGCATGATGAAGTAGCAAGTTCAAGTTCTCAGAAAAAACTGGCAAGATCAAAAAATAGGCCAAAAAGAAAGAGAACTAGTATGTGGTACGCAATGGTCTGCGATATGGTAGTAGTGCACACCAATCACTGTAAGTCAAGTGCAAATGCAAGTCCTATCCCACCGCTGCCACCAATGTTAGAAATGGGATCTCTAGTTGGCAATAGTTTGCACCTTGTCCAAGTAGGGTCCCTTTCTTCTAGTCAGGATAAGGGAGTTACACTCCTAAAATAACCCCTGCTCACCCCCTTGGTAGCTTGGCACGAGCAGTCAGGCTTATCTTAGAGGCAGTGTGTAAAGCATTTGCACATAACCAACAGTAATACAGTGTAAGCACTACAAAAGGACACCACACCAGTTTAGAAAAATATCCAATATTTTTATATACTTAAAACAAGACCAAAAACGATAAAAATCCACAATACAGTACTTAGAAATCTTCAGTTATCAAAATAACCTTGAAATACAGTTCCTTGAAGTCGATAGCTCCGTCCGGGGCTATCACGGCGTCGTGAACAAACAAATCAAAAAAGTTCTGGCTGACCGCGGCGTCACGGGCCAACTATGGTGTTGGGAAGACCAGCAAAACAGTACCTTTAGAAATGCAGGGCGTCTGCAACCTCTAGTTGAGCTTCCGAAAGCACGGCGTCTGCAGGCGTCGGTTCCGGAGGTCGGTGCAGGAGTCGTCGGGCCCTCGAAGTCACACGCGTTGCAGATCGAACTCCTCGAGGTTGAAGTCCGGAGCACTGGCGGGCGTCAGGTGCTGCGGTGTGAAGTGCAGCGGTGCGGCGTGCGATGCCCTCAGGTCGCGGTGCGAGCAGCGGCTCGATGGTGGCTTCAGATGGCGTCGTCGGTGAGACCAGGGTCCCGGTGCGAAAGTGATGCGGTGCTCGTCGCGGTGCTGGCAGGTCACGGTGCAAGCAGTTGCTGAAGCGCTGTCGACGGCTGACGAACTGGAGTTGATGGCGCCGTACTAGACACGGGGACACAACCTCTAGGTTCGACCTTTGGGTTTTTTCATGGGTTAGTTGGCTGCACTGGGGCCACTGCTCCTGATCCTCATGGCTCCGCTTGTAAACTAAGTCATGTACCCCTTAGGCACATGATTCCAAAACTGGTGCCCTATAGCGAGGTTTGATACCAGTCATCCTTGATAATACTCCACAGCCTCATGGGTGTTCTATGAGTCCCACCCTGGATTCCAACAGTTTGTGCCCTCTTGCTGTAACTCCAGACTGTACGGGAGGTGGCCTGACGTATTTTGACTATAAATCAAAAAATGTTCGGTAATGTTGCGTGGATATTGTAGTTTGCCAGAAACCCAGCATTTTTACCATGACTTCTAGCTTAACGGGTGGGTGCTTGGCCTAACACTATCGGGCACCCCTATAGAAGCACCCCATTTTCCTGTTTACCCTTTCCTGACTGCACTGACTGGCATTCAGCTCTTTTTTACTTTTTTCTTCTTCGCTTTCTCTCCTGGCTAACACCACCTCCTCTTTTCTTTAGGGTGGTTGGTGTAGGTACCTGTGGCTAAATAGCCCCGGACAGAAGCGGTAACTTTTTCTACCTAAATAGGTAAGTGCCGCTATGTATTACCCATATAAGTTTGATTTGGCCTTGCCCAGTAAATATGACTCATTGGCCAAATGTTTGAATGTGGCATAACCAAACACATGCACTGTTTTTGTCTCATTGTAGGTCCCAACGGTGAATCCACAGATCACAAGAATCTCTGGTTCAGTATACAACACCGTTGTTCTATAATAATTCTCTTTCAATTTCACCTTTACACTTGTTGTAGTACCTGTTTTTCTGATCCTGATGAAGGCCATGATACTTTGAGAGGTCACCGAAGGCCGAAACATGTTGATCTTGTTAATGTAGCTGTCTCTAATGTCGACAGTCTCATTACTCAGCTTATTGTTTTTAATCCTGTCACAGGGTAGCTGAATAAAGTTTAGCGATAGCTAGCTCTGTAGGCAGTTTTATATAGCGCTCTGTGTGCGTTACACAGGAGCTTAAACTTAGCCCTTTGGTGTACGGGCAGCCAATGCAATTCCCTCAAACTTTCGGATGCCGAGCTGTATTTGCTTTTATTGCAAACCAATCTAGGAGCAGCATTCTGGACCACCTGAAGTCGGGAAAAGAGGTACTCAGGCATACCCACGTATAGCGCATTCCCGTAGTCAAGTCTACTGGAGAATAGAGCCTGGGTGATGGACTTTCTGCAGTTTAGAGGGATCCAAGCAAACAATCTTCGTAATAGTTTCAGTGTAGCGAAGCTCTTACCGCACAGTGCTCAGACCTGGTCCTGCATTGTCAGTGCATTGTCAATGAGTATGCCCAAATTTCTAGCCACTCGCTTAGGTTCCGGGGCGGCTCCCAGCTCCCGGGGCCACCAGGTGTTATCCCAAACTAGGTGTGTTCTGCCGAAAAGCAAGATCCCAGATTTTCCAGCATTCAATTTCAAGCAGTGTGCCATCATCCTGGTTGCTGTTTCTGTGAGACAGTTAATTAAATTATTTTTGGTAACCTCATGCTTTTCTTCAAAAGCAATTAGTAGCTGCGTGTCATCTGCATAAGAGCAGATATCGAAGCCCCATTTCCTGCTAATCGCTGCTAAGGAGGAAACATAAACATTGAAAAGGGTGGGGCTTAAGGAGGCCCCCTGCGGGACTCTGTATTTGATAATTTTTGAGCTGGAAGAAAAGGGGCCCATCTGGATTTTTTGTGTTCTGTTTAGTAGAAAAGAGGAGAACCACTGAAGAGCTTTCGAGTGTATTCCTTTTTCGTGTAAGATGCGCAGCAGGTGGTCGTGAGATACAGTATCAAAAGCCACAGTTAGATCCAAAAGGATCAGTGCAGCAGCTTTACCTTGGTCCACCAAGGATCTAATGTTGTCTGATACAGCGAGTAAGGTGGCTTCTGTATTGTTGGAAGCTCTAAAAGCGGTCTGAGAGGGATCTAAAAGTTCGTTATCTTCTAAAAAATTGAACAGTTGTTTATTGACCAGTTTCTCAAGTACTCTAGATAGATATTGTAGTTGAGAGATCGGCCGGTACTTTGCCGGATCATAGATTTCCAAGCCAGCTTTTTTTAACAGAATCATGTACCTGCAGAAGTGGCTTAATGGTTAGAGCGGTCGACCTCGAAGCTGGGGAACTGGGGGTTTGAGTCTTGGCAGGGACGCTCAACATTCTGGGATTCTGGGCAAATCACTTAATCTCCCCTGCCTAGAAAAATGAATGTGTCTGTCTGCAACACAACTGGTGCTCATGTAAAGCGCTTTGATACCTTCGGGTCGAGTTGGCGCCATATAAAACTCCCACAAAAGAAAGCTCTCCTCCATGCTACAACTCTACAAGCAATGTTCAGGATACCTCTGCCACTGAGTATAGATTACTCCCTTGAAAGGTAAGAGTTGGTGGCAGCTACTTCAGCTTTCTCTGCGGCAAACGGTGTCCCCAACTCTCTTGCCACCTGATGCATCACTGCCATCAATCTGGCACAATCTTGCCACAGGAAGAAAATCATATTGATAATGTATTACCTGCTCAGAGGCAACCACCAAATTCACCCCTAATTTCAGTAATATGCTAAAGCATTCAAATGCTGCACTGAGCACCCCATAGGCATTGCCTTGTCAACATAAAGATTTCCGCCAAACTGTATGTCCAATGGTGTAAAGTCCGCTTGGTGCACCTGCAACAGGCAAAAAGCAGACTGGATCTCAGTCTTTCCCATCTCCGCTCCCTTGCCACAGCTTTGTTCCAGGGTACTGCCTCATACTTAATCATGCAGTATTCTCTGTCAATGTAATCATTTACTGATTTTCCCTCTGGCCAGGACAAATGCTGTATAAATCTGAATTCCCCGGCAGCCTCTTTGGCACTACCCCTCGCAGGGAAATGTTCAATTAGGTATTGACAGGTCTTTGACGGGCCCACCAATCTGCCCTTCTCAATCTCCTTTTCCAGCACTACCTCCGTCAACCCTTTCGTTGATCGCAAATTGTCCGCCCATCTCCATGTCCGTTGCCCACTGTATGGGATCTGATTACCCCCAGTCAACCCACCTTCCACAGTTGCTGCAGTTGCCCTGTTCGGGTATTTCTCCAGCCAGAGGGTCAATACCTCCATCTCAATTGGTGTATTGACCCTCTCCCATAACCACTTTTTGACCTCCTCTACCTACACTCTGGTTCTTGCCCTGTGAAGCAGAAGAGGAAAAGATGTCTCCTGCTTCCTCTGGAGCACTTGGTTCTGAACCTGCGTCAGGTGCTGTAACAGGAACTTTTGTTATAGTCCCGACATGCTCCTCCCATGGGTGGGTCTCACCTGAAAGGAAGAGTGTGCCAATGGCGAACATCTCGCTGTGTGTGCTGATGGTATACGCCTCGTTATGGTCATGCAGTTAAAGCATAACTTGTTGTCCACCTTCCCCCATGATTTCAGAGGGTCCAATCCCCTCCTTGCTGCAAATTCTTTGTTGTAACAAAGCCATACCCACCCCCCAAAACTTAAATGTGCTGTCCTTATCAAGTGCATTTACTTAAATAGAGCCACGCTGCATTTATGGTTTTTCTACACATTATACTAGCGTCAATTGTGAACTTCCATCTATATATGTCAATGTTGGCGATTACCTTGGGCATTTTTTGTCAAATTCCTCTCTTCCACTTTTGACTGCTCCTTACTGCACGTTTCCCTATGTAGCAATTTGAAAAGGTCCAGATACTCACTTACCCATATCTTCTCCTTCGTGCTGGCCTTCAGCTTGCTGCCTAGCAGAGCTGCTATTCCAATGGACAGCATCTTAGTCCCCAACCCTCCTTTCTTTCAGGAATCCTCCCTTTTCCCTTCACGCTTGTCCAGCAACCAGCCGCCTGCAATGGCTGCTCCTCCGTTACACCCATTCACCCTTCCACTCTCGCCACTCCGTATCCCTTCCGCCCCTGCTTTTTCCATCTTCCCTTTCCATCTCTCTCCACATGCCTGGCCCTTCTGTATCATTTGACTCCTTCCTTTCCCTTCTTTCATCTCCAAAACTCTCTGCCTCCTCGTTCATAACTACTCATGAAATGTTTCCATTGCTTCCCTTAACTCACCCCTCCGTGCCCTCCTTCTGTTCTCCTACCACTTGCCTCTTCTTCCCTGCTGTAGTCTTCCTCCCCTTCCCAGGCCACCCACCAACCATCCCCTACTCCATACTCACTTGCTGAATCTTGCACCTCTGCTCGCGGGGAGACTGACTTCCTCCCCCTCTTGTCCTTGGCAGCGCTCTCTTCTTTGCACCACCCCTTTGGAAGCTGCAGCTTCACCCCTCCAGGCCCTTTCCCATGGTGCAGGGGCTGCAGAGAGTTCTCCCTGCCTCTCTCCCGGCACCCCAGACCACTCCCAGGTCCCCTCAATCACTCATCTTTCTCTGCTCAGCAATGCTCACCATCATTGCCATATTCATTTTCATTCCCTCTTCAGCCAACGTCATGACCAGCACCTCCGTAATCTGTCCCCTGCTGCTGTCAACCAAAGATGGCCCTGACATCACCTCAAGGATTTCTTCCTGCAGGGCCATAGAACCTTTCCCCACTTCCTGTCCTGCCCATCCCTCTTGAACAACTACTGTCCCTGCTCTCTCTCTGTTCCTCTCCTCCATGAACTTTGGCTAAGACCCTAACACTGCTCATGACGGGGGCCATCTGTTGTTTCCCACATCCAGTAATGAAACCCTTCCTGCTGGTGCCTGTCCAGTTTGCCAATGCATCCATCACTGTGCCGTGAGGGTGCTCTCATCCTTCCTGGCCCCTTGCTTTTTGCGGGGGTCTCTTCTCTTCAAGCCGGTCCCTCCAAATTGAAAATCTAGACCTCCCTCAGGCGCACTCTTCCCTTGAGGTGCCAGCACCATTCGAGCAGCTCTCAACTGCAATGGTGGACTGCACGTGATTCCAACATGGAGCCTCCCATCCATCACCAGGTCCATTCTGTTGCACAGAGGGAATACTGATTTCCTCATCCGTGTCTCTGGACAGATACAGTTTGGGTGCTCTGATACTGAGTAGACGCTAGGCATCTTGTGTCAAGCAGTAACGATTTTTCTGTCCAAGAGCGACATTCGTCTACTAAGAAGAACATCTAGAACAGCTTTTCTGATCAAATGACCGGGGTGCCCATCAATGGCATCACACATCGGTACCAGACAAAATTTATCAAGTCAGAAAGCTCCTTAGGTATATCTATATATTAGAAGATCCACTGGACAAAAATATACCAATTACACATTTCCTGTTAAACAAAATGAGGACACCTGTGTTTTTGAGCCCTAGTGGAAAAAGAACTGATGTCACAAGTGCTGCAGTGCAGGATTCTTCCACTGAGTTGCAATCTTATGGTGAGACAATACTGATTTTGAACTCTAAAATGTTTCTTGGGTCTCACCCCAGCAGCTGAGGACATTTCAAAAGATGAGGAATTTGGAAGAAAAATTATCCATTAGAATAAGGTTTCTAGTATTCATAGAAATGTCCCGCGTCCCCCACCCCAACCCACCATCCATTGCTCATTTCCAGGTCAAGCCAAACAGATAGCACCAACATTATGGCAGCAAAAGACTTATTGTCAGCCTACCAAGATCTTACAGTGGGCTTAAAGCCTCCTCCCCACATTGTTTATTATTGTTTGGCTTTATTGTCACTCTCATTTGCTTGCATCTTAATCGATGGCCTGCCTTGTCTATCTTGTGTTTGCCCCTCACCTACAGCATATCCTCTTTACTTGTATTCTTCCACAGTTCACTTTTAAGATAGTTTTTTTTCTTTTTTATTAGGAACTCCACTAGAGTTTATGTGTTTTCCAGCTGTCTCACTTATGTGCTGCTCTCCACCCTCCCTCTTCATGTTGCTCTCTCTCATCCATGTGCTTCTCTTCTCTCTTCCATACACTGCTCTCTTTTATACGTATGCTTCTCTCCTCCACCCCATACTCTGTGTTGCTCTTTCTTGCCTGTGTACTTCTGCGGTGTTCTCTCTCTCTTGTGCTTCTCTCCCCCATCCTCTGTGTGCTGCTTTTCCCCTTCTTATCCCCCGCATCCTTTGTTACCCCCTAGGCTTCCAACTCCTGTAGTCCTTTTTTATTTTTAATTGCCAATTTTGCACAAAAAATGGTTATTTTTATGTTTACCAATGAAAGTAGCGTCCACCATCTTGAATCTGTAAATAAAAAATTAAAGCAAATAGTGACCGCGCCATGCACACTTCAGCAAAACGATGTGACCATCCCTTCTAAGGCAGTCTTAGGGAGGAATTAGACAGCAAATAGACACCATGAAATAGAAGGGTGTGAAAAGTGCTCACCCTGAAATAAAATACCAACATAGCAAAACACTGAAGAGCTTTACAAACGTATCAAATTAGTTTATTATTTCAGCAATAGATATGCCATAAAACACAGTTGCAAAATTTATGATAAAAAAATAGAAACCAAAAACATAAAGATCAGGAGAATAAAATACACAAAAAAATAATAAAATACGCATATTTACACATGTAAAGGAAATCTTATTGAAAAGATACATCATTTTTAGTGTGCAAAACAGCATTCCTTCCGATTTCTCTATGCCTCCTTTTTCACCAATAACCATGAATACCATAAACAAAAGCCAACAGTCAGAGCTACAACTATGCAGTGGCAGAGTTGTAGTACTTTAAGGTAAAATCTAATACAGTTGCTCTTAAATCAATGGAGGAGCCATATTTGCCTTAATTCATCAGTTTTAGTGTAAAAACACTCACTGTATGTTGTCTTTTCCGCCCTGGCTACAGTCACAAAATACATTGCCTGCGAGTTGCATGTCCCACTTTGCTTGATAAGGTCCCTAATCTACATTTTAAATATAGGGAACAATGCGATTATGGATGCAACCAGTCTGAATGTGTTACACACACAGGAGTCTCAATAGCCATATGGCAAGATATTGTAGTGCCCGACCTATCTGAGTCCTTTACTGTATTAAATGTCTATAAGCAATATGACACCTTCACATACATAATAGTATCAGGCCCAATAAGAGCAACATTATCTCATAAATGAGTAAGATATATATCTGTAAGCAGGCCATAACGCCAGCTCCTTTTAAGACAATCACTTCTAATGAAGATCTTAAATACTAAGTGACAAGGTGGTTACTATTCAGTTGAATCCATTATAATACTGGATAAAGGGCAGTGATGTCTGTAATACATTTAATACCCAACTCCAGAGAGGGGGAGTAAATGGGGGCCAGGATCCAGCTTTAACATAGAGTATAAAAACTTATTTGACTATTACCTGTATTTTTTTAGACTTAGTGTAACCCCAAATCCCGGCACCATCCAGCGTTACCACAACTGCCTTTTGCCTATATTCTTATAGAATTACGCTTCGCTGCCAAATTTATTTGCAATCCTCACTACTGCATTAGAAGACTGTTTAAGAGTAGCAACAGCTCTTTCAAAGTGTGAGTGCCAGTTAAGGTTTTGGTGAAAATAAATACTAAGGCAATCGAAGTAGCTCACTGTTTCAAGCGGCAGACCCTTTACAGAAAAGGATCTTCTGAGAGTCAAAGCAGATTTCGAATGTGGGCATCAGGTTGGTGTGTGGCATTATGTATTTGGTGGAGGAGGTAGTGCCCACGCACTAGTAGTTCTGATGAAGCCACTAACCTGTGCCGTTCCATGTTGCAATTCACTGATTCGTGACTCATGTCCATCACATTTGAATTTTTAGATAAATGTGATTGGCTTGTGAAAATTTAAATAGATTTTTTTTTTGCAGTCTTGAAAATTGTGAAGTAAGTTTGATTTGCAAATTTTATTCTGTGGAAAAAAATTGTACAGGAAAGTGAGGCACTATAACAAGTGTATGAACCCAGGCAGTGGTTAGGGGGGCTGAGAGGCGAGGAAAACTCGAATGATAGACCAGGAATTTGTTTTTGAACATTTTGTGTGATTCCCAACTCAAAACATAATTGCAAGCTTGATAGCCGCCATTTTAATAAGTGGATTTGTCTGGTATTTTCTGAATAAGGGTTATAAAAAAGACTAAGAGGGTGTGAGGCAAATAGATGGACAGAAAGAGAGAGGCAGAGAAAAAATGGCACAGAGGAAGAAAGCTAAAGGCCGTGCACAGCAAGTGTTGTGTGTAGCGAGGGTTGGACACCCACATTTGGTTAGATTGTGGGCAACTCCCCGCTGCACGTAGCTGAAGGCTGGATGGAGGGTTGGGAATAAGAAATCAATAGAAATTATTAGAGTAAAAAAAACAGTTAGAAACTGAGTCATGGTTCTCGTGCTCAGACTCAAAAACCACTGTAATTCGGCAATTATGCTATGCAATGTACACAATGCCAATGCACGCCATAAATCCCGTCGTTCACAATGTACAAAAGAAACCTAGTTGCAAATGACACCGGAAAAAGGTAATCACGAAAGAGTTAAACCTGGTGGATGACGAGAGTTATGGTGTGGGTAGTGCGCGTTCCATACAGTAAATTGCTAATTTCAGTGTTTTTCCACATTTGAGCCAGAACCATAACTCAGCTTATAATGTGTTTTTTCAGTGATATGTGTATTTTGTGAGACGACCCTGTACGAATACCAGTTCCTTTTCTGAAGATAGCCACTTTGACCTAAGCACTGGGACCTTTGTGTTCTTTAAATAATTGAAAAATTGAAAGCCTTGCAAATGTCTTCTGGAGGCCTTGTTTGTTTATAAACTCAAGAAGGGGACGGATGTTTGTGTATATTGCATGTAACCTGCAAGTGAGACTTAGCTTCCTTCCTCTTTGATGGAGAGGGCTGGATGAGAAAAACATTTCGGTGTATTCCGCAAAGCTCTCGCCCTGCCCTTTACCCCCCTCATTTGAAACTTCAAATGAAGGATATTTTTAAGTACATCCGTCAAACCTCCATTGTATATAATTGAGCAGTCCCTTTTAAAAGCGCAGAGTGCCCTGCAAGGGCCTGCCCTGTCCAACATTAAAACGGATTTTGATACAGAAGGGAAGTTCATCAATTACACGTAGAGATGCAAAGATCAACCATCATGCATGTAGGGATGACATGCAAAAATTAAGGAATATGTTTATGAAGAAGTGATTATGAAGAAATCCCATAATGAATAAAAATGTTTTTTTTGCTGATAATGAAACAATTATGAATACCAGAATATGCAAAATCCCTGACTACTAATCGATATCCTAATCCTAAACCCAGTCACGGCCCTCATATAAACCAGAGCCTTAATGAATAACAACAATCCTAACCTTAAACGTAAACCCATACGCTTTACTGTAACCCAAACCCTTAATCTAAACTTAAACCCTACCATCACCCTAACTATGCCCCTAACCTCAACCTCAGTTGTATGACACAACCCCACTTTCCTTTCCCACGCGTTCCTTAACAAGGCGGAACAAATGCGTCGGAACCACGCATTCCATTTACAACGCAAGTCGTTTACAACGACGTGCCTTAGGGGGGGGCGCTGGACTTTGGAATAGTATTATTTACTATTCCAACTTCAGTACCCGCAACAGTAGGGAAAGCGTTGGACTTTAATGTCCAACGCCGCTTTACCTAACACATGTCTTTGTAACGACCTGCGTTGTAAATGAAATGCGTAGTTCATACAATACAATTTGTTGTTCCGCCCACATTGCAAAGGCAACGCGTTGTTCGGCTGTCGTGGTATTTGCTGTTTCCCCTCAACCTCAAATGGAAAATGTTAAGGTAACCAGTTCCACACCCTAACCCTTCAAACACCCCTAACTCTAATTACCATCATAATTCTAACACTGCAATGTGTTTTATTTGTTACGCGAATGTAGGGCCCAAAGAATTTCTTAGGAGCCCGCTGCCTCAGTTGCCAAATGCCAGTGTTACTGAATATTGGTCTCGATTCCACCTCATTTCTCTTTCTACCACCATCCTCTGCTTCCTGTCTATCTCCCTCTGGCAGGCTCTTTTCCAAGCATTCTTTCTGCCTCCATTTTCCCATCTTTCTCTGCCCTCCCCTTCTTTCTCCCTTGTCTGTCCTTCTCTCTCTTGCACTAGGATACAGTCTTGTGATAAAAAATAAGTCCTGGTGCCCAAAAATGAGTGCCGATGTCCATTACCTGACACCTCCAGCACAAATTAACCACTGTCTGCTATGCTTAAACTATTAACAATGTAAACTTAGTTGTTCCAATTTTTAGTGGGTTGTCTTCATTAATAATAGAAACAAAAAAATAATTTCAATATTCAACATTTAATGTTCCTGATAATAAGTTCCTATACATCTTTCTTCATTCCACATGCTTTTGGCACAATCATCAGCAGATAAATTGAATTATAGGTTTCGGTACCCTCACTGATGAGTGGCATCAGTAATTTCAACATATCAAAGTCTCTAAAAGTAGGCAATATATATTTGAGCCTCTGTTCCTAGTTACCCTTCCCATTTCAGTCCAGATGCTGTTATCTTGTGCCCCACAAAATGCGGGTCTCTGTATGAGCTGAGCAAACATATTGCTGTCGGAATAAAGTGCTCCTGTTCTTCCACCTCACATATTTTTAAAGACTTTACCACCTTACTTGGTCCTTTACCTTTGGCACATTATTTTTCATATTTTCTGTACTTACTTGCATTGTTCCTCCAGCCATGAGGAAATATATTGTGTAGAGTTCAGCGCAGGGCACCATTGAATCTGCTAATCTGCTACTTAGGTTATTTCCTGCATGGCCTTTACTCAATTTCACAACTTGTTTGAGGTCTCCGATTGCCTGGATGGAACCGAGACACAGAGCGAATGCGAGCAGCTGACACCAAACCAACAGCGTGACCATCAACCACGACATCAAATTTGGGGCCCGACAGGACCTGGGTGTTTCTTTGGTTTCTCTCCTTTTTTACTCTCCGCTGCCATGCCGTCATACTTCCCTAGTTTCATCACATTTTTGACACATTTTCTGTGGTGTTCTACGGGGGTCATTCATGTCTACAATCTTTCACTGTCTGTGTTATGCGGCGAAATCGTTTTTCTCAGTCCCAACACTTACATTTTTACAAGTAACCTAATGTCTCCTGGGTGCTCCTGATTATGCGGGGGATGTGCAGTTTGAGTTTCTGTACTCAAACTGTGAATGTTGGAGACCAGGGCCTACATGGGGAACTACGGGTTTAAATTCAACTAAGACACCTCAGGGATCAGAACAATTTTTTCATTATTTTTGTTTAAAAATTGAACTCTATTAAATTTTCTGTTTTCAAATTATTTGGGCAAACTTGTGTAGCTTGTTTTTCTGTATTGTAGGATCCTCAATAAAGTCTTAGGGCCCTATTAAAATGTCGGTCGGTAGGCCTCCGACTGCTCGTCGGGGGCTTACCGACCGACTTCGTTGGTTTACATTCCAACCACCGAGTTATAATGTCGACGTTTGGAATGTAAAGTGACCGGTCAAACCGACTGGCTTCCGATGGGCTCCTTGAGCCCGTCAGCCAGTTGGAAGCCGCACATAATCCCTAACGGACGGAGTTTCTGCCATCAGGATTATGATGTCGGATTCCGACAGGTTTTCCATGTCGGGCTTTCCGACTCAGAAAGCCTGTCGGAAAGCGACTTTGGGGGCCTCTAGCAGGGCCCCCTTCCCTCCACGGCCTACGGTTGTGGGCCTGTAAATCCCTGCACTGTGTGGCAGGCGCATGCCACACAGTGCAGGGATTTACAGAAACTCCCATTTCTCTATGGGAGCTTGTGCTGTCCGCCGCACATGCTCCCATAGGGAAATGGGAGTTAGCAACAGCACCATGTGCGGTTACATCGTAATTGCGGTTTTGGGACCGCCGACCGGAGTTTGGTCAGTTCCGCAACCTCAGAGATGACGGTCGGAGGCAACTCCAACCGACCTCATAATGAGGTCCTTAAATGTAGAATATTCCTACCTATGCGCCCGGACCCTGAAACACTTCTTTTATATATGAAAGTCAATCTTTAGTTGGGGGTAGACACTTCATTGTGAAAAAGTCTGGTGGCGCCTCCTCCAGTATGTAGACAGCACATCTTTACCAGTATTTTTCTAAGAGGGATAAACGTTTTAAAAAATCTTAAGCCCACATTGAAACACCTAAGTGAAGGCATGTGTAAAGAATCCTCAACAACCTGTTAACCTTCACTTGGTGTTAGGGAAAATGCTGGGAAAGAGTGCCTGTCAGGTCACAGGGTGAAATACCTAAAAAGAGTAGTGTTATCTTTAAGAAGCCAGCAGTTTCTTTGTCCCAGCAGGCACTGTACTGGCGTTTGCCTCACTGCGCCAGTTCTTTTTTCTGGCTTGTGCTGAGATCTCAGAACACTTCATGGGTTAGTAACCCAGTTATTTCTCAATTTTTACTCCAACATTAAAGTTTTTTCATCTTCATTCAACATTTTGAAGCTTCAGCTGCCTTTTTCACAATTTTTTTAGTAAAACATTGTATTGCCATTTAAATCAAGAAGGAAATGGAGAGGTATCATACCAAGATAGAAGATCCAAATAAAGGAAAGTATGTCCTCTAACACACAAAACTGTCTCGAAAGCCATAGGTACTATACTGCGCTTACACTCTCAATCATCTCCCATAGCCACCATTGCACTCCAAACCCATCAGGTACCAAAGGTGCGCACCTCATTGTCCAAAGACGAGGACCATGTGGAACAAGGCTTAAGCATAATTCCTCGATATTGAGCCCAGTCTCTCCAGATCTCCTGATCAACCCCGTTTTCTACAACCTGGACATTGTGACATGAGCTCGATGAATGTATTTAACTGTATAAATCTAAACTGGGCCACAATGGTGGCCTCTCGCGGGGATACCAAAGCTTCCAGCCAATAATCGTCTATCAGATGACCAAGATCTTGGACCCAAGCAGAGACAAGTTGAGGGAAGGAGTCAGGGGTCTGCGTGACAAGAAATTTATATACGTGAAAACGTTTATGCTGTATGGGTTCACCAAGTACTACTTGCCCCTCCAACAGTAGTGCTTAATGTGAGCGGTGCTTTCCGGTGCTCGGTACTGGCACTTAATTGTCAACACCGGTGCTTATGAAAGACTGCCATATGTTGTCACTGTTTGTCTAAATTAGAGATGAACACAACAACAGTTCTTTATTAACTCAATATACATTAGAAATAACACCTCCTGCACAAGCCCTTCTTATAGCTTCAGGGGCATGGAATAGTCTGAATTGTCATAGTTGTAGGGTGTGATAGTTAATAGTTGTGTTGGTTATGGCATTTGGGTGCTGGCTGTGGCAATGGGTCATGCAAGCTGCAGTGGCCTCCTGACGAGGGCCCTGGCACCTATTTTCTTACAAATTAAGCACTGCATGGTCCACCATGCTGTTTAACATGTTTACTTACAAGTCTTGAAAGCCATGATCATCCATTATTTGCTGCACCCTTGGGGCTCTGGGACAGGGCCGGCTTTAGTGCTGGTGGCGCCCGGTGCGACAATCTTTTTTGGCGCCTTCCTCCCCTTCACCTCCTCCTCGGATCCCTTCATTACCACTGGGCAAAAGTGCCCTCATCTCTCCATAGCCCCTCTCTCAAACACATTTCATTTGTTCTAAAGCACTGGTAAAGGCTCGCTTTACTACTCCACTCCGCTATCCTCATAAAATACAGACCTGTTCTTTGCAACAGGCATATTAACCCTCTGCACTACTTTATGGCGAGTCAAAACTGCCACTAGACAAAACTCTGACCTCTCTCTCTCTTGCAGGAACATTTATCACAAGAGTTATCTTGACATTTTTATTGCTGCTGAAAGCTGGTTACACAAGGAACTCTGCAGTAGATGCTTTTAAATCTTAAGTTATTGCTTAACACAGCGCCCCTCCCTCCAGGTCAGCGCCCAGTGCGGCCACACCGGTCGCACCGCCCTACAGCCGGCACTGCTCTGGGACCCAGTGTAAGATCTGTGTTACCCACTTTTACTAGGTGTCGGAAGGTTGTTCCTTCTCTGTTCTTGCTCTTTCACCTTGAAACAGACTTCTGCTCTTTCGTCTGATGAAGAAGCTCCATCTTCTCACCAGCAGCTTGCCCTCCCTCCAGTGTTAGTTTATTTGCACTTTTTAAAACTTCCACTACTGCAAAGAAACTTTATGTATGCAAGTGCTCGGAAAAAAATATCATCAGGATTTTCATCAGATTTTTGCATTTTTACTTTTTGTCTGTCCTTATCCTAACACGGTTGCATGGATGTTATAATCTCAAGGCTTGTAAATTCTTTACCCAAACCCTACCTCAAACTTGACAGTGAAAACTGGTAATATATGCTCTTGACTGTCAATAATTGTTGAAAATACTATAAAGCGTTTGTTCACTATTTTTCACTCTTTCTGTTTTTTTTCATGTATGTGTTTGTTTTTCTTTAGATTGTCTATCAATTTGGGGTTCTGCCTCAAAGGATCCAACAATCTCTCCTCTATAGTGAACGGACGTGAGAATAAGGAGTACAGTACAGACTGGAGGACATTTTCAGAGGCATGATGGAACGAGCATTTATTTTGAAACGGAGGAAACAAAGAACAACAGGCCACTTGTTTCAAACAATTTCGCATTTGCAAACGGTGCGAATCGGTAATTTCAGCCGTTTGCAAATGCAAAATAGCCTTTTAAGATGTATGAAAGGCTTTGTAGTTCTAATTGTTGGTAATCGCAAAAATTGCGATTTCCTTAAATTGCAACTACAAACAGGGAATCGCAATTTGCGATTCCCTTAGCACATGTACCAAGCATTCTCCAAATGCAGACTGTGCATTTAGAAAAATGCTTACCATCGACTCCAAGTTGATGGTAACCATGTGCAAATTTTGAAAAATGCACAAAAATGTATTTTTTAAAGTGCCATGTAGCGCAGACATGCCCCTAGGGCATGTGTGCGCTTTACATGTGCACATTTTTTTCGGGGGTGCTTCAGGGGGGCCTTAGGCCCCCGGGCACCCTTGGCTTTGCATCGATTGGATTTGCATATTGCGTGGAACCTTGTTTTAATCACAATCTGTAGGTATTGAGGCAATGTGGTTAACATTTGTTTGGCTGCTGCTTAACATTGGCAATTACTTCAAATGAAATTCTTTCACAGATCCGTCCCTTTTCTACCAGAAAATTCCATGTGTATATTTCATTTGCATGCTCTTCAGTACTTTTTAAAAGAATACCCTCTGTTGTTCACTCTCATTGTAGTTTATGCTTACTAAACTGAAAAGTCTGTAGGCGCTCCTAACTTGTTTTTAGCAGGTAATGAACTGAAATAGAAGCAAATGAAGTGACTTCCTAAAACCACACAATTTGTAGTACAAAGTTTGTAAATATGGAGGTGGTCTCTTGGTTCCAAAAACTGCAAGCAGGACCCTAGGTTACATGAAATGCGTATTTTATGTTACACTGTTTTTATCCCCTCTTGTTATACTATGTCAAACTGTGAATCCTTCTAACAATGCTATGTTTTGTAAAGTGCTCTGATACCCTTGGGTCTAGCCAGCGCTATATAAAAATCTCTAATAAATAAATTGCCTAATTTGCAATTATCAATTAGGTAATCGCAAATTAGCTAATGCAAAACCATTCGCACCTATGGGCTTTTAGGCCCATAGGAACGAATGGAGTAGTATTACCTAATAGCGATTACCTAATTACCGAATCGCTATTAAGTAATATTAAGGAATCGCTAAGGGGCACATGCATCAAAGATTTTTGCGAGCGCAAACGGTGCGATTCGCAAAAATCGGCCGTTTGCGATCGCAAAATGGCCTTTTGCGATGCATTTAAGTGTTGGGGACGCGCAATTTAGGTAATCGCAATTTTTTGCGATTTCCTAAATTGCGATTGCATTTAAGGAATCGCAATTTGCGATTCCTTAAATGCAATTCAAGAAACACTTAGAAATAGCGATTTCGTTATTTGGGGCCGCAAATTACCGAGCAATTAAACTGGTCGGTAAATTGCAAAAACTTTGAAAAATGCACTAAAGTGCATTTTTCAAAGTTTCATGTTGCACACACACATGCCCTTGGGGCATGTGTGTGTGCGCAACATGGGTGCACATCACAATTTCAGGGGTGCAACAGGGTGTCCTTTGACACCCTTTGCACTCTGAATAGACATGCGCAATTTGCGAGTACCTATTGGTACTCGCAAATTGCGCATGTAATATCCCATTCATTCCTATGGGCATGTAGGCCCATAGGAATGAATGGGAAGCCATTCCTTAATTGCGAGTCGCAATTTGCGAGTCGCAATTAAGGAATGTTTAGGAATCGCTATTTTTATAGCGATTCCTACATGCATAGGATTTTGCGAGTCCTTAATTGCGATTCCTTAATAATCGCTATTAAGGACTCGCAAAATCCTACCTTGATGCATGTGCCCCTAAATCTTTGGCGATTTCTTACAAACATAGGGCGACATGCATCATTGTAACTATGAGTCGCAAAGGGGCAGATTCGCAGAATCTGCCCTTTATGATTGTATTTTTGCATTTGGGATGCATCATCCCAAATGCAAAAATAGTTATTTCAGTAATCGCTAGAATTGCGATTACTTAATTATGACAGATTTAGGGAATCGCAAATTGCGATTCCCTAAATGCAATGCAACAACCCAAATAAATTGCGATTTCGCAATTAAGAACGCAAATTACCATCAATTCAAAGTTGATGGTAATTTCATGAACTTTGAAAAATGCACAAAAGTGCATTTTTCAAAGTTCTATGTTGCACACATACATGTCCTTGGGGCATGTGTGTGTAACATGTGTTGAAATTGCAATTTCAGGGGTGCATCAGAGTGTCCTTTTGGCACCTTGAAATTGCATGCGCAACTTGCGAGTACCTATTTGGTACTCGCAAATTGCGCATGCAATTCCCATTGATTCCTATGGGCCTCTAGGCCCATAGGAATGAATGGGAAGCAATTCCTTATTTGCGGATCGCAATTTGCGAGTCGCAAATAAGGAATGTGTAGGAATCGTAATTTTTTTTGCGATTCCTACATGCATAAGCATTTGCGATTCCTAAATTGCGATTTCTTAAAAATCGCAATTTAGGAATCGCAAATGCACAGTTTGATGCATGTGGCCCATAGCATTTTGCTATTACCAAATAGCGATTTGGTGAAAATCTCAATTTGGTAATCTCAAAATGCTATTTTGATACATGTGGCCCAACATGACTTATTTAGCATAACTAAGGAGAAGGAGGAAACGTCTTGAACAGTTGGCTCGAGTGATCCAGGGACTAAATGAGGTTTGATGATTGGCCTTTAACTATTATTAGGCTGTTTTACTAACTATGGAAAAAATCGAGATGGTTTATATCCTGATGGGTTTTTGTTTTACTTGCCTCCTAGATGTATCATACAAACCTGTAAAAAGTTATTCTCCGAATTGCAAAATGCATTGAGATTTAAGAGGAGATTTAAAACTAATTAATTTAAACTCAGAGGATGATATATTTTAAGTTGGCTGAGCAATCACAGCACAATCAGTTTAAATTCATAATACATTTTGGGAAAAAAATAGTATTTGAAGGAACTAAACTGATTTAAAAATAAGTCATTGTAAATTTGTTTTTCAAATACTGAAAATAGCAGGTGCATAATTATCCGCTAAATAACTATGCAGCTCATATCCCACACATACTGTGTTAAGTATAACGTGGGTTATTTTTTATGTGCTGATAGACGTAATTGCAGAAAATACTCTGCAGTTGCTCGTGGCAAACTATCACCCTACGATTTTAGGGTAGAACACTAAAGGCAGGCAATAATATGGCCTCCATATGCTGAAGAGATTGTTAGATACTATCATTACCAAAATTAGTTTTTGACCATGTTTAGGTGCTTTGCATTTCATTTTGATCACTTCATAGTACTGGGTCCACTGCATGGCGTGGAGGGAGGTCTTCCTGGTGGAATGCATGGAGGTCCATACAATCTAAGTAGATTGTGAACAGTTTGAAGGTGAACCATGTTTGGAAAAGATAAATAGGAGGGTACCTTGGAAATGGGCGATCTTCCATCCTAAAAAGTGTTGAGGTGGGTCTGATCTCACTGGACTTCATGGACTGTTAAGGTACGCTCCTGCGTTGCATGGCAGAGAGGCAGAAGGGGAAGATTTGGGGTTGTGGGACCCCTTTTGGAGTCGTCCCAGAAGGGAAAGCTCTTGAAAGCCAGCATGGAACGACGTGATCTTAGATAAGGCAACAGATTGTTTTGGACCCGCTTTACCTGCGTGGAAGGTAGATAATGTAGTTGGGGTGAGGCTTGTTGAAGAACTCCATGCTTGTACACCTCTTTACCTCATGCAATAAACTCAGAAAATTAGATTTGATTCTCTGGCCCACCGGGATTTAATGGTGTGATGTCAAAGGGGATTGGTGGTTATTTGGTCCATTTTAATCAGGGTTACGTGGAGTCTGTGGGCTTGATGATGAATTCCTTGCAGCTTTTATATGCATTTTGTGCGGGTTCGTGTAGACTGCACTGGAGTAGTGAAATCCAGACAGCATCAGTGCCCTGGAGATTTTGACACATTGGGCAGTTGGAAGCTGTGGCACAATTCTCCAGAGCATCTTTTGAAATTGCTCTCTGTGGTATCATCAATTGAAACTATTGGTCTTGATAGAGCTTCATTTTGAGAGTTTGAGCAGAAATCTGCTTAGTGGCCCAGAAGTGTTTTTTCATAGAGTATTAGGCTCTGTTGGTTAGTTGATCGCTGGTGTTGATCCTAATTATGGGTTTCCAAACCAGTAGTCTTTGACAGCGTGTCTGTGTTCTGGTAAAACTAGAAAATTACCAGCATCTGGGAAGCAGGACCTTTGCTTCATGCAGAAAAATCGTGTGAGGGTCCCATGTATGGAAGATTGCTCGACATCCTTGTAATCATATCATTGTGCCACTAAGGTTGATTATCAAGTCCAACTGCACCTCATTATTGACCAATAATGGCAATCTGCTTGATTGGAAGGGGAAGACTGGTGGCCTGGTATGGTTTGTGTAAACTTCTCTGACTGATCTTATAGATCTGTAGGAGGGGGATGAGGTCTCAACCCTTCCCAAGATTCTTGCGATTTACATGGATCACGATGTGCCATTGCCATAGCCGTTGATACTGTGGTGCACTGAGCTTAGAGATGTTCTTCTTAATCCTATTTTTTGGTTAGATGATTGTTTTATACTTTGTGACTGACTTGTGCTTTAAAGACTTTGCAGAGGTTCTGATATGTCCCAACATAATATTGGAGGAAATGTCACCAATTAGCGGCTCTTGGTATTCTGTGTAACTAAGTCTCATTTTAATGATGTTTGATATTGTATTACATCCTTTCATGTTTTTAGAACAGGTCTTTTTTTATGGCTTTTGTGCCTGGTATGTATTCTAATTTTATTGCTGCATTTTAAAATTCTTAAATATTTGATTGTTTTTATATTAGTCTGGGTGTGTTTTAAATCATGTACGTCTTTTATGATCATCTGGGAAATTATCGAATAAAGATTATTTGAATTGATATGGTGTTGCTAGAACGCCAAACTTCAAAACTATTGAATCCCTACCTGTGTAGAGTATGCGATGTGGAGGTGGTAGTCTTATGGTATGTCCTGTTTGTAGAAGAGTGGAACTCCTCTTCTTTGGCAGCCCTTGATTCTCTTCCATGCCATTTGTATTTTGCTGTAGAGTGTGCTTTTGTGACAGAGAGACAATTGATGGAGTTTGTGATGAGGGAGGAATGTTTGGGAGGGTCTTATTGCTTGTGCAATGTCATCTGCTCCCCTGGCCTGGTACCACAGGTGATACAGTCACTGAAAGAGAATATGCTTGTCTGTTTGTGCAGGTGTTTCTTCATGCTACTAGGGTTTCTCAGATATCAGAAGCATGAATGTGGGGGTGAGTGACGTGTAGGATACCAATGATTGGTTGTTTTTGAAGATAATTGTAGGCTCAGTTACTGCATTTTTAGGTCGCATCTGAGACAGCACATGCGCTGTTGCTCGTGAGATATTTAATTTACTTACAAGAGACTTAGAGCACACCCATTGCTTACCAGTGGTCAGCTTCATGGTCAGTCTCATTTGCTGGCTAATGTTTGGTCAGCGAGTGTTGACTTTCTGTGTTTTCACCGGCCCTGGAGCATAGACTAAGTACTACTTCCTGTTTTGGGAGCATCCTTTCGCTGCTTCTGCTTTCTGTCTCAGCCTATTTTTTTCTTCTACTTGTAGCCCTTTGTAAGAGTGTATGTGTTTTTAGGTTGTCTTGCTCCTGGTTTTGCGCTGCACTGTTGCTTCCACCGGGTCACTTTTCACAATGATTTAAAAAAACATTAATGGTTTCACACTATGGTTATTCAGTAATCACTAGTTTAGTTTGTAACAAAGCGCATTTTTGGTACGTGTTTCATGATTTATAGGGTGTCTTTGGCATGATTAAAATTTTTAATGCAAAAAACAGGGTGTGTTTTAAATTGTTTTTTGTTTGCATGATTACGGGTTGGATAGAATATTCTAGTATGAAAATAACATTATATTGTGTAGCTCTTTTTTGCCTGTTTGGCCTCTCCTATTGCACTTCGTTCCGTAACTTAATGTGTACATTGTAACAACTATTACTATACCATTCTGTACTATACAATGACAGGCCATACCATACTATACAATGAAAAGCCATACCATACCATCCCATACAATACAGGCCATACCATACCATACAATGACGGATGACACCATACCATACCATAACATACCATACCATACAAAATGCCAGGCCATACTATGCTGTACAATGACAGGTCATTTCATACTAAAAATGATAGATCACAACATATCATGCCGTAATATACAATGACAGAACATACCATAGAATACCAAACAGTAGAGTGACAGGCCATACTATCCATACCATACCAAACCACACCATGCCATTCAATGGCATGCCATACCATACCATATCATATCGTACCATACTATACCATACCAAACCACGCAATGACAGTCCATACCATGCATACCATACCATATACAATGACCCGCCATATCATACTGTACAATGACAAGACATCTCATACCATAAAATACAATACAATGACAGGGCATACGATACCATGCTGTACTATGCAATGACAGACCACACCATAGCACACCATAACAAGCCATAGCATGCCATACCGTACTATACTGTACAATGCTAGTACCATACCATACCATGTAATACAATAAGAAGACATTTCATACTATTCAAGGACAGGCTATATAGTGTACCATACCATGCAATGACAGGCCATACCATATGATACCATACTATACAACGATAGGCAATATACTACCATTCCATACCATAGCCTACCTTACTATACAATGAAAGGCCATATCATACCAAAAATACTATACAATGACAGGCCATACCATACCATACCATGTTATACAATAAAAGGCCATACTATACTAAACAATAACAGGCCATACCATGCCATATCATATCATACCCTACTGTACCATACCATACAATACCATGACAGATCATACCATACAATACTGTACAATGACAACCCACACCATACCATACATTGACATACCATACCATACTGTACAATGGCAGGTAATACCATAACATACCATATCATAAAATATCATTGCATACTATACCATTTCATAACAGAACATACATTGCCATAATACACAAAGTTATACCATACCACACTACGCAATAACAGACCATACCATACAATACTATACAATGACAGGCCATACCAAACTATTCCATACATACCATCCAATGAAAGTCCATACCATGCCATACTGTACAATGATAGACCACACTGTACCATACCATACCATGTTATGCAATGACAGGCCATACCATACAATACCATACTATGCAATGATAGGCAATATCAAAGCATTCTATACCATACAATACCATACCATACCATACTATACAATGATAGGCAATATCATAGCATTCCATACCATACAATACCATACCATACCTTACTATACAATGATAGGCCATATCATAACATACCATACTATAGAAAGGCAGGACCGACCGTACCATACCATACTAAACACTGATAGGCTAATTCATAATAACATGACAGGCCGTACCATAGCATACCATACCATGCCATACCATACCATACAGTACCATACCATACATTACTATACCATACCATGGCATACCATACCATATTGTACAATGACGACACATACCATAGCATACCAAACAGACGAGTGTCAGGCAACACCCTACCATACCATACCATGACATACCATACCATATCATACAATGGCATGCCATACCGTACCATAGTATACCAAACTGTTCCGTACCATTCTGTAGCGTACTGTACCATACCATACCAAGCCATTCCAAACCATACAATGACAGGCCATACCATACCATACACAATGACCAGCAATATTATACTGTACAATGACAAGACATATATCATACAATACAATGATAGGCCATACCATACCATGCCGTACTATGCAATGACGGATCATACTATACTATACAATGACAAGCTATAACGTACCATACCATACCATACTGTACTGTACAATCTTAGCACAATACCATACCATACCATGCCATACCATACCGTGCAATGCAATAAGAGGCCATACCATACTATACAAGAACAGGCTATAGTCCACCATACCATACCATGCAATGATAGGCCATACCATATGATACCATACAGTACAATGATAGGCAATATACTAGCATTCCATACCATACCATACTGTACAATTAAAGGCCATATCCCACCATAAAATACTATAGAATGACAGGCCATACCATACCATGTCATACTATACAATGAACAGCCATACTATACTAACTACAGGCCTTAATTTACCATACAACAACATACCATTCCATACCATACAATACCATACCATAGCAAACCATACCATGACAGAGCATACCATAATGTACAATGACAGGCCATTATATAACATACCATACCATCGCATACAATGACAGAAGATTCCATAGCATGTGATATCCTACCATACCATATGATACTGTACAATGGCAGACCATGCCATACCATGCACAATGACCAGCAATATTATACTGTACAATGACAAGACATATCATACCGTACAATACAATATGATGATAGGCCATACCATACCATGCCGTACTATGCAATGACAGATCATACCATACTATACAATGACAATCCATAACGTACCATACTATACTATACTATACAATGCTAGTACAATACCATACCATACCATACTACCATACCATACCATACCATATCATACCATACCATACCATACCATACCAAGCAAAGCAATAAGAGGCCATACCATACTGTACAAGAACAGGCTATAGTGTATTATACCATACAGTACCATGCAATGACAGGCCATACCATGTGATACCACACTGTACAATGATAGGCAATATACTAGCATTCCATACCATACCATACAATGAGAGGCCATACTGTACCATAACATACCATGCTATACATAATTTATAAAGACATACCATGCCATACCATACCATACCATACCATACCAAATAAGAACATACTATGCAATAACAGGCCATACCATACTATACACTAGCCCATAACATGCCATACCATACAATGTAAAGCCATACCATGTCATACCATACAATAATATAACATACAATAAAAGTCTATACCATACCATGCCATTCCATACCATACAATGAAAGACCATACCATACCATAGAATACCATACCAAACCATACCATACAATGACAGCCATACCGTACCATACCATACAATGACAGCCATACTGTACCATACCATACAATGACACACCATACCATACCTCATCGTACCATACCATACCATGCCATACCACACCAAACCATACAATGACAGGCCATACCATACCATACACAATGACCGGCCATACCATGCCGTACTATACAATGACAGACCACACTATACAATGACAAGCCATGACGTACCATACCATACTATACTGTACAATGCTAGTACCGTACCATACCATACCTTACCATGCAATACAATAAGAGGCCATATCATACTATACAAGGACAGACTATAGTGTACCATACCATACCATGCAATGACATATCATACCATACTATACAATGACAATCCATAACGTACCATACTATACTATACTATACAATGCTAGTACAATACCATACCATACCATACTACCATACCATACCATACCATATCATACCATACCATACCATACCAAGCAAAGCAATAAGAGGCCATACCATACTGTACAAGAACAGGCTATAGTGTATTATACCATTCAGTACCATGCAATGACAGGCCATACCATGTGATACCACACTGTACAATGATAGGCAATATACTAGCATTCCATACCATACCATACAATGAGAGGCCATACTGTACCATAACATACCATGCTATACATAATTTATAAAGACATACCATGCCATACCATACCATACCATACCAAATAAGAACATACTATGCAATAACAGGCCATACCATACTATACACTAGCCCATAACATGCCATACCATACAATGTAAAGCCATACCATGTCATACCATACAATAATATAACATACAATAAAAGTCTATACCATACCATGCCATTCCATACCATACAATGAAAGACCATACCATACCATAGAATACCATACCAAACCATACCATACAATGACAGCCATACCGTACCATACCATACAATGACAGCCATACTGTACCATACCATACAATGACACACCATACCATACCTCATCGTACCATACCATACCATGCCATACCACACCAAACCATACAATGACAGGCCATACCATACCATACACAATGACCGGCCATACCATGCCGTACTATACAATGACAGACCACACTATACAATGACAAGCCATGACGTACCATACCATACTATACTGTACAATGCTAGTACCGTACCATACCATACCTTACCATGCAATACAATAAGAGGCCATATCATACTATACAAGGACAGACTATAGTGTACCATACCATACCATGCAATGACAGGCCATACCATACCATACCATACCATGCAATGACATATCATACCATACTATACCATGCAATAAAAACCAATACCATACCATTCCATACCATATAATGGCTCACTACCATACCATACTATTCTATACAGTGACAGACCATATCATACCATGCTATACAATGACAAGTCATACTGTAACATTCCATACCATACCATGCCATGCCATAGCATACGATACCATACCATATTGTACACTTAGAGGCCATACCATACTATATCATATCATATCATACCATGCCATACTGTACAATGATAGGCCATACCTTCAGACATATTTTATTGACATTTTTGAGTCGGAAAGGAACAGTGTTGTAACATGACATCATCAATTAAGGCATGTACGAATCATCATTGCGATCGTCCTGGACATACAATAAAGCAACCAACTTCAACTGCAAAGGGGAGGCCGGAATTAAAATCAACATGTAATAAACACCAACTATAAAAGCTTAATCAGTGGAGCCTATACTTAAAAGAGAAGAATAATAGGAAATACTGTCTATTGTGTAAGGGCGTCAATGTGTTAAGGTTCCCGTGTTGGTAGTGAAGCAGTACACTGCTAACTATGACTTGTCGCACGTGGGGGGTGGGGGGGGCGAATAATGAGCAAGTCACAGCACGAGGGGGCAGTGTATCGACTCTCCGCTCGGAGCTGTACTGGGACAAGTGTCTAGGGACGTTGTAAAATAAAGCATCTGTTGCGTGGGTAGACCATACTCTCGAAGGGCGAGGGCAGTTCTGGGGGGGAGGAAGCAGACGGGAAGACCACCATGGGCTATCTAGGCAGCGGTGCCAGTCGCAGCCCTACCGGTACCATGTGTGTAGCCCACTACAGGTATAATGTCAATTACGAGAGGACAGCAGTACCTTCAAGGTCGGTGTGTGTCGTCAATTGCCTCAACATTAGTAAGGTATGTTTCCAAGCAGTCGCCCACTGTTCTAGTATTCCCTCTCATTCTAAGGAGCTGAAGGGTGTTTGCTTCTGCAAGCGCCCAGATCAGCAATGTGGTCAGCCAGTGCAAGGGGTCAGGAGCTGCAGGTGCTTTCCATGCCATCGCTATCTGTCTTTTCAACAGTACAAAGGCAAGGTCAATAGTCCCCTTTGGCTTTGGAGCATATCCCTTGTAAGCATGGTTGAGGCATGGGTGCTAGGGTGTGATCTGTAAGGTCGCCCACAGTGGCAGTAATCTCCTGCCAGACCCCATGAATTACCGGGCAGTCCCATACCATGTGGTAAAACCACGCCGTTGCTTGTCTACATCCAGGGCACTTAGGGGTCAGGGTCGGGAACATAATTGTATGCGTTGTGGGGATAAGTAAGCCTGGTGTATGTAGTTAAATTGCATGAATCGAAACCATGGGTTGCGAGATACTTCTTCAGCCGGTGTAGTGCCTTGGTCCAGGTCTTGTCGGAGTCCGGCTGCGAGAAGACTTTGTTCCATTTGTCTTTCGCTCATACAGAGTAGCCCGTGAGTACAGTGTTAAGGGAAGTGTAAAGATTAGTAATGGCGTGTCACATGGATCCATGTGAAAGGATTGTGTGCAATGTGGGGGACTGAGCAGGTTCCATATCCCCAGTGTCCCTAGTGGCCTGTAAAGCGCGCTGTATGGTATGGTGTGTTAGAAATTGACCAGCCCCTATGCCATAGGAGCCCATAATATCCTGGAATGCCATAAATTTTCCATCTTGGAACAGCTTTCCAAATTGGGACTCTCCTGCTTCCGTCCAAATGTCTGTGTTGAGTCTTTACCTTGCTGCAGTGATGTCAGCAAGTTCCACAGCTCTATGGTAGGAGAGTAAGGAAGGTGGAGATCTCTGCCATGTACAAAATGGTGGCAACACAGCCGAGCCACAGTCATCTGGCGGGTCTCGTGTGGAAGGTGTTTCCCAGGAGTAGACAACCAAGGGTAGATATCCATATCTACAAGCAGACTGCAAATAGGTGCCCGTTCAGGTCATTCGGGAGCTATCCCATCAGCCACTGAAGCTGAGATGCTGCGTAGTACAGTTCGAAATTGGGTGCTCCAAGACCACCCTTCAGCAAGGGGGGTTGTAGTGTGGTCAGTGCCACCCCGCCGTCTGACATTATCCCATATCAAATCCAAAACTAGCCCATGAAGCTCATGAAAAAAATACTGGGGCAATATGATCGGGAGTGCGGCAAAGAAGTAGAGCAATCTAGACACCACCATCATCTTAGATATCGCTACTCCCCGTAGCGAGGACAAAGGCAGTGACTGCCAGAATGGTAGCAGCTGTTGGATGGAGCGTTGCTCTCCTTGATATCCTTCTCTGAATGACAACCTGGACACCCAAGTTCCAAAAGGTGTCATAACACCAGCAAAAACATGCACTCACCGATGTAACGCTGAGCAGTATAGGAGTCAGGGTCATGGGAAATAAACAGGATTTCGTCCAATTCATTTTAGGGCCAATGTGCCCCCAAAGTCTTCCAGCTAGAGCATCAGCTCTGGGAGGGAGGCAGCCACATCGCGTAGGTATACCAATACATAATCTGCATGTTGTGATACAATGTGATATGTGTTCAGCTCCAGGATCCCCCAGTGGGCAGCCTGTTGGCGCAACTGGCATACCAGGGGCAACATTGCCAGAGTAAAGACCAATGATGACAATGGGCACCCCTGCCGGGTCCCCCTTTGGATCATGAAGCTGTCCAATATTACTTGTCCCATTCCAAACTCGTGCTGTCGGGTATTTATATAAGATGGTAATCTAACCCAAGTAACCCTGCCCGAACCCCATATACTCAAGCGTCAACTGTAGTTAACAGGCCATACCTTACCATACTATGCAATGATAGGCCGTACCATACCATATTATACAATGACAAGCTATACCATACCATACAATGACAGGCCATATCATACTATACCATACTTTACAATTATAGGCCATACCATACCATTCTGTACAATGAAAGGCAATGCCATGTCATACTATACATTGACAGACCATGCCATACCATACTATACCATACCATTCCATACTATACAATGACAAGCCATGCCATACCATACAATGGCAGGACATATCATACAATAGCATCCTATACAAGGACAGGCCATACCATACCATACTATACAATGACAGGCAATACCTTACCATATCATACTATACAGTAACAGGCCATACCATAGTCATACCATACTATACAAGGACATACCTCACCATACAATGGCAGGCCATGCCATAGAATAAAATGGCAGCTCAAACCATAATATACTATACAATGACATGTCGTACTATACCGTATACCATACCATACCACGCAATGACTGGCCATAAAATACTATGCAATGACAGGCCATACCATACATATAATACCATACCATGACATCCAATGCCATACCATACCATACAATTACTGGCTACAATACATTGCAGGGCTATACAATGACAGGCCATACCATACTGTCGGAATGTAGGATCCTTCTGCATGGTTACCCCCACTTTTTGCCTGGTGCTATGCTGTTTCTGACTAGTCTGACTGGGATCCTGCTAACCAGGACCCCAGTCTCTCTGCTTTCTCCCCTAAATTGTTATGGTAAGTACTTACGTACATCCCAGATTGGATACTGGGGTACCCTTATAAGTCCCTAGTATATGGTACTAAGGTACCCAGTGCATAGGTACCCCAGGGGTCCCCCATGGGCTGAAGCATGTATTATGCCACCCATGGGAGACCATTCAAACTGTCACTACAGGCCTGCCATTGCAGCCTGTGTAAGCTGATGCTAACACCACTTACGAAAGATATAGGTTCCCTATATCTAGGGTCACTGCACTTAGAACCTATAAGTCACCCCTACAGCAGGCCTTTTCAATCCTGAAGGCAGGGTGCTCGGTTCTAAGTGTGAAGGTGCCCCTGCATGAGCAGGACACCCCTAAAGCCTTTGGAGTCCATTCTCCCGGGTTGTAAGTGAGACAGCCATATAACATATAGAGGGGCACTGCATCATTATGTGATGACCATCTCGAAACTGACTGTAACGAACCCTGTCATGTTTGGTATCAAACATGTTGGAATCATACCTCCCACACCATAAACGGTGTGGGAGGTATGATTCCAAGCACTGTAAATGCCCTCCGTTAGGCCCTCCGTGCTCCCGGTACCAGTCTTCTAGACCCGGACAGCACAACATGGCTGCTGCCGACCAGAGACACGATTCTGCCCTCCTGCTGCGGAGCCAAGCTCGAGCAGGGGAAGGCAGAACAATAGGTATCCTGTCATAGGGAGGTGTGACCACCTCCCAGACAGGGTTTAGTGTATTGGGGCCTGGGTGGGAGTGCTTGCCAGCGCCACTCAGTCTGCTTGAAGGGCACATTTGGTGCCCTCCTTGCATAGTCCAGTTCAAACTAGCTCAGGATGCCGTTGGCTCCCGCTCTGGCGCGAAACTGGACAAAGGACATGGGAGTATCCTCCTCACTGTCCAACCCCTACCCTGGGAGGGAACCCTGAATCTTCCCAACCCTTTCCTTAGGGTACTTAAGGGCTCACCTGAGGGTGGGACCCTAGATTCATCGTGTGATACGATTCATTTCAGACACCACTTCAACTTCGACTGTCTGGGCACTCTGGACTTCACTGGACTTCGCTCTGGGCATCAAGGCTGCAACCGGGAGGACTCCTGCTGCTCCTGATCACTTCACCCTGCTCGTCTGCTGCAACGTCCGTGCCTGTGCTCCATACTGGAAACCTTCCAAGGCCTGTGGGCATCCAAGACACCTGAAGGAATCTCCCTTGAAGTGAAGGAGTCACTTCCCTGCATCTGCAGGCACCGCAACTAAGCTGTCCGGTCTGCTGATCCTGGGCTCCCATGGACTCCAAAAGGCTCAGCAACACAGGTGGTGGTTCTCCACATCCCTCGAGGCCAGCCCTGTCCTCTCACCAAATTTGAGGCCAGTATCCCTCAACAGAGTCGGAGGAACCGAACTCCTGCACACCACGTCGACTTGCAGTTGCAAAGGCTTGTTGGCTTCCTTCCATCAAGATCTTTGGGCTCGAAATAGCCCCCACCTCAATCATCTCCAGTGACCAAGATCTTTGTCCTCACAGCATCACTTGCACCGTGGGCTTGCTTCTTTGGTGAGCTGCTCGAGGTCCTCTTGCGACTCCAGTGCCTCCAGCCTGTAGGTCCTGTTGAGGGTCACCTTTGGATTCTTTGGGCTCCCCTGATTGCTCGGGCCTGCCCTGACTCCCCTGCTTGTGGTGAGTCCCCTGGACCTTGCTGGTCTCCACACTGCACCTTCTTCGCGTTCCACGTTGTTTGCAGTTGCCAAGGTTTGTTGGTGCTCCTGACAGACACCGACCCCTCAACTCTCGACATCCGACGTGGGACAGCTCGTGAATGGCTCCTGGTCTTCCACAGCATCGCCTGGTCCTCACAGCTACAGCTCCAAGTTCACCGTCATCTTTCCTGCAGCACCCATCGGTGGGCACTCGTCTTCCATGCCCCCTGGTCACACCCAAGTGATCTAGACTCTGTCCCCTCTGCCTGCAGGTACTCTTCACCTTGAAACCACCTTTGGGTTCCACCGGACACTTTCACCTTCTCCAGCAGCGGCATCTTCCTGAAGTCTCCCATTGAGTTCGACAACGGTTTCCGAAGCCACTTCACATCTATGCACCCGGCTTCCCTGGTGCAGGCAACCTGGTTCCAAGGGTATCCAGGGGTGGGGTGGTTCTCCAATATCTTGTCTCCCACGGGGTTTCCTCAAGGTCTACTGGGAAGGGTCCTCTTTCTTTAAAATTGCAACCACGACTTACACGTTGATTTGTACGGAGAACACGGTTGTGTTCCCACACTGCACACAACCTCCATGGGGCTTCTAGATACTCACCTTGGGTGGTTCCTTGGGTCCCCAACACTTCTAAGTCCTCTAGGTATAGTCTTGACTCAAGTCGTGGTTCGCATACCACTGTTTTAGTATATGGTTTGGTCCCCCCCTGGTGACCACTGTGTAGTCTGTGCTACTTACCTGTTTCTATTGCAAAGTATTGTGTGTATTGTGTATATCTCCGGGTAGGAGATATCTGTATGTGTTAGTGAGTGTCTTATAATAAATATATATTTTTATAAATACACTGTGTGGTTCTCTTTCCTTTAATCTATACCTATAAGATTGCACTCTGGTAAATCAAGCTGCTTTACACTCCTTCTGGACTAAGCCTGAAGGCTGTTCTCCACAGCTACCACTTAGAGAGCTTTCTAAGGTTGTCTAAGACCACTAAAATCACCATAAGGGTTTTCTAGATTGGTGCAGGGTACCCACTTACATAAGTGTGCATCATATACCAAGCCAGCCTCTCACACATTTCATACAACAACAAAAAAACATACTGTAGAATGACAGGTCATACCATACCATTCCATACTATACAATGACAGGCCATACCTTACAATACCCTATCATACTATTTATTGACAGGTGTGGTCCTGGGTGCAGAATCACACAAGCAGGCCTCCCACCTCACCCTCCACAGCTCCTTATGTTTAGGGAAGGAACCACAAGGTAGCCATCTGCATTTGGACCCCCGCCACCACCCAGCTACTGGGAAGCCCTGCACAGCCCAGAGATAAAGGCCAGAGTGAAATGTGATAAGAGTAGAAAGTTTCCCTTTAAGTCAGCTGTTTTTGGCAGCGTGCCACTGTTTAACTTGCTTTCCTTTTTCCTCACACTGTATTATGTTACTAAAGAACAAATTTGACCCTCTTCCCCCAGCCCTCCAAAGCAAGCAAAAAGGGCAAATTAACTGAATGCACGCACCTGCTTGAGTGTATAGAGGGCGTATTAATCTGCTTTTTGTGGGTAAAATTGTCTTTGGCAGTGGAGCAACTCGTTTTTGGGGTAAAAGAGCTAGTTTTGGAAGTCTATGAAAGCATTGTTTAGTGGATAAAAGAGGCCTTACCTGCAGGTGTTGAAGAGGACCTGGAAAGTGTGTATTTTGCCATTCTATAACCAAGGAGAGTGTGAGTTGAAGCAGTAGCCCCTTCCTGCGCCTCAAATCCGATTCAGGCCTAATGATAGGTCTCCCAGGCCTCCCAGCCACCTTGCCCAGCCCTTTAAGTTTAACGTCACATGATCAGTAAACCAAGAGCTTTAATGGCTTCTGTACCTGGTTTCGGATTTTCCCCTGGGGCAAGCTTCTCACTGGTTGTAGGGATTCAGGTTTGGATGCTGATTGGTTGCTAGGGCTAGGGTTCTTAGTAGACCTAAGGATTGGGGCTTGGCTACTGATTGGCTGCTAGAGATAGGGTTCTGATTGGTTGCCAGGGTTAGGTTTCCTGGCAGATCTAGGGCTTAGGGCTTGGTTAATGATAGGTTAATAGAGATAGGGTTCTGGTTGGTTGCTAGGGTCTTAGTGTAATTAGGGTGTAAGGCTTGGCTACTGATTGGTTGCTAGGGTTCTTTTTTTTTATAACTCTTTTTATTGATGACAGTTATCAACATTATGTACTCACTGGTTGGAAACTGTTCCTATAAGAGAAAGATATAACCTACTAGGTTACATAGAACAAAAGTTAGAAAATAGTCTCTATATGTGCTCGCAGTCTGATGAATAAGGGGGAATTTCTCCTTTAGAAATTAGTGCCCTCACACACTCTTGCGAGTGTCATGCTTCATCGGGCGTTGCTCCTCGTGGGGGTGGCGCTGCTGTCGACCAGGTTTCATATTCACGAATACACACGGGTACTGAGAGCAGCAGAGTAATACCTCGACCTCTACTATATTTGTTAAATAGAGGTGCCTCATTTTCCCCAGATTATCTTTTTACTTTGACCTCACGGACCTACGAATAAAACTGATCTCAAGGTACCGGCGGGGCAATTTTAATACACTTGCACCATCCCTTTTTAGGCCCACACACCCACATGCACAACTGCGGCGTCTACTAAAAGATCTCCGACAAAGAGCCCTCTCGCGGGGCCCGTGGAGGACAGCAGCGCCACCCCCACGAGGAGCAACGCCCGATGATGAAGCATGACACTCGCAAGAGTGTGTGAGGGCACTAATTTCTAAAGGAGAAATTCCCCCTTCTTCATCAGACTGGGAGCACATATAGAGACTATTTTCTAACTTCTGTTCTATGTAACCTAGTAGGTTATATCTTTCTCTTTTAGGAACAGTTTCCAACCAGTGAGTACATATCAGTTCTTGGGAGCAATGGTACTGGACCTACCTTTTCTTTAACGCTCCCTGTCCCCCTCTCTTAGTGTTTAGTTATCAACATTACACATATCAGAATTGTTTACCATGAATACATTGTTATTTACAATTGCAGTGTATGGGTTTCTCTAGTTGTACATACGGTAAGCAGCTTATTCATTACAGTTTACAGTTTACTCCGGTCCATCCAGGGAGGGAAGGGGGGAAGAAGTGGCGGGGAACAGATATCTCCTCTGTACACGTTCCACTTTTCCCAGATTTGCGTCCATTTTTTCGGGCATCCCCTAGAAACATACACAGTTTTTCTACTGAACATACACCAGTCCATGTCCTTTTTCCATGCACTCACAGTTGGAACCTCTTGCGCCACCCAAAGCCTGGCTATGTTTCGTTTAGCAACCATTTGTCCCAATGTTGCCCATTTTCTCTCTTTGCTATTTAAATCTGATGGCTCCCAAATATTCAACAGACATCTTTTGGCTTCTAGGGCCAAGCTCAGTCCCAAGGTTTCTTCCATACAATGTAATATTTCTTCCCAATGCTTGTTAATGTGGGTGCATTCCCAAAGTATGTGTAGGAATGTGCCTTCTTGTCCGCATTGTCGTCTACAGTGGGTGTCCACCCCGTACCCCATCTTCACCAATGTCGGTCCCGATAAATATATTCTGTGTAGAATCTTTAATTGCACTAATTTTAATCTGGACGAGATTGTGACTTCTTTTGGTGAAGCCAATGCCTCTAACCAGTCCTCCTCTTCGAATTCTGTCAAATCGTTTTCCCATTTCCCACGAAGTTGGGTGAGAGGGTCAGGGTATGAGTAACCAACTTACGGTATGTCAGTGATATTGCTTTTTTGGGCATGTATTCATCAAGGAGTCGATCCTCCAGTGGCGATGCTCGGGGAGTGTTTCTCCCACGGGGATATTTGCTTGGAGGGCATGCCGCACCTGCAGATATCTAAATCGTTCTGTATTGCCAGTTTATATCCTCGCTGTAGTTATGAAAACGCCATCACCTCCACTCCCTTCCATAGGTCCCCTACCCGAGACAAACCTATGATGTCCCATTTGTCAAATCCCTTCGTCTTCCTCTGAGTACCCAATTGTTCTGAATCCCATAGAGGGGTGGCTAGTGTGATTTTCTTGGCCCATCCCAAGCTCTTGTGGACAGTGTGCCATATCTGGACCGAGTGTGCTGTGGGTCCAGTTAGTTGCAGCTTTGTGGGTTTAGAATAGAGTGCCCTAGCATAGGATCCTCCCGGCAGTAGCCACCTGCCCATTTGATAACCGGGGTCATCTTGGGGTCGATACATACATTGATTGAGGGCTACCAGCTGAGCTGCCCAGTAATATTCCTTGATATCTGGGAGCCCTATTCCGCTGTCGTACCACCCCCTCCCCAACTTTGCGAATGATTTTCTGGGTCGTCCTGTTACCCATAACAGTGCCCGTTGTTCTGCCTCCACAGCCACAAAATATTTCGATGGGACTAGGTTCGGTGAATTATGCAGGACATATAGAAAGTGGGGCAGGGACATCATTTTAAATAGTGCTGCTCTTCCTTATAGGGATAGTGGAAGAGCCTTCCAATGTTCTACGTCATTTTTTAGTCGCTGCGGCGGCGGTAGGAGATTATGAGTGTAGAATAATTAAGGATCCTTGGTGATGTAAATTTCAAGGTATCTAAAGCCATCCGTCGCTTCTGTCACTGTGCACCCTCAAGGTAGGGGTGGAACCCTCCTCCTTAGCAGGAAGACTAGCGATTTGGTCCAATTGATTGTGTACCCTGAGTATTTACCAAAATTGGTGAATATGTTAAGGACCCTGTGTATTGAGGTCCGGGACAATGCCAAGTATAGTAATAAGTCGTCAGCATAGAGGGAGATGCGATCTTCCCACTCTGCCGGCCAACGCAAGCCCCTTATGATGGAATCTTTGCGAATCCACATTGCCAAGGGTTCCAGTGTTAATGCGAAAAATAACGGGGACAGGGAGCATCCCTGTCTCGTCCCTCTTCTGAGAATGAAGGTTTCTGACTTTTTATTATTTACTACTACTCACTAGTGGTTCGGTATATAGTAGTTTTATCCAGCTGATGAAGTTGGGGCCGAACCCCAGCCTTCCCAGCACCGCAAAGAGATAGGGCCATTCAATTATGTCGAATGCCATGGTTGCGTCTAGGGACATCACCACTGCATCCTCCCTCAGCGTATCAATTCGTCCCATCACCCCATGCAATCGACGGAGATTCAGGGAAGTGTTTATGGCGGGCATAAAGCCTGATTGGTCAGGGTGAACCAATTTGGTGATAACTCCAACCAGACGAGTGGCTAACAGTTTTGCTAGTATCTTGGCTTCTGCGTTCAGTAATGAAATCGGTCTATACGATGAACATTTATTTCTGGTCTTTCCTTCCTTATGTATAACCACCAACGTGGCAAGCTGTTGATCTTGGGGGAGCCTACCCGCCTCTCGGCACTCCTCATACATGCTTTTAAGATATGGGGCTATTTTATCTGGTTTTAGTTTGTAGAGCTCTATCAGAAGGCTGTTGGGACCCATTGCTTTTCCGGACTGTAATCCTCTGATGGCTTGTGCCACCTCGTCGTTTGTGAGGTCACTCTCTAATAGGGTGTTATCCTCTTCCGATAGTGTTGGCAGTGTCATATCCGACAATAGAGCTGTCGATTCTACCTCGGCAAGCGTAGTATGTGAGTCATATATTCGCTTGTAATAGTTGGCAAACTCGTCCGCTATTAATTGTGTATCGGAAAGTAGCACTCCTGCGTCTGTCGTCAGTTCCATGACTAATCGATTTGCGTGATCCCTCTTATCTAACCATACCAACAATTTCCTAGATCTGTCCCCTTGCTCGTATATTTTCCCATTTTTTCTCTGTGTAGCGCTTTTGCCTTTTCTGTTGCCACGCTTTTATAAAACTCTCTCTTTAATCTGGGTATATGTGTCTTTTCATTGTCCCCATTATGTGTTAGTACTCCTTCTATTTGTAGAATTTCTGTTTCTAGTTTAACCAATTCAGCATTTCTCTCTTTCTTTGCCCCAGCTATTTGTGAGATTGCTTGTCCTCGGATTACGGTCTTAAATGCCTCCCAGAGCATCTGTGCCGATCCCACCGATCCCTCATTCTCATGGAAGCAATGCTCTATCTCTTGCGCAATTTTCTCTTTTAAAGTTGGGTTGTGGAGATGCCAGGGATTTATCGGAGCTATTCTTCCTACTTGACCCTCTCCCGACCCCACCTGTACCCAAATCGGAGAGTGATCCGATATGCCCCGTGCCATGTGTCTGACTTCCTTTATGTAGCCCACCTGGTCTGCCGGTGTAAGGATGTAATCGATCCGAGAGAGACTGTTGTGGGCCCCAGAGTGGAATGTTAACTGGGTGTCCAGGGGATGGTGGACGCGCCAAGCATCCACCAGCCCGATCGCTTCCATAAAAGTGGGGAGGACCGCCTGCGTTGATCCCAGATCCCACGGTGGACACCGGTCCATATGTCCGGATGCAACCAAGTTAAAGTCACCACCCATTACCAGTCTTCGGGGAATTTCAGCATGAGTGTTCCCAGGTCTTTAAATGTAGGTGCCTGCAGTCCTGGGGGTACATAGATAGACGCCAGCGTGAGCGACATGCCCTCCCACCTCCCCGCCACAGCCGCGTATCTTCCAGCTGTGTCATTCCAGGTATAATCAATAGTTATCGGAAAGGATCGCCTTGTCATGATTCCCACCCCTTTGGAGCCCGAGGTGAATCCCGAGTGCGCCACCAGCCGATATCCCCATCTCGCCAGCGCCCTACACGTGTTGCCAATTAAGTGTGTTTCTTGGGGTAGGACCACTTCGGGAGAATGCGGCTTTATAAATTGCAGGACTATTCCTCTTTTGAGCTTGTCCCCTAATCCATTCACATTCCAGGACAGGAGCCTGAATCTTTTATCCCCTGATGAACCCATTGCTACATCTTTATACACTGCTTACCTCAATGTCTCCTCTATCAGCCCTCGATCGAGTAGAGGTGCCTGTGGACCTAATCCGTTGCTGGCGGGAGATGCCAGCCGTTGTTTCCCTCTGTGTACCTCTCCTGATCTCGTGGATGTGTGGTGTTGCGTTGTCATCTATCTTATAAAATACTACTGTGGAAACCCAACTTCCCCCCACCCTGCTTCCCCGCACTCTGGGCTCAGAACTGCCCATGACCCCAACTGTGCAGAGTGCCTGTCACTCTAACTCTGAACTAAATGTAGGTTGGGGGGGGTGGAACCTCTTCCCCAATGACTGCCAGTTCTAGTCATGTATTCTTCGCCCCACCATGCATTGAAATCAATAATGTTTAGAAAGTCACTTAGCGTTCCTTGCTTGACTCCGTCTGATGATCATGCGGCGCTGGTGGAGCTTTCGATCTTCTTCTTTATTCCCCCAATCCCTCTTCGCCGGCTGTCCTCGTTGCTCCTCCACTCAGGAACGGTTTCTTTATTGTGGGCTGTTCTTTTCCTCTTCGGGCGTTATGTTCCTTTGCCGGACTTCATCCGTCCAGCCATTCCAGAGTCGACTCTGGGGTATCGAAGAACCACGCCCTACCCTCTGCTTCGACATGGAGCTTCGCCAGGAACAACATAGAATATCGGATACCTTTTTCTTTAAGTTGTTTCTTGGCACCAAGGAAGGCTCGCCTCTGTCTCTGCACAGCCATAGTGAAGTCTGGAAAAAAAGACAGTTCGCTGTTTTCATATTTGACTGGGGGAGACGAACGAGCGGCCTGCAACACAACATCTCGGTCTCTAAAATGTAAAAATCTTGCCTAGATTGGGCGTGGGGGTGCTCCAGGTTTAGGCCTGCCCCCTGGAACCTTATGTGCTCTCTCCATCGTGAAGAACTTGGACAGGTTTTTCGGTCGCAGGTGATTGACGATTAGATCCTCCTCAAAAAGGTCTGCAGCTGGGCCCTCTGATTTTTCTGGTACTCCAATTATTCTGACGTTGTTACGTCTCGAGCGTCTTTCATAGTTGTCGAGTTTGTTTTCTGCCAATTTGCTGGCGATTTGGAGTTCTTTAATTTCCTGTCGCATTTGTTTGGTCTCCTCACAAAGCTCAATGGTGGTCCCTTCTATGGCCTTAACTTTCTCGCCTGTCTTTTGCAGGTCTGCTCTCATTAACATCATCTCGATTGTGATCGTATCTCTTCTGTGTTCCAACGACATTCGCACTCCCACAATGGCGTCCATGACATCTTGTAACGTCAGGTCCCCCTTGTCCGAATCCGCCTTTTTTGCTGCGTTTCCCCTCTGCGCTGAGTCGGAATCTGCCGACTTTTGGGATGTGAATTTGTCAAGCTTGGTTTGGAGTGTGGTTTTTGGCCCTTTTGCGCCCAACATGGCCGCTAGAGGGTTGGTCTCCAACGAAAGTCACTGTAAGTGCAGCTCGCCGCCCCCGCCTACGGCGATGTCTCTATTTGGCCTGTCGGAGATCTCTCACAGGGCTCCCGCACCTTTCCAGTCGCAAGTGTCTAGTTGTCGTGGATTCCAGTCCTTTCACTAGGCAGCAGGGTCACTGACGTCCGCCACTCCTTGGCACGGGCGGAATGGCCCCTGTATCTTAATGCTCCAATTTAGGAGTAGGCCCTTCGTAGCCTGCTGCTGTCTAGTCTCATATGGTCCCCACGCACCTTTGCCGTACGCCTGGCCCGAGTGTTAGACGACTGGTTGGTATGGGAGGCCCAGGCCGAGGGGAGATGAACGGGTTTCCTGCCCTGTGTTTTTTAAAATTATTTATTTATTTTTTAATGGATCTCACATCGCATTACTCCACTACGGAAGCAAATAGTCTTGGTCGACCCGGGGCACTCAGGATCCTTTGCCCGTTACTGCGATGAGCCTTCCGCCGTCTCTCCCCACCAGGGCTCGTTGATTGCTCAGTTTACGCCACTTCTGATTTACTTTTGCTCCCAGCCGCGTACGCCCTTGTTTTATTGTCCCGGTGCGTCAGCCTATCTGTAGGAGTTGCCCGTTATTCTTCTCCTGATCATTACAGGCTTATTTCCGTCCCACGCCCATCTCCACAGTCACATTGATCCGGGCTGGTGTGTGCCCTCTTTTTTCCCCTTCGGTTCCCTAATCAATTGTACCTTCCTGGTAGGGGGGTGTGGGCACAGGTCTCCCTTCGGGTGCCACTCAGCCACCGCACAACCTCTTGAGCGCCACTCCTGCCACAGGATTGATCGCCGCCGCCATCTAAAGTGCTGCTGCAAGGCTTCTCCCCTGCCTTCATCCAAGAGAACGCATGATTCCAGTCTTGCAATCAATCCACTATATAGCCTACACCTATAGCTAGAAGGGCAATGTTCAAGGTACTCTTCATTGTCCACAGAGCCTCCCAAGGAAAAGGGTCGCTCTACCTGCAAGTTGAATTCAATCAATACAAATCAAACAGAACAATATGCTCCAGGCTTGCACTACTGATTATCATAATACCTTACCATAAGAAATCTGTAGGAGGCACTGCTTTCTCAGTACAAGCCGCCAAGCTTTGGGACTCACTACTGGTTAACATTAGAAGCACCCAGGAGCATATGCCCTTCGAAAGACAGCTGAAAACATGGCTATCTCCTAGATAACTGCACCATTCACAGCCCAGCAACAGAGCCCAGAAATCAGTCGCACACTCAAGCGCAATTCTCAGCTTACAACCCACGAATTGGAAACAACTCAACCAGTAACCTGCTTACGCTATGCAGATATGGTAAGAAGAGCTGACCTATGGCTCACCGTGGCATAATATAGTTAGGTATTTGCGTATACATTAGTTATGGGCCGCAAAAAATACTAAGGGCCTGATTTAGCGGTCAGCAGCAAATTGTAACTCATACCTCTTAAGACATATCTGCTATGAGGGTAGTCGGTCACCAGCACTGCAAAGCCAAAAAACACGAACATCACCAAAAGAACAAACATGGAATAACTGAAGAGCTCTGACACACATTGCTGGACAATCTGAGTGATTTTTATATAGTTTTCCACTGCGGGTCCCAAATATATATATATATACACACACACACACACACACACGTGCGCGCGCACACACACACACACACAGACACAAACACCGAGCTTTGGAATGGCTGCACACTATGAGTGGGATTATACCTGAGAAAATTGACAGCATGTCCAGCAACCCGTAAATATTCTCTACTGATGAGGGACAGATCCCAAAACACTGGAGTCTAGAGATACGATTTCGAAAGACGGCAATAGCTGAAAAATAATATGGACTTTGTGTGAAAACTGAACTACAACTACCAAGACGCTATGGGGTAATGGCACTGCAAGCAGTGTGTTCCTACCTTCTTTCACCCAAATATATGTACAATCTGACTACTTCTTCAAATCTCACAAACACACTTGGATATGGGATGATAATAAATATGCCCATCCCAAAAGTTTACTCCACTTCTCTCTCTCCAGCCGTGCCAGCTCAGGACCACAACTATACACAGAATCTCAGATTGGAAAACCAAGTGCAGTAACCAGCTAAGCAGCTTATAACATAAGAAATACCACAAAGGGACCTACAGAGCAGTTCAAAGCTACCAGCATACTGAAAACCATAACACTGTGTGTCTGTCTCTCACACTTCATCATTTGCCACACTGCTACGTACTGCTTCCCATAACACAATAATCACACCTCTGCATTCATCATGCACGGCATGGAAACACTTCTCACATAGGATCAAAAAAAGACAACATCCTTCTAACTACACATCCTATACTGTGTACCATGCTACCCATGTGGGCAAGTGCTTCAGATCGCTACATAGGCTAGTAAGTGCTATATAAATGCTGCAATGCAATATCATAGTTAAATCATACCATACCATACTATACAATGACATTCTATACCATGTCATATCATACCATACTATACCACACAATGACAGACCATAAATTATCATCCCATCCCATCCCCTCTCTTCCAATCTCAACCATTGATAGGCCTTACCATACCACTCCATACTATATAATGATAGGTAGTACTATGCCACACTATACTATGCAAGGATTTTTCTTTACTTTCAGCCATGTTGCATAGCGCTGTTGTATAACATGCACTGACATCATTTAGGGGTCACCAGGGTTTGTAGATGCAACCTTTGGCTTTCCCCTTGTGACCCCCAGCACTACCTTTGCAACCCCTGGCCTCAGAGGTAGCAAAATCAGTGCCAAGATCACAGGGGCACCTCCACATTCCTTATTTTCTGCCTATTTGTCTTCATACTAATAGTAAATAATATTCTGCTATTCACTATTAGTGTAATAAAAAATGGAGCATGTTGGTGGCAGCTGTTGTAAGTAAAAATGAGTTTAAATATATGTTGTGTGCATGCTTGCGGGTGAGAGTATGTTTATATGAGAGAGCGCATGAGTATGTGTGAGCGTGTGTGTGTGTGTGTGTGTGAGACTGAAAGTTAGTGAAAGTCAGTGACAGGTAGTAAGTGAAATTGTGTAAGACTGAATGTTATTAAGTGTGATTGAGTGAGATTAAGAATGAATGCAAGTGAGTGAGTGAGAATGAATAAGAATGTGTGTAAGGAGCTGTAAGAGAGTGTGAGTAATAATGAATAAGAGTGAGTGAGAGAATGTGTGTGGCTAAGTGCGAGCTGGACTGAAATGCGATGCTTGCAAGTTTATCATTGTCCCTGGCATACTGAAAGTAATTATTTTCTGGGAGAGACACCTATGGCAAAATAGTGGTGCTGGTATACTTGAGGCAATTATTAGCAAAACAGACACCTGTAAAACAAATACTGGCACTGACACACTAGGGGTTATTCTTGGCATAAAGGGCACCAATGGTAAAATACAGGTGCTCGCATACTAGAGATAATTCATGGCATATGAGGCGCCTGTGGAAAAATACTGGCATACTTGAGGACATTCCTGGCATGTGGACACCAGTGACAAATCCTGGCACTAGCACACTGGAGGTCATACTTGGCATAAAGGTGAATAACCCGGCATAAATGGAAGAGTGGCAACCATGACAAAATGCTGGCCCTAACATATTGAGGTAATTTTCGACATATGGGTCACCTGTGGTATATGTACAGCATAAATTGCAAAATTCTGGCACTGGCATGTTTTATGTGATTTTTGTTATAAGGGTCACCCAGCCAAAATGCTGGACCTGGAACAATGAAGGTCATTTTTGACATATGAGGCACCCATAGCACATTTTGAAAAAAATGGGGTGAACTCCTGGGGAATGTCAGATTTCATTGGCTTGGCACACCATAAAGAGATTAGAATATTTAAGGAGTGTCCTTTCAGTGTCCATGGCATTTTAGCAAATTTATGGGAAAATTGTGCTTTAAAATTTACGATTTCACCCCATCCTTTTCAAATGTTTCTCATGGGGAGAACCCCCACTAGAAAAGGTCTACTTTACTTACTTTGATCACTCTCTGCAATTCAGGGCAAGAATTATGCACCAGAACTTTCAAATTTCAAGTCCACACCATAAAATAGGTGGCATCTAAAATAGACATTCGTCTGTGCTATGTTGTTATATTAATCATACAGTTATTGTGGAACTTCAACTATGTCAAATATTGTGATGTTAGGGTGATGTGAGATGCCTTCCTGGAACAAATCAGGGTCAAGGGTCATATGATGTCACCAGTGGCGTAACAAAAGTTGAGGGGGCCCCCCTGCAAGGTACACAGAGGGCCCCCTGCTCTGGATTTAATCCGGAGCTCTCAGGCCCGAGTACTGTGCTGAGGGGGCCCCCTGCAGCTCGGTGCCCCCCGCACCGCAGGGGCTGCAGGAGCCTGTGTTACGCCCCTGGATGTCACTTCCTGTGATGTAATTAAGGTCAAAAGGTATGTGCTGTCACTTCCGCTACCCCTGACATTTTGGTGACTCGACTCCCATGACAACATGGCTAAAAAAAATCATTAACAATGCTAATAGATGTTGCATAGGCGAGATCAATTGACTTTGCCAATACTTTTTTAGTTTAGCATTGCTTCAAAATCTTTACATGAAAGCGTACCACCAAATGAAACGAGGTGCAAAAAAGGAGCAAGTGGACTATTGTGTTACATTCTCACACGTAAATTAAGTGAAAGACTCATTTTACACAGCTTACCCTTTCCGGGTTATACACAAGGGTGTACTTCAGGTTGCAAGTTTCATACGAAACACCACTCCCTCACCTTGCATCGTATCACAAGACTTAGCACTGTAAAGAACTGTCATTTCAATTCAAAATTAACTTTATTCGGCACCATGACCACAAAGTATAGCAGACAAACAATACAATTGTTAAAAAGTTAAAATTCTTATTTAGGAGATAAAATCAGTTAAAATTAATAAAAATAAGCACCTCATTAGTCATAGAAATTCATGTTTCTTAAAATGAGCTATACCATGTGTATCATCTCCCCGACCGGTTACTGAGCTTCATAACATTTCCTAATGCCCATTGCAGTTTTAATAAAATTCGTCACCGCACTACAGATAACGGGACTGGTCAGGGATTGCAAGTATCTAAACCCCTCCTCGTGAGTACAGGGATGAATGGTCTTTAATAAGGGTACCAAAAATCTTCTCCTCGGTTCCTTATAAAGTGCACAAAAAAGGATAAAGTGCATGGTGCTCTGGGGTGCCATTTTGTCACAAGGGCAAGGAGTAAGGAAGTCTAACCACCCAGATTGTCTGGGGAAAGCCACTAAAAAGTGCAAGGTGCCTAAGCGGAGTCTTGTTAGTAAAAAACATATCTGACTATTAGTAGTAAAGCATAGGTAAAATTGCTGTTTAGGCATAAAAGGGCAACTAGGACCAGCCGCCTCCAATTGAGAATGACGCAGGGTTGCCCAGATGTTATGCGCCTCTTTGATTATTACCTTGGCATTTATGGGAATACTCAACGGGGTATCAAAGTACTCACCCAGCCCAATCTCAAATAGCCTATCCCTCACAAAACGAAGCCAGGGGATTGTCAATGACTTGTCCAAATTGATACAGTCTTTGATGATCTCCCTGGAAAACTGTAGCTCTTCGGACACCCAAATTTTAGACCATAAGAGCAGGGGAGCAGAGCCTATACGGTCTTCTACATATTCCATCCCCACTTCTTGATGAGAGAAAGAAGTGGCGGAGCTATTTGGGATCATCAATAAGCGTTTTATAAACTTATTTTCAACCACTTGTAGTGCACGGTTTTTTTGGTAACCCCATACTCCCGCCCCGTAAGAAGCAACCGACAGGCATTTTGCTTTATATAAAGTCACAAGCTCTGGCACTGGCTTATGACCCAACTTATAGGCAAACCTAAACAACCTCTCCACAACTCTACTTGTTTGCTGAGCCCTTGCCATAACCAAGGAATCCCATTTCAACTCCTTATTGAACATATTCCCCAGATATGTAAAGGTTTCCACCTTTTTTATGGTCTTACCCCTCACATTAAACTTCGGGTTTTTGTCTTTTTTGGACCGCATGCCATTATATACGACTTTGAAAAATTAACCTTCAGGTCTAGGGTTGACATGAAATCCGTAAAGGCATCCAATGACGTTTGCCGACTGTTGGCCGTCAAGGCCATAAGTACGGTATCGTCCGCATACGAAAGTAGCGGGACTGGGTTACCTCCAATATGGGTAAAATCAATTTTCTTGCCCAATAAAAACGCTTCCAAACCATTTGTGTAAATAAGGAAAAGAAAAGGAGCTAAAATGCACCCCTGCCGAACTCCTTCGGTGGAGGCAATAGGCTTCGTCCTCTCTCCACTTGTGCCGAATCTTATGCAGACGGAAGTGTTAGCGTGGAGTCTTTTCAGAAGTAGGATCAGAGCCTTTTCAAAGCCCATTTCTCCCATTAGCACCCACAATTTCTCCCTGTTAACGGTGTTGAATGCGCTGGACAAGTCCATGAAGGCAAGGTGGATAGAACCACCCTTTGCCTTCATGTACTTGCCCATAATCAGGGTTAAATTTAAGCACTGCTCTGTGGTTCCCAGCCCCCTACGGAAACCATACTGGGTTTTCGAGATAATCCCCTTATTAGATGCCCAGATCTCAAGTCGTGCCAGAATTACCCTACCCAGGACCTTAACCAGTGCTTTAAATGGGCCGGTACTTACCGGTACTGAGTACCGGCACTTCTTATTTTTACCGATCAGAGTACCGGCACTTCTCCACTGCTAAGGAGAGTACCGGTACTCATTGAAGGGAAGCTAATTGGTGCTAGTGCTGCGGAGCTCGAGGCAGTCAGAGTGCAGCAGATCTGTGTGGCACGCTGACAGCCAAAGCGCCTCTCTAGCTCGTAGGTGAGTAACTGCTGAACCATTCAGCAGCGGCTCATGTGCGTTATGCAAGGGATGTCCCTGTTTTGGAATTTTCACGCCCTGATGTGTTTGATAGAGAAGGGCCCATTAAGGCCCTTCTCTGTCAATCACATTCACACTGTGCTTGCTGTGCTGTAACAATCCCAAGTGAACCTTTTTTGGTGAGTATTTGTCTGCTTGTGTGTGTGTGCATGCATGCGTGTGTGTGTGTGTTTGCCTGCTTCTGTGTATGTTTGAGTGTGAGAGAGAAAGCGAGCTCAGAGAGCAAGAGAATCTGGACACTCTCATGAGGTAGTTTTAAAGAAATGCGTGGAATGCTTGTGTGTGCATTGTCTGCTTGTTTCTGTGTGTATTAGAAGTATTGTGCCAAAAGCAACCAAGTAGGAACAGTATGACAGGAGAAGCTTCAAATATTGCAAAACAAGGAAACCTCAACATATCGTGTTAGGTCTTTATTTTGTGTAATGAGTTAACACGTTTTATTTATATTGATACTTTTCTCACATGTTTTCATATGTCCTGCAACTGGCGTAGTACTCATTATTAATGCTGCTATTACAAAATCTCTTTTGTTCTGAGGCACACTGATAATTAGCCTGAATAGTGCTGTTGGTGGCTTGACTGCATTCATTTAACCCCTTCGCTGCTAGGCCTTTTCCCCCCCTGTGCTGAGCCTTTTTTTGGCTATTTGGGGTAGTTCGCGCTTAAGCCCCTGTAACTTTTTGACCACATAAGGTATCCACGCCAAACTTGCGTCCTTTTCTTCCAACATCCTGGGGATTCTAAAGGTACCCAGGGTTTGTGGATTCCCCTGGAGGGGACCCAGAAATTAGCCAAAATACAGCTAAATGTTGTTTTTTTGGGAAAAATGGGAAAAAAGTGCTGCAAATGAAAGCGTCTGGGTTTTTCCCTACAAATGGTATCAAAAAAGGGTTTGTGGGGCTGAAATCACCATTTCCCCAGCTTTTAGGGAATGACAGACTTTTGTCAGAAAACCAAAGTTTTTTACACAGTTTTGGCATTTTTCTGGGACATAGCCTATTTTTGCTATTTTTTGTGCTTTCAACCTCCTTCCAGTTAATGGTAGACATGGGTATAAAAGCAATAATGGATCCTGGAAAGCTATACATTTTTGACATGTAGACAAAATTCTGAATTCAGCAAGGGGTCATTTGTGTAGATCCTTCAAGGTTTCTTTATAGAAACTAACAGTTAAATATAGGAACAATTGAAAATTTGTTGAAAAAACAGCCTTTTGTGTCAACGTTTTCACCTGTAACTTCTTCTAATTATGACAGCTCTTTGAAAGCAATATACCATTAAATCCGCTGGACCTTACTGGTTGTGGGGATATATAGGACTTGTAGGTTCACCAAGAACCCGACGAACCAGAGCCAAAAACTGAGCAGCGACTTGCAATGGTATTTTTATTATGTACCGGGTATATAGCAATTATTCTGGGAAAATGTATACATGGAAAAATCGGTATGAAGAGACACCTATGTATTTCTGAAATGGGAACAAAATATAGAGTTTAGAAACAGTAGATATTTGCACATTTCCGAAATTGGGAATACTCATACTAGCATGAGAATTATCGATCATTTTTCAAAATTACTTCTTTTTACACATTGTCTTTCATTTGGAAGGCAGAAATGCATGGAAAGTCAATAGGTAATAACAGTTGCTTTACAAATCTAAATTACCCTAAGTCTCCCGATAAAAATGGTACCTCACTTGTGTGGGTAGGCATAGTGCCCACGACAGGAAACGGCTCAAAACGCAACGTGAACACACCACATTTTCACAATGAAAAATTACCCTTTTTTGCAAAGTGCCTAGCTGTAGTTTTTGAACCCTAGCTCTGCCGGCACCTAGGGAAACCTAGCAAACCTATACATTTTTGAAAACTAGACACCCAGGGGAATCTAGGATGGAGTGACTTGACTGGCTCTCACCAGGTTCTGTTACCCAGAATCACTTGCAAACCTAAACATTTGTCCAAAAAACCACATTTTCCTCACATTTCTGTGGTGGAAAGTTCTGGAATCTGCGTGGATCTACAAATTTCCACCCACCCCGCGTTCCCCAAAGTCTTCCGAGAAAAATGGTACCTCACTTGTGTAGGTAGGCCTAGTGCCCGCGACAGGAAACGGCGCAAAACGCAACGTGGACACACCTTAATTTCACAGTGAAAAATTACCCTTTTTTGGCAAAGTGCCTAGCTGTAGTTTTTGAACTCTAGCTCTGCCGGCACCTAGGGAAACCTAGCAAACCTATACATTTTTGAAAACTAGACACCCAGGGGAATCCAGGATGGGGTGACTTGACTGCCTCTCACCAGGTTCTGTTACCCAGAATCCCTTGCAAACTAAAACATTGTAAAAAAAAACACATTTTCCTCACATTTCTGTGGTGGAAAGTTCTGGAATCTGCGTGGATCCACAAATTTCCACCCACCCCGCGATCCCCAAAGTCTTCCGAGAAAAATGGTACCTCACTTGTGTGGGTAGGCCTAGTGCCCGCAACAGGAAACGGCGCAAAACGCAACGTGGACACACCACAATTTCACAGTGAAAAATGACTCTTTTTTGGCAAAGTGCCTAGCTGTAGTTTTTGAACCCTAGCTCTGCCGGCACCTAGGGAAACCTAGCAAACCTATACATTTTTGAAAACTAGACACCCAGGGGAATCTAGGATGGGGTGACTTGACTGGCTCCCACCAGGTTCTGTTACCCAGAATCCCTTGCAAACCTAAAAATGTGTCCAAAAAACCACATTTTCCTCACATTTCTGTGGTGGAAAGTTCTGGAATCTGCATGGATCCACAAATTTCTACCCACCCCACGTTCCCCAAAGTCTTCCGAGAAAAATGGTACCTCACTTGTGTAGGTAGGCCTAGTGCCCGCGACAGGAAACGCGCAAAACGCAACATGGACACACCTCAATTTCACAGTGAAAAATGACCCTTATTTGGCAAAGTGCCTAGCTGTAGTTTTTGAACCCTAGCTCTGCCGGCACCTAGGGAAACCTAGCAAACCTATACATGTTTGAAAACTAGACACCCAGGGGAATCCAGGATGGGGTGACTTGACTGCCTCTCACCAGGTTCTGTTACCCAGGATCCCTTGCAAACCTAAAAATTGTCAAAAAAACCACATTTTCCTCACATTTTTGTGGTGGAAAGTTCTGGAATCTGCCTGGATCCACAAATTTCCACCCACCCCGCGATCCCCAAAGTCTTCTGAGAAAAATGGTACCTCACTTGTGTGGGTAGACCTAGTGCCCGTGACAGGAAACAGCGCAAAACGCAACGTGGACACACCACAATTTCACAGTGAAAAATGACCCTTTTTTGGCAAAGTGCCTAGCTGTAGTTTTTGAACCCTAGCTCTGCCGGCACCTAGGGAAACCTAGCAAACCTATACATTTTTGAAAACTAGACACCCAGGGGAATCCAGTATGGGGTGACTTGTCTGGCTCTCACCAGGTTCTGTTACCCAGAATCCCTTGCAAACCTAAAGATTTGTCAAAAAAACACATTTTCCTCACATTTCTGTGGTGGAAAGTTCTGAAATCTGCATGGATCCACAAATTTCCACCCACCCCGCGTTCCCCAAAGTCTTCCGAGAAAAATGGTACCTCACTTGTGTGGGTAGGCCTAGTGCCCGCGACAGGAAACGGCGCAAAACGTAACGTGGACACACCACAATTTCACAGTGAAAAATGACCCTTTTTTGGCAAAGTTCCTAGCTGTAGTTTTTAAACCCTAGCTCTGCCGGCACCTAGGGAAACCTAGCAAACCTATACATTTTTGAAAACTAGACAGCCAGGCGAATCCAGGATGGGGTGACTCGACTGCCTCTCACCAGGTTCTGTTACCCAGAATCCCTTGCAAACCTAAAAAATTATCCAAAAAAACTTATTTTCCTCACATTTCTGTGGTGGAAAGTTCTGGAATCTGCGTGGATCCACAAATTTCCACCCACCCCGCGTTCCCCAAAGTCTTCAGAGAAAAATGGTACATCACTTGTGTGGGTAGGCCTAGTGCCCGTGACAGGAAACGGCGCAAAACGCAACGTGGACACACCACAATTTCACAGTGAAAAATGACTCTTTTTTGGCAAAGTGCCTAGTTGTAGTTTTTGAACCCTAGCTCTGCCGGCACCTAGGGAAACCTAGTAAACCTATACATTTTTGAAAACTAGACACCCGGGGGATTCTAGGGAGGTATGGCTTGCATGGATCCCCCAACGTTTCCTTACCCAGAATCCCCTGCAAACCTCAAATTTAGCTGAAAAAATCACTTTTTTCACACATTTTTGTGTGGGAAAGTTGTGGCATCACCGGGCTGACACAAATTTCCTACCACCAGCGTTCCCCCGGGTCTCCTGATAAATATGGTGCCTCACTCGTGTGGGAGGCCCAAGTACACGCAGCAGACAAGGGCCCAAAACGTATTGAGGCGACATCAAAATTGCCTATCTCATAACCACCTGGTTTCGCAAGGGGGGTCACCTGGGTTTTTGGCCCCGTGCTCGGCGACCACCTAGGGAAACCTACCAAACCCACACAATTCTGAAAACTAGACACCTGGGGGATTCCAGGGAGGTATGGCTTGCGTGGATCCCCCAACGTTTCCTTACCCAGAATCCCCTGCAAACCTCAAATTTAGCTGAAAATATCACTTTTTCCACACATTTTTGTGTGGGAAAGTTGTGGCATCACCGGGCTGACACAAATTTACTACCACCCAGCGTTCCCCCGGGTCTCCCGATAAAAATGGTGCCTCACTCGTGTGGGAGGCCCAAATACATGCGGCAGACAAGGGCCCAAAACTTATTGAGGCGACATCAAAATTGCCTATCTCAAAACGACCTGGTTTCGCAAGGGGGGTCACCTGGGTTTTTGGTTTTGGCCCCGTGCTTGGCGGCCATCTAGGGAAACCTACCAAACCCACACATTTCTGAAAACTAGACACCCGGGAGATTCCAGGGAGGTATGGCTTGCATGGATCCCCCAACGTTTCCTTACCCAGAATCCCCTGCAAACCTCAAATTTAGCTGAAAAAATCACTTTTTCCACACATTTTTGTGAGGGAAAGTTGTGGCATCACTGGGCTGACACAAATTTCCTACCACCCAGCGTTCCCCCGGGTCTCCCGATAAAAATGGTGCCTCACTCGTGTGGGAGGCCCAAGTACCCACGACAGGCAAGGGCCCAAAACATATTGAAGCAACATCAAAATTGCCAATCACAAAACGACCTGGTTTTGCAAGGGGGGTCACCTGGGTTTTTGGCCCCGTGCTCGGCGGCCAGCTAGGGAAACCTACCAAACCCACACATTTCTGAAAACTAGACACCCGGGGGATTCCAGGGAGGTATGGCTTGCATGGATCCCCTAACGTTTTCTGACCCAGAATCCCCTGCACACCTCAAATTTAGCTGAAAAAATCACTTTTTCCACACATTTTTGTGTGTGAAAGTTGTGGCGTCACTGGGCTGACACAAATTTCCTACCACCCAGCGTTCCCCCAGGTCTCCCGATAAAAATGGTGCCTCACTCGTGTGGGAGGCCCAAGTACCCACGACAGGCAAGGGCCCAAAACGTATTGAGGGGGGGCAGAAAGGCTGTAATGGTGGCGCGGGGGTGGGGGCATTGGCGTGCCCATTTCGGGCAGCCCCCACCCTAAAAAAAATTGTGCAAAAACAAATCCCTGGCGGTTAGTGGGCTTTCTGCCCCCCCGGGGGGGCAGATTGGGGGCTACTTCCCCCATCTGCCCCCAGGGGGGGCAGAAAGGCTGTAAAGGTGGCGCGGGGTGGGGGCATTGACGTGAACGTTTTGGGCAGCCCCCACCCTAAAACAAATGCACCAAAAAAAAATCCCTGGCGTTTAGTGGGCTTTCTGCCACCCCGGGGAGGCAGATTGGGGACTACTGCCCCATCTGCCCCCCTGGGGGGGCAGAAAGACTGAATTATGCCCATTACTTTATGGGGGGAGCGAAGGCCTTTGCCCAAGGGGCCGCTCCCCCCTCCCTGGTGTCTAGTGGGTGTCTAGTGGGTGGATCCCCAAGCAGGGATCTACTTCGGAGGGGTACCATTGGAAAGGGGAGATTCTCCCTTTTCCAATGATACCTCTCCCGTCTTTCTAAGTGCTCAGGGGGCTGAGATAGCCCCCTGAGCACGTAGAAAGTGAAACTGAAATGAGCCTAAAGGCTCATTTCAGTTTCGGTTTCTGTGAAATGACGTCAGCGCGACGTGCGTGCTGATCGTCAATTCACAGAAATGGCGGGGGGGGGGCCTCTGGAGCTGGGGAAGCTCTTCCCCAGCTCCCGAGGTCACAGGGGAGAAATAGAAATCCCTCTGCTGTCTGCAGCAGAGGGATTTCGTGCCCCTGTCCTCATGACGGAATGGTTCCGTCATGAGCACAGGGGCACCGATGCTCATGACGGAACCATTCTGTCATGAGCATCGAAGGGGTTAAAAGCTCCTTCTATTATGATTTAGGGCCTGCTCCCAGCAGGTATTCACACCACTCTTTATCATCATATGCAGCTGTTAATCTGCATATATGGGAAGTTTGAAACTACTATCAAAAGAAATGCATGGGCAAAATGAATACTCAATAGAAATGTCCTAGTATCATCATGTCTCGCCCCGCCTCTAACCCCGCCCACTAGCCACGCCCCTATCTCAATTTAATGAGTACCTACACTTATTTTTTCCCATTTAAAGCCCTGACCTTAACAGTGGCATCAATAAGGGAAATAGGCCTATAGCAGGCGGGATCATTTCTATTCCCTTTTTTGAACACAGGTACAACTATGGCCTCCTTCCAGGAAGCAGGAATTGGCCCAATTATCACTGATTTAAAAACATTGGTCAGCAGGGGTGCCCAAAGACCAGTATTTAGTTGGTAAAGAACTGTCATTTTTTGCACGAACATCATCATCAAATGACTTTGTAGATTTGGCTCTGCACAATTTGTCCTTGTTCGATCAATGTAGGCTGAAATGTCCCTGCAGCACTCCTTTGCATGAACCACATTAATATGGGCCCTAATCTTTTATCAGATTCGAATTTCCAATAGTGGTTGGTTATGGATGTGACGCCTGAGATGAAGCATTTATGGAATATGTCTGATGCGAACAGTGATCCCAAGATTTTCCAGCCTTGATCCGACCCGCAATGCAGAAATGAAACCGGGAGAAGCTGAAAACAACTATTTGAATGATGTTTTAAGAATGTTACAAATACACAGTGGGTGTTCCTCCGCAATAGGGAGGAGCATCGCCCCAATGTCTGTCTCAGAGCCAGCAAATGTAAAATAGAACGATGCTCTTGCATCATTTTATTTTATTTATTTTATAGGGAGAGGTGTGGCGCCGCGGCCAGGGTGACTGACGCTGGGGATCACGGTTCGATTCCTGGCTCCGGCAGCAGGGGTCTGCCCAGCACCATGCGACTCTGGGCAATAGCTCGCTTAATCTTCCCAACGGCCCCCAGCGCCGAGATACCCCTTCGGGGGTGATTCGTGCGCTTTACAAGTACTGGATTTACATTTACCGGCTCTTAGCTGGCGGTGTTGGGAGGGGCGGGGCTAGGCATGGGAGGGGGGAGGGAGGAGGAGTGCAACGCGCACTCCACTCCCTCAGTAGGCATATGTGTTTTGGTCGGCCGTCTCGGGCCGACCAAAACACGCATGCGCACTTAGGTTTTCTCCAGCCCAGCTGCATTGAGCAGCCAGGCTGGAGAAGCCCCACAGACTCCCTGGTCTGAGCAGGGCGTCTCTCCTGCCTGCTCAGACCAATCCCCGTGCTGCTCTGAAGCACCTGGATTGGATGGGAGTCCGTCCAAGGGGCTGTTGGGACCTCACCCAGGAAGAGGAGGAGAAGCGGCGCGACGCTGGAGGCGGCCGGCGGCTGAAGGTGTTTTATTTTTATTTTATATTGTTTTCCCAACCCCCCCTGGGCGACGCCTCCCGCGTGACCCCACCCGCCCATCACCCTTTGCTTATGGCAGCCGCTGCTGCAAATACAAGTATATTAATGAAAGCAGACCACACATTCAGGCGTGATATTTAAACAGGACGTAAATATGGCCGTTATGATGTAAGCAGCGCACAAATGCACCTATGGGGATGTCAACAAAACACAACTACAACCGTGATGATATAAACAGGGTTCAAATAAAGCTGTAGTGATTTAAACAGGATATAATTACAACATGGAGGATGTACAAAGGACACAATTTCTGCCGTAATTATTTTACACAGGAAACACACACACACAGTCATAATAATGTAAGCAGGGTACAGATAAAACCATGCAGATGTATGTAGGCCATGCATATTAGGACAATAATGTAGGCAGGACACAAATTATGATGTAGGCAGAACAGTACATACAGTGTGGTAAGGATGATTGAAGGGGTAAACGCCCTGGTGCATTTTTGCGGTTTGCTCCATGCCTTAGTCGGGGTCCACAAGCACATGGTGGTATGCATTGGACCGGGCATCGGCTATCAGATGGTGGTGCGGTGATCACCTATTCGTAAAATACACAGGCCCTCATTTACAAGGTTTTGGCACAGTGCAGCACCGCAAGGAATTTTGCTGCGCTGCCCTGCGTCAAAAGAAAAGGCCAGAAATGCCCTGTATGTCGTATCTATGAAATACGGCACATTCCTGTCTTTTTCCCCTGCGCTGGCACACAATGGGCTGCCATGCGCCAACTCAGGCACCCTTTCGTCATGGTGCAAGGATGCCTGTGTTGCAGGGTTGTGGTTTATGTAACCTTGTAAATCTGGGAATGTTTCAGATTCCATGGTTGTCGCTGGGAACACCCGCAGCAACACCCATGTAACCGTAATTTCAGTGTGATGACTGTTGTCCTTTATTGAGCTAAAAAAGAACGGCAGGTGTCCGTAATTTCAGCAGTTACGTTTTACAGCCGAATGGCATATTAGTCCGCTGGCAGGTACAGGATGCAATTTTAACCTGATTCGGAACAGGTATCAAAACGGAATTCCACTGCATATCAAATGTTATCGAGCACTGAATGGAACAAAGAGACATTTTTAACAGAACACAGTAACGTTATAGGACTTTGCTAATCCTGCTTTTTTTTTGGTTTTTATTCTTCTGGTTTTCCAATTCATTTTCTTCTTTTTCTGTTTTCCTCTCATATAATTTGAGATTAAGATTTGTATTTAGCACCTAGACGCCCACGGGCAGTTGTGCGCTTTATAAATGTACAAATCAAATCAAATATTTACATAGCAGGTTTTCATTTAACTTGAGGATGTTGATGTTTCTATTATTGCTGTTTGAGGTGGGTAGGTGTACAGATTGATGAATGAATTGGTGCATGGACAGTGGTGGATGGGCAGGTCAATGGATTGTTGGACGGATGAAGAGTGTGGGACTGAACGGATGAAGTGTGCGTGAGAAGATGGCTGAATAGATGGTGGCATTGGCCACAAGGATAGATGGATGATGTTGGAGAGGGAATGGGCAGATGGGTGAATGGATGGACATGGGTGCTTGCATAAATGGGATGGACGGATGGGTGGTTGGGTGGATTGGGTAAATGGGTGGATGTTGGTGAGTGGACGGACTGTGAGCTGGGTGGATGTGCCTGCACCACAGTCTGGGGCAACACAAGTGCTACCACGTGGGGTGAGCCTGGGAAGAGCAGCGCCGACGGGCAGGCATACACTCTGGAGCAGGTGGCAGCCACTGTTTGACTTTAACCTTCATGGCTTGTTTGCTCCCAAGTTTGTTGTCAAAATGTTCCTTTGGCAACACAAGGTCACTCCCAGGTCCCAGAATCTATACCTCGGCTCTGCAGAGGCCGCGCCCGGTGCGTGAGAAATATGGAGAATTACAAACTCACCGCCATGATGTTTACACAACAAGGATTTGTTGGGGTGAAATTTTAGCACGCTTCCCTGTTTGCTCGCTTGCTGTTAGGAGGCATTAACTAAGGTAAATGTTGAACTGCTTTACTGTGTGTAGGTTTTTACTTATTTTTATTTGAATTATATTTTGGGTTTTTGGTAAAGAGTGGCAAGCTAGCTTGTAGCCTTAGTGCACTTTGGATAGATACATGGGAGAAGGGGTATGGACCAAGTTCAAAATAATGCCAGACAGCAGGCGGGAATAGTAAAGCTTTGTGTAAGAGTCACCAGAGTGAGTAGTGAAGAGTACCAAGGGGCAGAGGGGGCCTCGAACAAATGAAGAGGGGTGGACGGGGTTTCTTTGGAAACCTGTGCTGTTCCAGGCAGGGGTGCTGCCGCATGAGGTAAAATAGACTATGTAATTTCACAACAGGACTGGTCGCAAAGTTCTCCCACTCCCTTTGTTTTTTATAGTGGAGCCAGTGCCTAGCTGCAAGTTGAGTCAAACCTTGGTCCCTATAAAGTTCCTCTTCCAGGGTGTGAAAGGATATTTTCTCAGATGTGTCATGAGTGCATGTGATACGAGTATATTTGCAGATCTCAAAAGGTAATCACGCCAAACAGACAGTGTGTGCTAAGCTGTGGTTACCCATATGCTCAAGTGTGTACTTTGTGTTTGATTTTGGTGCCAAAATGATCTATAAATATCTACATTACAATGCAAAGCTCAGGCCATCCCTGAACATCAAGCCCGCTGCTGCTCCCTGGCACACCCAGCCCATGTATGGGAACCTCCACCAGGTTGTCCTCTGGAGCATTCGCCCATACTGATACAGGGAATCTGGTCTGCTTGCACCCTCCTCAGATGCCGCAATACAGATACAAGAAATCTAACCAGCACGCCCCTCTCAGGCATGCGGCCATAATGGAAAGAAACCCTAACTAGCTTGTTCCTCCAAGCCAATGCTCTTCAAACTTCTTAAAGCTGGGCCCCCCTTAAAAAAAAAAAATCACCAGGCCCCCCCTAGAATTTATAACAATTATTCTAATAGATTTGCAATGTTTAAATATGTCTACACAAATTTAAATATTGCAGTCAAGTTCTGTTACCCTTTTAAAAAATGCAATCAAATACACGATTGCCAAACATATGATTCTGGTCAGCCAGGCCTTACTAAAGTGTAGAAGTATCCACAGTTCATTATCAGTAATGGTGGGTGGGGGAAGTTTAAGGAATATTTGGAGTCCCTTCTCCTTTTGACATCTACTCCCAGCCAGTATTTAAATGAGAAAAGGTGTTAGTGATTGGCCATTACAGAGTGGCTCACTGATACATTTTTTCCCCACTTTAAACAAAGCACTTTTATCAGCAAGATTCTTCTCTTGTTCAGAGCCTGGCACCCCCCCCCCCCCACCCAAATCATTAAGGCCCCCCCCAGGGGGACCCGCCCCCCAGTTTGAAGACCTCTGCTCCAAGGTACGCGGCCATACCGATACAAGGTTTCTAAACTCCTTGTCCCTACCAGGTATGTGGCCGCACTGATTTGGGGAATTTAATGAGCTTGTCCCGCCTAGCGATGCAGCCATACTATTACAGGGAACCTTATTAGCTTGTCATTCCAAGGCACAGGACCATACAGATAAAGGTATTCCAAACAACTTGTCTTCCCCAGGCTTTGCACCATATAGATATAGTGAATCTAACCGGGTTGTTCCTCGCAGGCATTGGGCCAAGGATATATGAGGAATCAAACCAGCTTTTCTATACTGCTCAAGAACATCAAACCAGCTTGTCTATACTGCTGAAGAACATCAAACACACTTGTCTACACGGATGAAGAACATCAAACCAGCTTGTCTATACTGATGCAGAACATCAAACCAGCTTATCTATACTGCTGAAGAACATCAAACCAGCTTATCTATACTGCTGAAGAACATCAAACCAGCTTATCTATACTGCTGAAGAACATCAAACCATACGTAAACAAAGAAGATGGGTACGGAGGAATTGATATCTTATTTATTTTAACATAGGGCACAATCAATTACCCTAACATTAATATATAATTCTACACAAACCTTTTATCTAAATTAATTCAACACATAACATGACCATGGGACCGATCTTTGACCATAAATCATTCCAAAATTCATAGATGCAAAACATACAAAAATACATGTACACATAACAAACGAAGAAACAAGTATATATAAACGAAACTCTATATTACCAATACCCAAACAGGTTATTTGATGACTAGTGTTCACACATTAAATCTGGGTGATACACTCAGAGGTAGTCTTTACAGCACCTGAGGTATAACACCTCTCTACCCTTTCCACTCTGTGTGCTGACGTTATTACAGTAACACTTTTAGATTTTAATAGAGACTCCTCTACATGAAGTTGTCGACGCGGGTGCGTTTCAGCCTTCAATTTCTTCTGGCCTCATCAGGACAAGGGCAATGAAACCAATCTATGATATTAGGATATGAAGCAAAGGTTGCACTTAAAGCACCTTCTTCGAAAGGGGAACAATCCCTGAGTCCAGAAAACCCCACTCGGGTTGAACCTCAACCGAGGTGCAATCGCCTCTATCAGTGATAACTGTGTGCTCCTAACGAGCCTTCGTATCCCTCATACCGACACCGTTTCCAATTGGTGAAGCAGTCTGCAGCAGCAGAATTGTCGGTCCTCTCCTCAATGGCGTTTCCACGCCATTGAGGTACACGTGGAAACGCCATTGAGGAGAGGACCGAGAATTCTGCTGCTGCAGACTGCTTCACCAATTGGAAACGGTGTCGGTATGAGGGATACGAAGGCTCGTTAGGAGCACACAGTTATCACTGATAGAGGTGATTGCACCTCGGGTTGAGGTGCAACCCGAGTGGGGTTTTCTGGACTCAGGGATTGTTCCCCTTTCGAAGAAGGTGCTTTAAGTGCAACCTTTGCTTCATATCCTAATATCATAGATTGGTTTCATTGCCCTTGTCCTAAGAGGCCAGAAGAAATTGAAGGCTGAAACGCGCCCGCGTCGACAACTTCATGTAGAGGAGTCTCTATTAAAATCTAAAAGTGTTACTGTAATAACGTCAGCACACAGAGTGGAAAGGGTAGAGAGGTGTTATACCTCAGGTGCTGTAAAGACTACCTCTGAGTGTATCACCCAGATTTAATGTGTGAACACTAGTCATCAAATAACCTGTTTGGGTATTGGTAATATAGAGTTTAGTTTATATATATTTTTTTCTTCGTTTGTTATATGTACATGTATTTTTGTATGTTTTTGCATCTATGAATTTTGGAATGATTTATGGTCAAAGATCGGTCCCATGGCATGTATGCGTGTTGAATTAATTTAGATAAAAGGTTCGTGTAGAATTATATATTAATGTTAGGGTAATTGATTGTGCCCTATGTTAAAATAAATAAGATATCAACTCCTCCGTACCCATCTTCTTTGTTTACGTATGATGTTCTATACCCAGGTATAGGAGGGTAATTTTGGTATACCCCTTGCTTTTGCCACCGAAGAACATCAAACCAGCTTGTCTATAATGATGAAGAACATCAAACCAGTGTGTCTATACTGGTGAAGAACATCAAACCAGCTTGTCTACACTAATGAAGAGCATCAAACCAGCTTGTCTATACTGACGAAGAACATCAAAACAGCTTGTCTATACTGCAGAAGAACATCAAACCAGCTTGTCTCTACTGCTGAAGAACATCAAACACACTTGTCTATATTGATGAAGAACATCAAACTAGCTTGTCCATACTGATGAAGAACATCAAACCAGCTTGTCTATACTGATGAAGAACATCAAACCAGCTTGCCTATACTGATGAAGAGCAACAAACCAGCTTGCCTATATCGATGAAGAACATCAAACCAGCTTGTCTATACCGATGAAGAGCAACAAACCAGCTTGTCTATACCGATGACGAACATGAAACCAGCTTGTCTACATCGATGAAGAACAACAAACCAGCTTGTCTATACCGACGAAGAACATCAAACCAGCTTGTCTATACTGATGAAGAAATTCAAACCAGCTTGTCTATACTTATGAAGAACATCAAACCAGCTTGCCTATACTGTTGAAGAACATCAAACTAGCTTGTCCATACTGATGAATAACATCTAACCAGCTTGCCTATACTGATGAAGAACATCTAACCAGCTTGCCTATACTGATGAAGAACATTTAACCAGCTTGTCTATACTGATCTTGTTTCTGCTCCATTTTCAACACTGTTTGCAGTGTCTTCTCTCCTTCTTCTGTGCGGGATATCAGTTTTTACATTTCCCAATCTGTTTTGCACTTGAACATGGAACTGGCTGGCCGCACACAATAAATTAACTGATTGACTGGCTGCAGTCATGCGCACGCAGCAGAGCTAGCTCTCTGTTTGCCAACAGGTGACCTACTGCTTAATCAGAGCCCGGGAGGACCTAACATCTGCACTGCTGCTGGACCCTTGTGAGTGCCAGTACTCACCCTGTCTAGGGAGAAGCTCTGGTACTCCCGGAGAGAAAATTGAAAAGTGTCAGTACTCAGTACCAGTGAGCACCATCCCAATTAAACGCACGGCATAGAGCCATACCTATACAGGGAATCTAACTGGCCTGATCCTTCTAGACATGTAGATGCACAGATGCAGGTCCCGAAAACTCTAACCAGCCTGCACCTTTCAAAACATGTGGGTTTACAAATACAGTGACTCTTACCAGCCTATCCCTCCTAGTTATGCGGCCAATCAAATATAGACCATCTAACCAACTTGCCCCTTCCATAAATGTGGACATACAGAGACAGGAAATCTTACCAGCTCGTCCCTCCCATGCATGTTGAAATACTGTTACAATTCATCTTACCAGAGTGTCCTTCCCAGGCATGCAACCCACAAATACAGAGACTATATAACCCATCTGTCCATCTCAGGCAAGCGGCCATGCAGATGCTTGGAATCAAGCCAGCTGCCACTCCAGGCATGTAGCCCTAGAAATAAAGACGCCTCAAGGCAACGACCAGCCTGCTGCTTCCGCAAACATGTGAAATAAAGAAAAATATTCCCTCGGGCCTGTTTTCAGGAAAAAAGTGATCTAAATAGCATTGTGGACAATTTTAACATGACTCGATTAATGTGTAGTGTTTGTAGGATATAGAAATTCACACATCACGGTCACATATAAATAGATAACACGAAAGGCAATGGGCTCGATTCACAAAGGTAAAATGAGACGAAAGTCTAACTTTATGACTTTCGGGATTCACAAAGAGCATTTACTACTCGTAAATGCACTTTGTGAATACCAAAAGTCACAAAGTGCAACTTTTGTAATTAACAAGGGGCATTTACGAGTAGTAAATGCCCTTAGTTAATACCAAAAGTCGTAAAGTTAGACTTTCGTCTCATTTTACCTTTGTGAATCGGGCCCAATGTATTTGTAGTTATTCATAGCAAACACAGATTAATATGGCAACGGCTACTTAAGGTGCAAGCCACGCGTGACATCAAGGTGCACAGAAAAGGTGAATGAACAATACAGATAAAAGCACAAAATACAAAGAAAAAGAAATAAGAACAGAGTCATAGTTGAAAGCAATGTCCTCATATAAACGGCACATATTTGAGACTCAATTGTGGACGTTTCGACCTCAATATTTAAATCGATGAAACTGTCATCGCTAAAGAAACATTAGTACGCCATCATTTATATTTTAAATATGGAGGGGCAGATTTACAAGCCCCTTGCGTCACTTTTGCGTCATTTTTAACATGGGAAAAATGACGCAAAAGTGGCGCAAGGGGCTTGTAAATCTGCCCCTGAATTAGGAAGTCTTGCGCAAAAGTAAGGTTAGAGTAAGGCCTCAAGTGCAGGGCTGCATACGTCAACCCATCCCACCCAGAAGGAGCCTGTGAAAGGTCCGCCCTCTACTGCGTTCTGGTAGTAAACGAGGAGCTGTGGACTCGACGGGGAGGTTGCCGTCTAAAATGAGCACAGGAGACCGCCGCTCCAGACAGAAAGTTATTACGGATACAGGAAATATAAACAGCCTGCCCCATGATGCAGCCGTATCCATGTAGAGAACCTAACCAGCCTGTTCCTCCCAGGCGTGAGGCCATACCACTATAAGGATTAGTAACAACCTGTCTGTGCATGGCACACGGCCTTACAGAAACAAGGGCTTAAGGCAACAGCCAGCCTACCACTCCCAGGCATGAGGAATAAAGAGTAAAGGACTCAAATTCCCAACCTGTCTGCCTGTAGAAGGGAAGCGACCACACAGATACCAGGAAACAAACCAGCTTGTCTCTTCCAGGCAAGCGGCCGTACAAATATAGGGACTGAAAGCCATACAGATACTGGGACACCAAGCCAAAACGACCTGCACGTCCCTGGCAGGCGGGCATACAATTAATAGGAGGACTCTAACCAGCCTGTCCCACCCAGATATGCAACCGCACTTATACAGGGAATCGAACTAGGCTGCCACCAAACAAGCATATAGCTACAGAAACTAAAAGTGTCAACCATACTGCCCCTAGTCATGCAACCATACAGATACAGGAACCCAAAGCCCTGAAAGCCTGCCTTTCCAGGCATATGGTCATGCAGACACAGGGAAACCTACCGGCCTGTTCCTCCAGGGAATGCCACCATCAGTGGCGGCTCCTCCGCTAATGTGGAGGAGCGTGCCCCACTGCTTTTCACAGTGTAAAAAAAGGAAAAATAAAATGATAACTTGACGTAATGATCATTTTATTTTTTCCTGCTGCGGCGTATTGTAGGGGTGGGGCGGATCTGCTCTGCTCTCAGAGCAGGCGGGAGGAGTGGTGAGCACTCTGTGAGTGCTCAATGACTGATTGTCCCATGCGTACTTGGCATGTTCTCCACCCAGGCTGCATTACAGCCTGGGTGGAGAACTTGCCCAGCCTCCCATTCCCTGGCTGAGCACTGAACTATGACGCTCAGACCAATCACAACGCTGCATTGCAGAGTTGTGATTGGCTATGGAGAGCATGGGACCCCAGGTGCTTCCTGCTTCCTGTTTGCACAGAAAAAGCCAGGAAGAGGACAGAGGAGAGGCGGCAGCTGGCCAGCTGGTTGGCTGGCAGGTAAGTACATTTTTTTTTAACCCCACCCTCCTCCCCGCCACATTGTTGCTTCCCAGGAGCAGCCGCCACTGGCCACCATACTGGTACAAGGAATCTAATTTACCTTGACTCTCACAGCTATGTGGCCATACCTAGCCAGGGAATCTATCTAGCCTTCACCTGACAGGCATAGAGCCATAAATATTCTGGGAATCTAACCAGATTGGCCCTCTGAGACATGCAGCCTTACGGATGCAAGACATTTAACAAGCTGCCTGAGATATGGTCACATGAAGTCAATCATCATGTTTCTCAACGTGCGGCTCTCATACAGAAACAGCCTTACACTCAAGGGCATACAGCCACACAGACACAGGGATTCCAGCCATTCTACTCTCCTATGGATACAGATACATAGAGTCCAATAAGAGGCTCCATGAAAGGCATGTGAGCCATACAGACACAAGGGAATCAATGCCCCTCATGACCCTCAAAGACTACATACTGTATGTGAGTATATGTGTATGCTTATGGAATTTATATAGTGCAAACCTAATCAAAACGCAGCAGAATGCTGTACATGGTCACAGACAAGCAGAAAGTCAACAAGTAATAGGAGAGGAAGCTAGGTTATGGACAGTTGATGCATTGTGAAGTAGTGTTCTTTAAAGACTAGACTACGACTGCACGCTCTATGCCGGAATTCCCATCCACCTCTCCATCATCTCCAGACCATTGAGAACGCCACAGCCAGACTCATCTTGGAACTCCCACGGAGCACCCACATCACACCTCGCCTCAGAGAACTCCACTGTCTGCCAATACACAAACGCTGCCAATTCAAACTCCCCACACATGCATACAAGGCATTGCACAAAATAGAACCAGCTTATCTCAACTGCCACTTCCACTTCAACCATCAACCATCCCACCAGACACTTAGGCTCTGCCTCTTTCTCTCTCGCACACACCCCTCGGTGCACTAAAGGCAAGCTTGTCTGCGCAAGTCCGAGCCAGGACTTCACCTAGCGTCAGGGAACCTGGTCTGATCACACCTCAACGATAATCTGCAGCACTCTTTAGGCTACTAGACCCCAGATGCCGTTCCCCCAACTGCTGCGGTGCCTCACACCACGGTAGGAGCTTTTACATGCACCCGCTGCCGGTTCTCCAGCAGCCACCCTCCCACACCCCCACGCAAATAATAACAACGCCGTCGACACCCCCTCCCAACACACACGCCACACAAGCACCAACAGCGTCTACATTCCTACCCTACAACACATGCCACAGCAAACCCGCACAGCAACACTCACTTGCATACATGCTTTTCATCACACAGCAAATACACAACAGAAATATGGGACCTGCTGAATAGCGACGCACCCAACATCCTCTTTATTGGACCTGTCCCTTTTTTACTGGGTTATCCTCAAACTGTTTGCCTGCTTCCTCCTATTTTTCTGACCTATTTTTGTTGTTTTTGGGACTCTGGGCACTTTACCACTGCTAACCAGGCTTAAAGTGCCTATGCTTTCTGTCTAAATTGTATTGGCGATTGGTTTATCCATGATAGGCACATTTGATTCACTAGTAAGTCCCTAGCAAAGTGCACCAGGTGTGCCCAGGGCCTGTAAATCAAATGCTACTAGTGGGCCTACAGCACTGGTTGTGCCGCTCACATGAGTAGCCCTGTAAACATATCTCAGACCTGCCACTGCACTGTCTGTGTGTGCAGTTTTAAACTGCTATTTTGACCTAACAAGGGAACCCACTTGCCAGGCCCAAACCTGCCCTTTTACTACATGTAAGTCACCCATAAGGTAGGCCCAAGGCAGCCCCATGGGAATGGTGCTGTGTATTTAAAAGGTAGGACATGTACTGATGTGAATAGTGAAATACTGCTAATTTTGTTTTTCACTAGTGCAAGGACTGTCTCTCCCATAGGGTAACATGGGGATTGTCTTGAAATATATTTTAGGTGTAATTTCCCATTAGGAGCAGATAGAGATTTGGAGTTTGGGTGGGGGGGGGGTCTCTGAACTCACAATTTAAAAATACTTCTTTTGGTGAAGTTGGTTTTTAAACTGCAAGTTTGAAAATGCCACTTTTAGAAAGTGGGCATTTTCTTGCTTAACCATTCTGTGCCTCTGCCTGTCTGTAGACATGTCTGCGTTGGCTGACATTTTGGCTCTTGTGCATTCACTCTAGACAGTCAAACAAAGGGAACAGAGGTGCGCCTTGCATATCCTGACGGGCAGTCACCAGGCTGATAAGCCTTCGTGTGCTAGAGTGGTGGGAGGAGTTGTCACTGACACCTGACTATGGCTGTGCCTGTCCTTACACAAAGTTGTCTCCACCCCCTGTAGTGTGTATGGAGCCAGGTCAGGGAAAGGCAAGGTCTTTCTTGTGCACTACAAAGACTTCCCTTTGAAGTTTGCCTACTTCATAGTCAGAAAGGGGTATAAGTATTGGACCTCTGACACCCCAAAATCAGAACATTTCTGACTGAAGACATTCTGCCAGGAAGAAGAGCTGGATGCTGTAGGATGGACTGCCACTCTGCCTGTTGCTTTGTTGTGCTGGCCTGCTGCTTGCTGCTTCTGTTCCTGGGAGTGAAGGAACTGTACTTGGCTTTCTGTATCCTGCTTCCAAGAATCTCCAAGGGCTTGAGTTGAGCTTGCCTCCTGTTACGAAGTATCAGGGCCATTAAATACTTCATCTGCCAGTGCCTGGGCTCTTCTGCTGAGATTCATGACTTGCCAAGTGGTGCCAAATCCAGTTCCTGGGCCCTTGAAAGTGTAACATGGTGACCTTAAGGAGAAAATCCACACATCGACTACCAGTGCCTGTTTTATCATTGCTGCAAATGTCGACGCATCGCTTCTGCCTGCCCATAAGTGTGGTTCCCGCTTGAAGCATCGACCATGGCTTTCATCGCAGGCGCCAACTGGCCGTTGCAGCACATCAGAAGAATCACCACAGCATGAGCCTCAAGCCCCGTGTCACTGACGTCCGGGACACCTGCTCCGACTCTGACACAGGGCCTGCTTCGCAGCTGAGAAATCGACACAGCGACTGCATTGCTGATGTCGCATCAACACAGCGCATCTGGATTTTTGACGCGACATCCCTGGGTGCGATTCTTCATTGACCCTGCACCACAGTAAGGAACCGAGGCCGTTTGTCTGGAAACCGATGCATCACCTCCCCTGCCAGTAAGGAACTGACCCATCACCTCCCTTGCCAGTAAGGAACCGACGCATCACCACCCCTGCCTAGCAGTAATTAACCAACGCATCACTTCCCCTGCCAGTAAGGAACCGAGGCATCACCTCCCCTGCGTAGTAAGGAACCACTGCATTGCTTTGTTTTTCCAGTGCCTCACCTACCCTGCGCCTTGCACCGTCTTTGATTTTTTATGCATTTAACGTACTTTGTGCTAAAACTAACTCATCCATTTATTTCTATGGACTAAACTTGCTTAATCTTTTAAAAGTATATTTTGACTTGTCTATGTTGTATTTTTGTCGTTTTGGTCTTGTTTCGTTCAGATAAATTTTAGCTGTTTTCTAAACTGTGAACTCCTTTTGTAGTGTTTTCAGTGTGTTACTGTGTGTGTGTTTGTGTGTGTGTGTATGTGCATATACAAATACTTTACACGTTGCCTCTGAGACTCTGAGATAAGCCTGACTGTTCCTGCCAAGCTACCAAGGGGGTGAGCAGGGGTTATCATAGCTGTGTGACTCCCTTACCCAGACTAGAGTGAGGGTCCCTACTTGGACATGGTGCAAACCACTGCCAACTAGGGACCCCATTTCTAACACACAGTGTCAATAACAGAGACTTGGCTCAACCCCTCATCGGCTCCCGACATTGCCATAGCAGTAACAGCGGGCTACAAAATCGTTCGACAGGAACACCTTCACAAGCTAGGAGGACTCGCTATCATCTACAAGGAATCCATCAAATGCACAACATCCACAGAGAATGCCACCCCATTCATGGAACACCTGCACTTCAAGCTGCAAACCTCTGAAAACTTCACCCTGAAAGGAACCCTCATCTACCAACCACCTAGATAACAAGCCACCTTTACTAACCTCATCACCAACTTCGTTGCTCTACTCACCATCAACTCCATAGCCTACATTCTTCTCAGTTAACTCAGCTTTCACTTGGAAGACCGAAACGACCCCTGCTCCACAGCCCTTTTCAAAATCTTGAGCAACATTGGACTCACCCAGTTTGTCCATGAACCAAAACACTGCAGGACACACAAAGGACCTCATTTTCACCATAAGTGACAGCATCAAATACATCTCCACCTCACCGCTCACATGGACCAGCCACTCCATCCCCTACTTCCAAATCAACACACCTTAAGTCTTAACAACCCTACCAGGTTCAGCATTCCAAGTCGCAGTGGGGCAAATTCACAGAAGCAGACTGGCTTAGCAACCTTAGCATGGATCAACCTAGCCCCACAGACAACCTTGACAAGGACATCAACAACTTCAACAACTGGATCAACAACTGTGTGGACTCTCCCGCACTCATAAAACCCAACAAGCATAGTTTATCAAAAAAGCAGGCCAGCTGGTACACGAAAGACCTACGAGACACCAACCAACACTGTAAACAGCTACAAAGGAAATGGAGCGCTAGGCATGACACAATTCGACAGACCTACCTACAAGGCTGCACTCAGACGCTATCACCAGCAAGTAAGAGACACCAAGAAAAAAGCACTAGTGGACCGCATCGAAGGACTCCCCAAAAGCTTCAATGAGATCTTCTTCATTATTAAGGATTTCATCTCGCCCTCAGCTACTGTCAACAACATTGCTGCCTCCCAGCAACTGCGACAACCTATCCAACTTCTTCCACAACAAAATTGCAAACATCTACAGCAACTTCACACACCAAACCAACCCTAGAGAACTTGTTGCAAACCTACTCACCACCAACCAAGATGGTTACCCGACCAAATAGACAACCCTCACAAGAAACGACAGGCAGCAATCAAGCTGAACCATCTGCTCAGGGGCCCCAAAGGACCCATGCTGCGACTACATCTACAACCTGGGAACAACACCACCCTGACCCACATCAGCAACACCTCTATCACGCCACCACTTTCCTGGATGAATGGAAACTTGCAGAAATCACTGCCCTCCTGAAGAAGGCCAGAGTCGACCCAAATGAACTGAGCAACTACCGACCCATCTCCCCGCTCCCCTATCTAACCAAAGTGATTGAGAAGGGTATCAACAAGCAACTCAGAACTCACCTCAAACGTCACCATCTTCTAGGTAACACTCAATCGGGATTCAGAAAGAACCACTGCACCGAATCAGCACTCTTCGACCACCGAAGATATTTGGATCATCCTGGACTGAGAAAAAACAGCAGCTCCCGCTTTCTGCTCAACTTCTATGCGGCCTTCAATACTATCTCTCATAACACCCTCATCAAAAGATTCCACGAGATTAGCATACAAAGATCCACTCTCAAATGGATCTGTTACTTCCTCACGGGAAGAACCCAAAGGGTCAGGCTGCCACCTTTCACATCAGAGGCCAAGAAACTGATATGCGGAATCTCACAGAGATCATCCCTCAGCCCCACCCTTTTCAACATACACATGACACCGCTCGCCAACATCATCGATTCATCGATTACGCCAGTGACACCCAACTCATCCTCTCCCTGACAGACAAGACAACCACCACCAGAACCAACTTCACCAACTGCATGACCATGGTAGCAGCACAGATGTGAACCAACTGACTGCAGCTCAACTCCAAGAAGATGGAAGTACTGGTCTTCGGCATCAAGGCCTCCCCTTGGGACATGGTGGCCATTGAAGCTAGGGCCAACACCCACAGACTATGCAAGAAATCTATGTATCATCCTAGAAGACAAGCTCAACATGATGGCTCAAGTCAACGCAAGGTGCATCTCTTATTTTCACATGCTATGCATGCTATGAAAGATCTTCAAATGGTTGCCTCAGAACACTAGACCTACCTTCACACAAGCACTCATCAGCAGCAGACTGGACTATGACAACACTCTCTATGCCGTAATTTCCAAATAACTCTTACACAGAACATCCAGAACACTACTGCAAGGCTCATACTTGACCTCCCACACCGCTCCCACATAACACTGCACCTCAAGAAGCTTCTTTGGCTTCTTATTCACAACCGCAGCCAATTCAAACTTCTCACGCACACATACAAAGCCCTACACAACACAGGACCAGAATACCTGAACAGCCACAAATACTTTCCCTAACCCATCAGACACATATGCTCTGCCTCATTCTCACTTGCACATATTCCCCTCATCTGCAAAAGAAAAACTAGTTTTTCTTTTGCAGATGAGGGGAATATGTGCAAGTGAGAATGAGGCAGAGCATATGTGTCTGATGGGTTAGTGAAAGTGTTTGCGGCTGTTCAGGTATTCTGGTCCTGTGTTGTGTAGGGCTTTGTATGTGTGCGTGAGAAGTTTGAATTGGCTGTGGTTGTGAATAAGAAGCCAAAGAAGCTTCTTTCCCCTACCCTGTACCCAAGACTTAGAGCGACATCCCTCAACACATTAGAGCCTCATCCTCACTTCTTGAGTTCTGCAAGAAGCTGAAGACATGGCTCTTCTTATAAGCTCCCTAAGGACCACACACCTACACACATGCCCAAGCACCTGGATACTCTCTCGGATGATAGTGCACTATACAAATCAATATAACATAACATAACCCCTCGCATCTGCAAAAGCAGAACAAGAGCCCTAGCCTTTTTCTACCCTGCACCCAGAACTTGGAACGACCTCCCTCTACACATAAAAGCCTCCTCCCCTCTTCCGAAATTCCACAAGAAGCTGAAGATCTGGCTCTTCAACTAACACCCAGCAGATGACCTATACACCTGCTCTAGCACCTGGATACCCTTTGGGTAATAAGCTGCGCTTTACAAATCTAAATAACATGACAGAGGTGAGTCTTCAACTCTCCTATTGATTGCATCCATGTTATGCGATCCTGACAGGTATGGGAATGTTGTTCCAGATCCTCAGTGCACAGATGTAAAAGTTTGCTGTTTGTTTTCCCCCTTCTTAGTTTATATATCTGGCTGTCGGTGTGCCAAATACCACAAGAGATGGTGATTTTGCCTGCAAGATAACGGGGTTGATGGCTGTGATGGCTTTGTAAATCATGCAGTTGGTTTTGAAGATGGTGCGGGCCGGTAAGCAGAGCCAATAGATTTCCATCATGAGGGGGGTGATGTGATGATCATATATCTTCAAGCCCTAGTTGAGACACACTGCAGTGCATAGGATACCCTAGAGGGGTGCCAGGTTTGAATCTAGGAGGCCAGTATCACCATCCAGATGTGAGGGTACCAGGGCTTGAACAGTAGTCCTGAATGTGTTTTCTGGAAGAAACAATTTGACTTTCTTTCTGTGAGTGAGCTGGTACCATGCCGTCTTAGTTTCTTTGGGCAATGAGTTACTTGAGGATGAGGTTCATGTCCATGGTGAATCCAAGTGACTTGGCATTCAGTAAAAGTTGGGAGACAAAGCCATCAAGGTTATCAATGAGCTTGGCTTATACTCTATATTGTATTTGCAAACAACACAAATTCTGTCTTGGTTGGGATGAGCTTCAGGTAGGTGCTGGACATCCAGGTCTGGATGATGTGCAAGCAGTGTTTGAAGCATTGGATGTCTGAAGCAGGGGACACTTTCAAGTAGAGTTGTGTATCATTGGCATATCAGTGAATCTTGATGCAGCGACTGGATGTAAAAGTTTGACAGAAGACAGTATGGGACCCTGGGGGACGCCACAGGGTGTAGGAATCTTTTGTGAGCTGAAGGCCCATGGAAACAAACTGGTGTTGGTTGGTAAGGTAGGAGGAGACCCAGTGAAGGACATTACAGATGAATGCCATTCAAGACTCCAGGATGCGTAAGAGGGTGGAATGTGTGACAGTGTTGAAGCAGGTGAGAGGTCCACAAGTATCAGGAAACAGGGATCATCTTCACGTGTGGGTATCCTCTAAAATGTGTATGGTAGAAGTCTCCATGTTGCAGCATGATCGGAAACCAGACTAGTAGTCGTGCAGGAGATGGTTATCACTGATATGATCTTGGAGTTGAACATAGGGTGCTTTTTCAATGATCTTGTTGATGAATGGTAGATGAGTGATCGGACAGTAGTTGGCGAAGTCATCAGGGTCTAGTGTTACATACTAATAGAGGGAGCTGTGGTTCAAATCAGCCTGCTCTCTCAAATTTAGTGAGTCAACAGCTTGTCTCTGCAAGACATACTGTCATCCAGTAGCAAGAAATTTGGAGCCCCTTAGGGAGGCTCCTAACAGGCATTTATTTGATTTATTGCAGTTTTAAAGTGCAACCTTGGGCCAAGGGCATTAGAATGATTTACATGAGCACCAGATTGCATTACGCATTTTGTTTTAGTCACAAGGAGTCAAGTTACGGGCCAGATTTACAGTATGTTGAGCCGAGATCAGGACTCGTACCTGGTTCCCCAGTTCCAAACTTGGCAGCTGTGGCTGTTAGGCCACATTTCCCTCTATGCTCTAAGCCGGACGGGGTCACTCCACTTGGGGCTGTAACAAGGCTTGTATTATTTTTTTCCTATGTATCCAGTCAGAACATTAATTTTTCTGTCAGACTGCTCCTCTGCTTCACTAACTAACGATATTTAGCTAATATCAGCTTTTTGCACCACCAGACCTCCATGTGTTTTAAAACGGTTCCTGGTCCTGTGCTAAAAAAAAAAAAAGCAGTGGAAGATATGAAAAGGCAATTAGGATTTTCAATGTTGAGATCTCGTCTACAAAGTCCGAAAAAATACTCCAATCATTTCAATGCTGAAAATCAGCTTTTGAATTTAAAGTGCTTAAATGACCCTATATTTAAAGTAGGCAGATGTGAAATTTAAATTATGCCAATGTAATTTCCTGAAATTCATGTACAGGTGGTTATGTGAAATTCATTATATTATGCCAGTATGCCATGTTACATAGTTGCTCCACCGTCCATGGCAAAATTCTAACCTTGGAGCAATGTAAACAATTAGAACACGAGTGGTTGTTGTTCGCGGCACTTGTGTTTTGCACACTTTTTTCATGCGCTTTGTCCTCGCATCAAAAATGAATGCAAGGACATGGTTTGTTTGTTCTAAAATATATAGCTAAATGCCAGATTTGCATTATGTCTAATTTCGCCTAATTTTGCCTATTTGTCCAAACATTTCACGTAATTCCTTGAAAGCTAACTACTCTAATTTCCCACACCCTGAATTTAAACCTGTGCTAAAAATTAGCCCTGGAGAAACCCATGCTACACTACTTATGTGATTGGATCCATTTTACAATAATTATCAATACAAAGCATGTTCTGCTTTGTTAGACAACTTTCTCCATCTAAATCCAGGGAAAACAGAGATCACTCTGTTTGGGAAAGCCCAAGATCTGTGGACTCCGGATTGGTGGCCACCAGAGTTAGGCAAGGCCCCCACGCCTAGTAAGGTAGCAAAAAACCTCAGAGTCAAGGTAGATCAGGAACCCAATATGACAGAACAAGTTCTATCTACCACTAGTACTTGTTTTTCCATGTTACGTCTAGTAAAGAAAGCCCTGCCATTTCTTCTTTTGACAGCCAGAAATACCTTGGTACAGGCCCTTGTTGTAAATCGGCTGGATTACGGAAACGCATTACTGGCTTCTGTCAATGAGTCACTTCTGTCTAAACTTCAAATAGTGCAAAATAAGGCAGCACGGCTGATCTGCAAATGGCCTCCTAGAACGCCCTTACTCCTCTTCTACAATCTTTACATTGGCTGCCAGTAAAGAAAAGAATAGTTTTTTAAATAAACTGCTTAACCTATGAAGCTCGGCAGGGGAAAGGGTCCCAGTACCTTTGTCATAAGCTTAAGCCCTATCACTCCACAAGGAATTTGCGTTCCAGTGATAAGGAGCTTCTAGTGGTCCCACGCATTCGCCGACCTAGATGTGGTGGTAGAGCCTTCTCCTATTTGGCTCCCACTTTCTGGAATAAACTGCCTTTTTTTGTCCGAACTTGTCCTGACTACAGCAAGTTCAGGAAAGCATTAAAAACGGCACTGTTCTAACACTTACGTTACGTTTTTGGGTTGACCGCGCGCCAAGATACCCCGGTTGGGGTGATTCGTGGGCAATATCAAATTTTATTTTATTGTATATTCTGATACTGACTGCTTCCTGAACCTGTATAAATCTCTACAAACATGAAGGATGTGTAATCAAACCCCTACCTTTTTAAAGATGCGTGTAGTTTTCCAGTTTTACTGTTAGATTATCAAAGTCTATGCTTTCACATTGTACTTTTTTGCATTCTCAATTTTCTATGATGAGGCACATTCGGTTTATGCCATAAAATTGATCTTTCTATCCCTTAAACCGATAGAGCCCAAGGACTGAATGGGCATGCAGAACAAACTCGCTCAGCATCAGTTAGCAGGCAGGCCATGGTCTAGAGAGATATCACTGCCTCAAAAAGTACTTTAGACTCAAGTCTGCCGTAGTGCTTGGTGGCTTACAATTGGGGAAAAAAGCAAACATGCACAAAGGGTATATGGGTTTCCTCATATCTCGGGTCTAGGAAGAGCTCAGTTTTGTACTGGGGATGCCAGCATCCTGCGTTGATTTTGTCAAGATAGTATATTTTTGTTTGCAAGAACTAACCCTTGCATAGTGGTCGTTAGCTCTCCTTTCATATTTTCAATTGGTATCAAGGGATGTCGTGCATGTACGTTGTTGTCAGCTACAGTCAGTGGCATGACGTCACTCATAAAAAGCACACCCCATATGCTCATATTCTAAAGAAAAACACTGTGCACGTGCATATCATCCCACTTTATAACGATGGAATACGTTTAAGTCACCTGTTATTCTCATGATTTCATTCGATGTATGACATAACATTGTGTTTTCTTTCAAATTCACCATGTGCTTCGAATTTGTCTTATCAAGCACATTTTAAGCTGATGCTTTGCCCTTTGACTCGCTGTTTGCTAGTAGTTTTTGGGCCATGCCGGCATGCCTGATTTTTTACTCCCGTTTTGTATTTTTAGCGTCTAGTTTATCATCCTTGCGTTGACTTGCTGTTTGCTTGGAGCTTTTTGGCCCTGTCCGGCTTAGTGGCTCTTTTTTGCCCAGTTTCATCTTTCTAGCATCTAGTACAGTGTTCTCCTTATTGTACTCGTCCGCTGTCACAGAGCTGAGGTTGAGTTTCACGTGTTGTACTTATCTCATCTTACTAGAGGATTCCCGCATCCACTTGCGCCAACCTTCCTTCTGTCGTGCAACCTGGAGTCATGGAGGACAAGCTACTAAAATGCATATACTCGCTGATTGGGTCTTATACTAATTCACCACTAATCCTCTTTGGGTTCTGGAGTAGCGTGCAACTCACCGAAAAGCGCTTTGACGCCTCAGTAGTAAGTGCTATATAAATGCTATTACAATTATCTTGAATTGTTTATTCTTGCCTTCCTAGGCAGGGCCGGCCTTAGCGCTGTTGGCGCCCGGTGAGACAATCTTTTTTGACGCCACCCACTCCCAGTGATATCCTCCACGGATTCCCTCACTACCACCCTCCAACTGTGCCCCTCATTTCTCCATAGCTCCTCTCTCACATGATCTAAATTTGCTTTATAGTGCTACACATACCCGTGTACGGTGTCAGAGCACTTTACATCACACACACATACAGAGAGATAATGAATTATACATGTGTAAATCAGTCTATAGGAAATGTTACATAAGGCAATGAGGATTACAAGGTGTAGGAATCACATATCATCCATACTAGTAGGCAGAATATTTTTAAGAATGTTTGGTCTGGACTATCACAAACTCAGGATTAACAAGCATTGGCATAGCCAATAGGTCTCGCCTTTGGGACCTTATAAGTGTTTAGCCAGAGATATTGACTTTGCCTATGTCTTTAAGCTGTGCTGTACAGAAGTCTGCAGCATGCTGAAAAGTTATAATAAAGAAGTGTCAGAAGCATTTTTGTTACCTTATATATGACCAAGAGAGCATTATGTACAACTGATCGACCATATTAAAAAAGTATTAACAATAAATAATGTCTTTGAACTTTTTTTGTTCTTCCAATGCTGGCAACTTCTATCTGCCTGTCCCAATGGTTGCTTGTTATGGTTTTTTTTGTTATGGGGGGGCATAAATAACAGGAGGGTGAAGGTTGGGAAATAGTACCTGTATAACAGTCAGTGAGAGAGTCAGTCAGTTAGTCAGTCAGTGAGAGAGAGAGAGAGTTAGTCAGTCAGTCAGTGAGAGAGCCAGTCAGTCAGTGAGAGAGTGAGAGTCAGTCAGTTAGTGAGAGAGAGAGTGAGAGAGTCAGTCAGTCAGTGAGAGAGAGAGTGAGAGAGTCAGTCAGTCAGTGAGAGAGAGAGTGAGAATGTCAGTCAGTCAGTCAGTCAGTGAGAGAGTCAGTCAGTCAGTGAGAGAGAGTGAGAGATTCAGTCAGTGAGAGAGAGTGAGAGAGTCAGTCAGTGAGAGAGAGTGAGAGAGTCAGTCAGTGAGCGAGAGAGTCAGTCAGTGAGAGAGAGAGAGTCAGAGAGTCAGTCAGAGAGAGAGTCAGAGAGTCAGTCAGTGAGAGAGAGAGTCAGAGAGTCAGTCAGTGAGAGAGTCAGTCAGTGAGAGAGAGAGAGAGTGAGAGTCAGTCAGTCAGTGAGAGAGTCAGTCATCAGTGAAAGAGTCAGTCAGTCAGTGAGAGAGAGAGTCAGTCAGTCAGTTAGTGAGAGAGAGAGAGTCAGTTAGTGAGTCAGTCAGTCAGTGAGAGAGTCAGTCAGTCAGTCAGTGAGAGAGTCAGTCAGTCAGTGAGAGAGAGAGTGAGAGTCAGACAGTCAGTCAGTCAGTGAGAGAGGTAGTCAGTCAGTCAGTGAGAGAGTCAATCAGTCAGTCAGTGAGAGATAGAGTGAGAGAGAGTCAGTCAGTCATTCAGTGAGAGAGAGAGTTAGAGAGTCAGTCAGTGAGAGAGCCAGTCAGTCAGTGAGAGAGTCAGTCAGTTAGTGAGAGAGAGAGTGAGAGAGTCAGTCAGTCAGTGAGAGAGAGAGTGAGAGAGTCAGTCAGTGAGTGAGAGAGAGAGTGAGAATGTCAGTCAGTCAGTCAGTCAGTGAGAGAGTCAGTCAGTCAGTGAGAGAGAGTGAGAGAGTCAGTCAGTGAGAGAGAGTGAGAGAGTCAGTCAGTGAGCGAGAGAGTCAGTCAGTGAGAGAGAGAGAGTCAGAGAGTCAGTCAGAGAGAGAGTCAGAGAGTCAGTCAGTGAGAGAGTCAGTCAGTGAGAGAGAGAGTCAGAGAGTCAGTCAGTCAGTCAGTCAGTGAGAGAGTCAGTCAGTCAGTGAGAGAGTCAGTCAGTCAGTGAGAGAGAGAGTCAGTCAGTTAGTCAGTCAGTCAGTTAGTGAGAGAGTGAGAGAGTCAGTTAGTGAGTCAGTCAGTCAGTGAGAGAGTCAGTCAGTCAGTCAGTGAGAGAGTCAGTCAGTGAGAGAGAGTGAGAGTCAGACAGTCAGTCAGTCAGTGAGAGAGGTAGTCAGTCAGTCAGTGAGAGAGTCAGTCAGTCAGTCAGTGAGAGAGAGAGTGAGAGAGAGTCAGTCAGTCAGTGAGAGAGAGAGTTAGAGAGTCAGTCAGTGAGAGAGAGAGTCAGTCAGTGAGAGAGAGAGTCAGAGAGTCAGTCAGTGAGAGAGAGAGAGTCAGAGAGTCAGTCAGTGAGAGAGTCAGTCAGTGAGACAGAGAGTGAGAGAGTCAGTCAGTCAGTCAGTGAGAGAGTCAGTCAGTCAGTCAGTCAGTGAGAGAGTCAGTCAGTGAGAGAGAGTCAGTCAGTCAGTCAGTGAGAGAGTGAGAGAGTCAGTTAGTCAGTGAGTCAGTCAGTCAGTCAGTGAGAGAGTCAGTCACTCAGTGAGAGAGTCAGTCAGTCAGTGAGAGAGAGAGTGAGAGTCAGTCAGTGAGAGTGGTAGTCAGTCAGTCAGTGAGAGAGTCAGTCAGTCAGTCAGTGAGAGAGAGTGAGAGAGAGTCAGTCAGTCAGTGAGAGAGAGAGTTAGAGAGTCAGTCAGTCAGTGAGAGAGAGAGTTAGTCAGTGAGTCAGTGAGTCAGTCAGTCAGTGAGAGAGTCAGTCAGTGAGAGAGTCAGTCAGTGAGAGAGAGTGAGTGAGAGAGTCATTCAGTCAGTTAGAATCAGTGAGAGTCAGTCAGTCAGTCAGTGAAACAGTGAGAGAGTCAGTCAGTCAGTCAGTGAGAGAGATTGAGAGAGTCAGTCAGTCAGTGAGAGAGTCAGTCAGTCAGTGAGAGAGAGAGTGAGAGTCAGTCAGTCAGTGAAAGAGAGAGAGTGAGTGAGTGAGTGAGTCAGTCAGTCAGTCAGTGAGAGAGAGTCAGTCAGTCAGTTAGTGAGTCAGTCAGTCAGTGAGAGAGTCAGTCAGTCAGTCAGAGAGTCAGTCAGTCAGAGAGTCAGTGAGAGTTAGTCAGTCAGTCAGTGAGAGAGTCAGTCAGTGAGAGAGAGTGAGAGTCAGTCAGTGAGCGAGAGAGTGAGTGAGTCAGTCAGTCAGTGTGAGAGTCAGTCAGTCAGTGAGAGAGTAAGTCAGTCAGTTAGTCAGTCAGTAAGTCAGTGAGCGAGTCAGTCAGAGAGAGAGAGTGAGAGCGTCAGTCAGTCAGCCAGAGAGTCAGTGAGAGAGTGAGAGTCAGTCAGTGAGAGAGATATTGAGAAAGTGAGTCAGTCAGTCAGTGAGAGAGTCATTCAGTTAGTCAGTCAGTGAGAGAGAGTGAGAGAGAGAGTCAGTCAGTCAGTCAGTGAGAGAGTCAGTCAGTCAGTGACAGAGAGAGTCAGTCAGTTAGTCAGTCAGTCAGTTAGTGAGAGAGTGAGAGAGTCAGTTAGTCAGTCAGTGAGTCAGTCAGTGAGTGAGAGAGTCAGCCAGTCAGTCAGTGAGAGTCAGTGAGAGAGAGAGAGAGTGAGAGAGAGTCAGTCAGTCAGTCAGTGGGAGAGGTAGTCAGTCAGTCGTTTCAATGGGATTCAAAGCGTAAGGTCCCAGTACAGGGGTCGTGTCTTTTCTGGCGATCCTGAAAGGCTGGACAGCCCCGGTGCTTGGGGGGGTCAGGGGACATGCTGTCAACAGATGCTACGGCTGCAGAGACATGCGCTGTGCGGGTTTGCCATCGCTGCAGGGGGGGCTGCACAGAAATGTTGGACGCGAAGGCTTGGTGGAGCCCATGGCGTATTGGGGGGCTTGGGGGAGGGGGGCATTTAAAGCCCCATTTCTTAGGCTCGCCCTTTGAGCTTATAGCTCTGAACCGGCTGGGCCTGTGTTGCTCTTGTAGCCCGGGGCCGTGTGCTCATCTGCAGCCCCCCCCGCCGGTGTGGATAAAGACATTGATCGTACACTCAAACAGTGCAATCAATATACACACTCATGCGAGCCCCTCCCTGCTGCCCTCCCCTGCCCCCCCCCCCGGGGTCGGGAGATTAGCAGTCAGTAACTCCTGTGGTTCCGTTTGCCAAGCCTGATAAGCAGCGCAGGGGGTTAATTAGGCTTATATGCATTTACATCTTAATGCTACTTATTTTCAATTTAAAGACAGATTTAAAAACAACCACAGTGAAATATAAACAAAGAAAATGCAAATAAATGCACAACAGAATTCGACCCCGTTTAACAAGACACGCAAGGAAAGACACATATTAATAGTAACTTGTTCTTCTATCGCGATAACTTCTGCTATGGTAAAAAGATACAGAAATCATTATGGTGGACCACGCTTGTTGTTTAAAAACAGCGCCCCATTCAAATTTTCTGCAGAAAATCGAGTTAATCGACATCGACGTTAACACGGTATTTGAGGAAACATTGTGAATTGAACAATCGCTGTTGAAATCTGTCTGCTACCTGCTGCCACAGGCTCATCCCGCAACTCCGCATTTCATCCTGCCGACGTCTATCCATTGAGGTTTGGGAAATAGTAACTTATCAACTCAGATGGAACTGGGCTGCTATGTCAGTCAGTGAGGAAACCTAGGTTTTCTGTACCAGCAGGTAGACCCGTTGGCATTATGGGAGATCAAGGATGTCCGTGGTAATCAAGGGGAGAGGATGAGCCCTTACGGCCAGAGCTGCCGACTTTGGAGCTGGGGAACCAGGTTCGAGCCTCGGTGTCCGCTCAGCATCCTGTGATTCAGGGCAAATCACCTAATCTCCCCGTGCCTACCAAAATGAATGTGTCCTTGTGTAACGTAACTGATGCTCATATAAAGCGCCCCAATACCTTCGAGTAGAGTTCGCGCTATATAAATCTGCAAAAAGGGGGGGAAAAAGTCAGGGAGGACGGTGTACCGATCTGGACGGACTGTGCCAATTCAAGAGACCTGGACTGTGTGTGCCAATCGGGGAGAGAGACAGGGATCTCTCTGCCAAGCAGTGAGACTCATGAGAGTTCAGGAAGATGGAGCTCTGGACTGACCGCCTACCCGCGAGGCTCAGGTGAAATCAGGGCTTACGAGGCTGTTTGTGCTGATATCCCAGGAGCCCCCACCTCCTGTGAGGTCACGGTGCCCTTATAACACGTAGTTCACGATCAGACCCCTGCTGCTTTTATGCTTCAGTGTGCCTCTGCCCCCATGTGGGGTGGTTTAGATCCTCGTGACGGAATGCCACCCTCACATTTGATATGCTCTTATGCTAGAGAGGAGACACGCCGTCACCGAAGCCTCAAGTGAGCCCGCGAGTGGTGCGCGCGCGCGCACTGCAAAAAATTTAAGGAATGCAGCAGGCACAGTGCGGTGCTGCTGCTCGCTCCTGAGCTCCCTAGGCCAGGGGAGAGAGAAGGCGGGACATGCACCCGCCTTTGGCCAATTGTGTGCTGTCTTTCTTAGAAAGACGCACGCAAAGGCCAATAGCGTGTGAGCAAAAAAAAAAACACAAGCACGAGCGTGTGGTCCGAGTTGGAAGTCCTTACTAGAAGCCTCGCAGAGCAGCGCATGCGCGCTGGCTCAGGCAAGAACTAAAAACGTACCACAGTGGTTGGGGTTGGCTTTACTAATAATGTAGTTTAACCAAACAAACCCTTTTTAGCAACATTAGGAAAAAAATAAAAGACTGGGGTAAAAACAGAACACTCTAACCTATACCATGGAGTTTGTATGCAGCTCTTTGATGATAGTTCATAGGTCACTGTGCTATATTCGGATTGTAATTTGTGAACTGCAAGTAACATAAGGAGGTCTGTGACAAAAGCAACCCACTGATCTATCCACACAAAATACAGTTCTGTGAGCTGCCAGGTACACATTTTTGCAGCACGCATATAAATCCTCTGTGCTACTTTATGATGAGTCTGAAACTGCCACTAGACAATACTCTGATCTCTCTTCAGCAGTAACATTAATCTGCAGTTATCTTGACATTTTTATTGTTGCCTTGAAAACTGCGGGACACAAAAGGAACTATGCAGCAGGTGCTTTTAAACCCCAAAATAATTTTTAAACACAGCATCCCCACACCTTAGCTCCAGGTGCAGCTGCCCCGGTTGCACTGCCCTTAAGCTGGCCCTGTTCCTAGATCCTAAAGATTAGTTGACTAGGAGACTGTCGGCTTCAAATCAACATTTTCATTTCTGGTGGCAAAGGGCTCGTTTTCCATTCTGCTCCAATGTATATTTAACAAAGTCTTGAAGCAGAAAGCATAGTATCAGAGGGCCCACATCTGTTAGGCACAGACCCGCCACTAGATATCAAGGCATGCACACTTGCTACCTACCAACAATTGCATCATAGTTTGCAGTCCAACATCTCTTCCAGTATATAGGCACAATTTGGCTAACACTTCACTGGACTGGTGAGCCACAGCTGTCCCATGTTCTTATGGGCAATATGTTATTTAAGCTAAGGAGTTCCATCAGGAATTCAGGTGCCCACATTTATTGCAGGAAAGGAACCACCAGGAAAATCTTAAATCCACCTGGAAAATGGAACAGAGATAACATCGGAAAGATTCAGCCGCAAGTCATTCACTTAGAGGGACATGTCCAACATGCCACTGATTCAGGCCAAGCCTTAGTCTCTGTGGCCTATCAGAAATTCTGGAACAACGAGATCCAATTGACTTGCAACGTCTACATCTGACCTATCCAAGAGATGCATTGGCAGCTTTAGTGGCTCCTTTGTTATGCTATGGTTTGTACAATTGTTTTTAAAAGAGATTCCTAAGCCAACGTTTCGCGTGGTGTTATTCAGAAAAAAGTATAAAGCTAGGAAGATAACAAAAGCGCAAGTTATCAACCAAGTGGTGAATTTGCTGAATTTTTCTTAATTTGTGATAGTTGGATGCCTTCCTTCAGAACCAAAAGAATTGTGGTCAGTACCTCAAAACATAGAATCTCAGCAACCTCCATCCTAGCGTGGCGAAATAGTGCTTAAGAAGGTGGAAATATCAATTGTTGGATGACCTGAGAGTATCTATATATAACAAACTTTGGACTTTGGTTGGCGGAAACTAGAGAAAATTTACGGAACATTATCTGTGTCACACACTTGAAGAGCATTCTTTTCCTACGGTAGCCATTGAATGGATGTTCAGGTTATTTGGTCATTCAGTGGCGTAGCTAGGACTACTGGCATCCAGGGCATCCCCTAAGTTTTCTGCCAGGTGCAGGCAAGAGGGGGGGTGGCAGCTGTCGTATGACTTGTTCCGGGGGGTGAGGTAATGGCAGTCAACAGGCAACTTGTTCTCGGGGGCGGGCGGATGGTGGCAGTAGACAGACACAACTTGCTCACCTCTGCTGCCCACAAAAAGTGTGCCGCCCAGGGCAGACGCCCCTCCCGCTACGCCGCTGTGGTCAGTAGTTTATAAACACAATAATAATGGGATTTTCAAAAAGCTGAAGCCGGTCGAGCTCTGCCTGAAGGCAAAACATAAATGCTATCGAACTTTTTTTGCCTCAATCAGTCAAAAACGTTTGCTACAGTAATTCAAGAGACAGAAGAAGCAAAAGAAAATATGCGTTACGCTGTCATAGTTGGTAGAAGCAGCTGTGAAGAATGCTCAGCCCTGAACGTCTACCAAGTGACCATAGGTACCAGCCTTTCCAATGTGCTGAGGACAGGTGCCACCGACTGCACTGCAAAAAGAACAGATGGTGGACGGAATGCTGAACAACGCAAACATCCATCCCCAGTCAACAGATCTGAGTTTAATCCATTGTTTTTTACCGACTGTGGCAAATGAGTAGTAGTCAGAACAGGGTGACATGGATGTCAATTCACCAAAATGCCATGGGTAGCGGAAGTGACATCATATGCCTTTTGACCTTCACTTTCACTCACACACACACACATCCTTACACATACACACATTCACTTATACACCCACTTTCTCTCACATAAACACACTCTCACTACAAGCATGCACACAATACATATTTAAAAGCATTTCTTACTTGCCTCAGCTGCCAGTTAGGGTCACATTCCAGCTAATTTGACTCCATTTTTGATTACAGTAATAGAGAATGCTATGATATTACTCAATATTAGTGTAACACAAAATGGACAGAAAACTAGGAAATGGAGCCCCAACTGACGTCCATAAGGACGAGCTCCACCTGTGTCCCTGGCACTGAGTTTGCCATCTCGTAGGCCAGCGGTCGCAATGACAGTGCCAGGGGTCGCATGGGGAAAGCCAGAGGTCGCAGCTGCGTCCCATGGTGACCCCTCGATGACGCCCATGTAGGACGAGTTATCAGTACCCTACTCTTACTTGGACTGAATTTCAAGAACCTGGTGGACATTCTCCTGTTCGCAGAAATGCATGAATTGAGAGTTAAGCATGATACCTTCCATGTCGCTCCTGCCGAACATGCTTTACGTGTTGCTCACAAATGTCAAAAAATGCATTCCATGCTGGTGTTAATGTTTTGCTAGCGGGCGCATGTTGAGGTTAAACAAAACAGGACGATGGCTGAGTCACTGGTATAGAAAAAAACCTGCTGGAGAACCAGCAACTCAAGCAAAGCACGTCACTTCTCAAACAGAAGATGTCTTCCGATTCACTGCTCACCCTCCAAGGCTCATCATGTTATGTGCGAGCCATTTCCAGTAATAACTCTTGGGGTTGGGGAGGGGCAACAGCGTCCTCTGCTCTTATGAATAATTTAGCGGCCCAATTTTTCTTTCTTTTCGTGAACGAAAATAATTAATAATTGACCACTTCCCCTTTTAATCTAGTTACCAACCCCTCCCCTCGAATGCCCAGATGTTTAAGGCCTAGACTTCTGCCAAATAAGATGAACGTCAAAATGTGAAAGGGTATAGATGTCCAACAAACAGAGACAAGGCCAGCTTAGAAAGCAGTTGCAAGTCGTGGGAAAGCAGTAAACATTTCCACAATCCAAAAGTCTACAAATCTTTTTTAATGATCAAAGGCAGGGCCCGACAGCAACCCAAAATCAATCTAGATAGAAATGTAGGTCACAACTAGAATGGGTGGCTTGTTTGGGTCTTAGCAGCCCATCTTTCTGTGAAAGCAGTCCCCAGGCCTGCAGCCTACTGGGGAAATGCCAGAGTTGCAGAATGGCCAGTTTGGCCTGACCAAGGGCTGACTCTTCTCTTAAGAATCAGGATATAGGTCTATGGCTAAAAAAGTGTGACATGTGACTGGCTCTACCTCGGCCCTGTGCCTGGTAGAAAATGTCCCATTTTTAAAATACTTCTTGTGGGTATTCTGAAAGCTTCCCTTGGAATGCATTCCACCCATTGCTTACCATTGGCTTTGTGGTTTGTAAGCCACATTTTCTGAGTTTCTATTTGCTGGCTTTATCTCTTTTACACTTTCCAGTATATCTTCGTCCCTCCCTTGCAGCAAAGCTTGTTCACCATTGCTCCTTGCATTCTTCCACGAGTTCTCTTTTTCTGTAAACAGGCCTTTAAAATGTTGTTTTGTCACATTTGCAGTGCGTTCAGACAGTGGTCAAATGCCAGGCTCTGTCTTCCAAGGGAGCGTGGTGTCTAATTTTCTTTCTCTGAATTCATAGTGAGAGGATTTATGTGACGATCTTGCTGGGTACTGGGAAGAAAATATTTTTTTCTAACCCACAACAAAATTTAAATGTCTGTAAATGAACTGTGCAAATATTTCAAAATATATCAGAATTAGGAAAGCACATATAAAGCACATTTTTTGTAATTCAGAAATGTGGTGGAAATAAATGTTTTAATACAATCAAAACAAATCAGTACACAAGGTGATACCATTTATACATTATCGTTTGTGTGCTGTATAGTTTTATCAGTAAAACTGTTTGTGCAAATGTAATGCTCATTTCCATTGAAAATGTGTCTATAATGGCAATGCGCTAACACACCATGCATACTTCACTCTAAGCCACTCCACTCTACGCCACTCTACCCCACTCCACTCTATCCCACTCCACCCTATCCCACTCCACTCTATGGCACTTCACTCCACTGTACAACACTCTACTCCACTCGACAACACATCACCCTATAACACAACACTACACCACACTCCATTCCATGACACTTCACTCCACTTTTCGCCACTCTACTCCACTCCACTCTATGATACTCCACAACACTCTATGCCACTCTACTCCATTCTAAGACAATCAATGCCACTTTACTCCACTCTACATCACTCCATGGTATGCCACTCAACTCTATGACACTTTACTGCACTCTACACTACACTATGACACTCCACTTACTCTATGGCACTCCACTCTGTCACTCCACTCTACAACACTTTACTCCACTGTATGCCCCTCAAATATATGCCCCTCCACTCTATGACACGCTCCTTTGTACAACTCTACTCCACTCTACGCCACTCTACCCCACTCCACTCTATGGCACTCTGCTCCACTCTACTCCACTCCATTCTATGACACTCTACTCCACCCTTTGACACTATATGCCACTCCACTCTGCCACTTCACTCTAGGCCACTCTTACGACTCTAATCCACTCTACGCCACTCCACTCCACTCTATGATTCTACTCCAGTCTATGACTCTGCTCCACTCTACGCCACTCCACTTTCCAACACTGTATTCCAATCTCCGTCCCTCCACTCTACTCTGCTTGACTCCACTCGACGACACTCAACTCTACAAAACTCTAATCCACTCTTTGCCACACTACTCCTTTCTTCACCAGCCCACACGGACACTCCATGCCACTGTCCTCTATGCCACAAAGTCTTATCCATGCTGAACAGATGCCACTCTAGTGTACAACATGGCTAAAACACATTGACAAAGCCAATCGCTCTTCCATAGGTGAGACCTATTGGCTTTGCCAATGCTTGTTCTTAAATATAAATTATCCTGTGCTATTTTCCGCAACCAAGTAATGGTGAATTTGAACTTCAGACTAAAAACTAACACAGCAGTTCATGTACCTATAAAATCCTCGAGTAAGAGATATGCAGAACACCCAGGTCTAGCTACACTCTTGAATTATACTTAATTAGACATGTTTCTTTAGCAATCTCTTTTCTGGTGATGTTGCTGATAAATCGTTATGAAATGTTTAGAGGTACAACTAAAATTTGGCTGTAAAAAAAATCACTGTTGCCCAAAATCTCACTCAAGTGGCTCACAATACCATCTCCTCTTAAAGAAATTGAAATCTGAGGTATGCTAATTACGACGAGTCCCAGTAGGACTGAGAAGGTCAATGCAAGAAGAAAATTGAGTCCTTAATATGCAGTAACAGAAGTGGGAACTAACTAAAGATGTAAGGTGAAAGGGAAAGGGAGATGGAAGAGTGGAGGCTGAGTAAACATATAGTAGAAATAGAAAAGCAGAACATACAGGATAAGGACACACCTCACTTAGAACAGGAAGTAGAAACCCTGTTAACATTAAACAAACTGTTTAGGGTCAAAACATATGTAGCATAAATAGGAATTACAATTCAAGCTATATTAAACAGAGTTTGGCGATGGAGGCTAACTAACAATATAATAAATACATGAATGAAATAGAGGCATGTTATACATTAAAACATTGATACTCAAAGTACGGCCCGGGGGCCGCATGTGGCCCCCTGGTCCACTGCAGCACTGGGCTGCTGTTTACTTGACTCAGCACTAAACCTTACAAAATGCAGGCAAGTATTTGTTTAAAGGTTAATTGATGTTAAAGAAACAAGTAACTAGGGAATCCTGCACCGTTTAACCTTAGCAACACCTTTAAGACATTTTGCAGCAAAAGGGTAAAAATATGACAGTCTCTTCAAAATTGTATTTCATTAACATGCATAACCGTTTCACTTTAGTACATCAGATTATATCAGTGCATTGAGAATTTTTATTTTAAAGGGATAGTTTTCAAACATGTATTTAGAAACAGTAATTCCCCACCCCCACCCTGGCAACAATGCCAATAGTGAAATAAGAGGTAAATCAGTTGTTATGTGCAGTCGTTGGGTGGGCTTGGTTACTACTATACATGAACAACATTATACTTTATTAAATCAAACATAGGAAAAGGTTTAGTACAGTACACATCCTTAAGTCATGTATTTCGAGGCGCTCTTACATATGATACCAAAAAAACAGGGAAAGTGAAATAAAACAATTACCCAGGATCACACAATTTGGTAAAGTGGGGAAGCCGGGATTAATCCCAGGTTTCCTGATTTCTCATTGTGCAATTCAGCCACTAGCTATATATGCTTCACTTCCCCTACACCCACCTTACCTACAAATTACCCCCCCCCCCTCCCCCCGCCCTCTCCGACAGTCACTGCTGGCATCAGTGCGGCCCTCTGTCACATCACAGACCAAACTTTTTGGCCCCTGGGAAAATGTTTGTGAGTACCCATGCATTAAAAGGAGTCGGGAACTGGAGGGATTAATCAACATGTTATATAAAAAATAAGTGCTGTAAACATTAGACAGGAAGAAGATGCAGCATAAACGTGTTATAGAGTCAGAAATCGTTGCGTCCCGAGGCAGGAAAAGTGCCCAACTAACGTAATAACAAATCAAAATAAAGAAAGCCCAGTAAACTAACAGAAACAGGAAAATAGACCCTTAAATATAAAACAGAAACAAAAAGTCAAGCACTTATTAACACACAGGTTCTCTGTAAACATTAACTAGAAATAGGAAGCCATAACTGTGTCAGCATTAAATCCAGATAGAGACCCAAAGGATATCCAGCAGAAACACAATTTTGGGGTTCTATAAATTTTAAACAGGGAAAATGAGTGAAGGCCATGTAAATATGAAAGTGAGACAGGAAATGGAGGTACTGCCAGTTTGGTATAGCCACCGAATATTGTAAAGAAATATGGATAGTAATCATATCATTCAAACTGTTGATTTCCTAATGATGGGCAGACATTCTGAGCCCCGATTCCTAAAACCTGTCTAAACTTCTTTGAGGACTTTTTAAAGAAGGCCAGCAAATGACACCTGTTTCCTGGCAGTCCCATGTGACAGTCCTTTTTTCATTTCTTTTGCATTCTGGTCGTTATAGTATTGGCTCAATTGAATTAAGCAAATCAGACTAAAGTACACGAATGCAATTGTTTGTAAAAAGAAAGTACGGGACTGAAACAGTGTGTGCTTGTTGTGACGTAGAATAATATGGTGAGAGCATTTTTACAACTTAATCGCATATTGTGTATAGCTTCCCAGGTGTCCACAACTTCATCTCATGCCACTGCATTCGCCCAGCTTGAATGTCGCGCAATCCCCGGGATTCCAGCCAGGATGTCGCTGTGAGACGATTTGTTCCTTTTTAATGTGAACCCTGGCACACTAGGGAAGCGAGCTTGGCGCACCAGATCATTTCAGACAGATGTGAGCTCGTGCGTGTCCTCATTGGACCACCGCCGTCTGCCTCCCAGGCCCGGCCTCTCTCGTCGCCAGTTGTTGTGCCACCCACAGATTGCGCCCGTATATTTCAGACATTGCCAGGCCAGGAGGGCGGTGCGGGGGAGGCCTCGGAAAGTGTCTTGCTTCCATTCCACTCTTCATCACACAGACTGATCATTGCTTCAGGCAGCCTCCAAGCCCACTTTACCGAAAGTAAGAGCTGGTGGAAGTTCTCTCTATGTATGTGTGTTTAACCAGATGAATCATTCATATTCCAACACCCATGATTTTTTTATGAGAGAAAAAGCAATTACTGAAAACACAGAGGTTGCAAGTAGCACAGAGATGGTGCTTCGCTGCTGTGCAGCATTTCAATGTTGAGGTAGAGCAGCTCTACGTATTTTAGTGGGAGATGCAACAGACCTAGACTGCTCCCAATAAACTCCAAAGGAAGAACGTTTGGGATTTCTAGAAGGTTCCTCCCTGTTTTCTTTTACTATATGTCCAGTGCACTTCTGCTGGAGTTAGACCAGAACCTGAAAGCATGCGTATGGTAATCGATGAACGCCTCATGTCATGCCACAATGATTTAAAAAGATTTGCAGCAGATTTCTCACTATTTGTAACTGATGACCAGTGCATTTCAGTGGCAGCTGCAACAGACCCCAACTTCTCCCTAATCAATTTGAATGGGAGTTGGTTAGGACCTCGAATTTTGCCACAATGCTTTTCAATGGATAACTGGATCAGGTCGCTCAGTGTTTGTTTCTGTACAAACAATGCATTTCACTTGGTGCAGTGATGTTGGAGAAGATCACTCATTGTGCGCAGTTCGCTTCAGAAGAAATCTCAGGCAGGATCTCTGTTTCCGTGCAGAAGGTCCTCACGCATAGCTTTCAATCCTAATTCCATGTTTGTGTGTATTTAAAAAAAAACACACAACTTTGAACTTGGCATCTTGCCTTCTTCATTTGCAACAATATGATTGCTTGTATCTCAGTAGTGTTGCACAAAGCAGTCAGGCTTTACTAGAGGAATATGTGTTAAGCATTTCAGAGAACCAACATGGATGGTAAAAAAAAGAAAGAAATTCAATATCAAATTATAAAAATAAAGCAGATTTCTATATAAATTTAGACACCAAAACAAAGACAATTGGATAAGTAGAACCGAAGTTACGAATTTTAGAAGAAAAAATAAATCAACGCAGATCAATACTGCAAATCTATAGCATTGTGGTTAATGGTAAAAAGCACTAGTGAGAATCGATCACTTACAGGTCGAGTTGCGTGGAACCCACTGGGGGTTAAGGTGATGACCAGGACCAGGCCATGACAGTCAGTTGAATTTCACCAGGCTCAAAGGGCCTGGGTGCAGACTTGCTCTGGCTGTCCCTGGTGCTGAAGATGGAGCCAGTGGGGAGCTGGTTTTACCGCTTAGACGGTGCTGGTGAGGAAATGGATGCAAAAAGTCGACAACTGGACCACTGAGGGGATCAGTTGAAGGTGCTGTGGAGCTCGCTCTTTTTGCAGCGTCGAGTGAAGGTAGTGGTAGCCGGACTGGCCACCAACAAGCCTTGGCAGAGGTATGGTCAGTGTGAAGATATTTCTATGTCCAGAGGTCCGAGGGAAAACGGTAGTCAACTGAAACTTGCTGAAGGTCAGGACTATGTTTCCTACTGGACCATTTACTTTTGGGTGATCCCTCGGACAGCCTGATAGCCGGCGATTCTTTGATTCCGGGAGCATGCTTTTACCTGCAGGCTGTAGGGGACTAGTGCCACTAGTCCAAGAGAGTCTGGAGTTGCTTTTGGCTCTCAAAGGGTTCCCTCTGTCTGGGGGAACCGTTCTTTGGTCCAGGACGGGTTGCAGTTGTGCTGGTGGAGGGTGGTTGCCACAGGTGTAGATTGGGGTGCCTTTGGTTTTGCAAGCCATGCAGACTCAGACTCGGGTTTCTTTTTTGTCCTCTGCTGCAATTTGAATCAGAACTGATGCTCTGGTGCCTGGTGTGCCCTTAAACCTTAGACTTAGGCATGTTAGGGGTGTGAGTGCAAGTAGCCAATGGGCTAGTTGCCCCAGTGGCTAATCCGCCCCTGAGGTGACTACATCCCAGGGAGAGTGCCACCTCTGCTACCCAGAACCCTCTATTCTGCCAATTTTTTAAATGGCAGAAACCTTCTCTGGCTGTACAAACCAGATAGCCCACTCTAGGGGGGTGGCTAGCCTTCTGGGGGTGTACACTTCCTGACTACATAATTTCCCACCTGCCCGGGTGCAAATGTGCCTGGGGGCAGGCTGTTTCCTCCTTTGGAAGGCAGCCTGGGTGCATATCAGAGGCGGGTTAAGCTTTGAAGCTCACCGCCTTGATGTGCCACTTCACTAGCCATTTTGTCAGGGAGGGAGGTGTCACCTCCTTTTCGGCCAGGCCTTTGTTTTTGACTCCTGGGAGAGCTCACACCTCCTGTATGGGGGTCAGATGCCTGGCTTGGCGACAGCAGCTGGGCACTGTCAGCCAGGGCACAGAAAAGGCTGGGGCAACCAGGTGGGCAACGTCTAGGTTAGCGACCTGGGTGCATGCCACATCGACTCCAACATGGAATCATGTCAGGCGTGATGAGGCAAGTTGTTTGATACCAAACATGACATATTTCAGTGGTACCAGAATGGAGCTGGCAACCTCTAGGTGACTGGGTGCCAGCCCATGTTAACCTATGGCCCGCTGATCACTTATAGTAGCCCTTAATGGAAAGAGGCTATTATAGGGACATATAAGTTTGCACTTATATGTTCAAATCTTTACTATAATGCACCCTGCCTCCTGGGCTCAGGAGGCCTTCCTTAAGAGTGACTGACATATATTAAAAAATAGTGCTTTAACCTTGCCACATATGGTGAGGGCAAAGTTGAGTTCGAGCAGTTTGCACTGCTCATGCTTTCTTTAATGGCAGGGCTGCTGTCTTCTGTTTACCTGGGTCACTCAGGGTGGCACAAACAGTGCTTCAGGCCCTGGTGACCCCTTTAACTCCCATGCCGTGGGTACCACTGGTATCATTTACCAGGGACTTATAATCGGGTTAACGTCCTTGACAATAGGGGTTACCAGTTTACATGTATCAGTTTTAGGGCCTGAGCACTGGCCCTGTGGTCTGGTTAGCAGAATCTAGTGCACTTTCAGTCATAACCATCAGCACTGGGGCAAAACGTGGAGGGTGACCACAAAAAAGGGCTCTTTCATACATGACCCCACCCCCCAGACGAAAGATGATGAGCAACTAACCTATTCCCTAGTAGTTCTCATCATCTAAGTGGAAAATCCTGGAAAGGCCATTTACATTGGTATGGTCAGTCCCTGGTCTGTGTTCCACTGAAAAGTCCATACCCTGCAGGGAAATGGACAACCTCAACAACTTGGTGTTTTCTCCTCTCATCTTCATCAGCCGTCTGAGAGGCCAGTGGTCGGTTTCAACTTTGAAGTCAGTCACAAACAAATATCAGACCTGCCAACTCACATGGTGCCACCAAGTGTCACACGATTTTGGCTCCCTTCACACGGTCCTCCTGTGAGAAACTGAAACCCCCATGGTGGCAGGGAAAACGAGCTGAATACCACTGTAAACAGTGTATTTCCAGCTCATTTTCTGAGGCAATAAGCAACCAATGTCCATAAAAAGTGTGAAAACACCCCAGGACATTGGCAACAGCCTCGATGACCCTTTGTTTTTTGGTTTTTTGGGGGGGAGTGGATGAGAGTTTAATGAGGATCAGAGTGCCTCTCAGCTCTCGGCAACAGGCCCGCCCCTCCAAGGCCCCATCCCTCCTCACACTGTAAAAATATGTTGTAAGTTGGCAGGTATGAAGTATGGCCTCAGCTTCTTCAGGGACCAAACCACAGCAAAGACTTACATCTCAGTGGCACTCTTACGCTGCTCTCTAGGGAGGAGTTGCCTGCTGATATAGGCAGCTGGTTGATACTGGCCCTCATCATTTGTTTGTGACAGCACTGCCCCAATCCCATGTTCGGAAGCATCTGTTTGGACAGTGTACTCCTTTCCATAGTGTGGTGCCTTCAGGACAGGTGCTGAGCACATAGCCTCTTTCAGGGTGTCAAAGACCTTTTGGCATCCTGTGGTCCAGGTGACCTTCTTAGGCTGCTTTTCTTTCCATTTAACTTTACCTCAAAGGCCCAAAATATGTAGTTCCATGTTTTTGATATTTGCCTTTTTTTGAGGCATGATGGGGGCTCTAGGTTTATGGTCACATTTTAAAGATGTCTCCTGGAATACTAATCCCTAAAAATGTTGCACACTAATCCTGCCACTTTAAAACTCAGACTTGGAAAAAGTTTTCAAATGTGTTCATGGAGCCTTTAGAAATTTTCTATTTTGACTGTTTTGTTATGCTGCGTAACTTTTATAAAGAGCACAACATTACCCCATAGAGTCTTTCTACACTTGGGAAGCAGACAAGAAAATACACTAACTTGGTTGAATGTATGAATCCAAACCATACAGCAGAAACCATTTTAAGTTATTCACGAAATAACGAAAGACTAGAAATGATTTTCAGTTCTACGGAGTGAGTACCATAATGATAGAACCAAAGTGGGAAAAGCTCAGCCTTCTATAAAGCGTTCCAAATTTATTAATGGCTTCCAGCAGCATCTGCATTGTCCTGACAAACTATGACAAAATCAGCACAATATCAACAACATACATACTCACTTTATAATAACAATTTGTTTTTGTATTTAGTGCTTCATAACTTATTTAGGTCATTCTACACACTGTTATAACAGATGCTAAAATCACCTATGTAATGATATTCAATTTACTAAACTCCAAATGATGGATCAGGATGAAATTCAAGCTCGCGACCTGCCAATCACATAGAGTAAGTGAAAGTTTAATACAATTTTCCACCTTGTTGGAAATTTGGTATCGTGCTTCCCACTTTGATTCCTGAAATGACACTTGTCTCTCTTATTTTGATGTAGAATGTCTTTTTTTGCCATATTACATAGCAAGAGTGGGACTGTGCTCCCCTGCTTGGTGCCTTTAGCTACTGCAATTGCCTCATATGATATAGCAACTGGTGTGATGTTTTGGACATGCACCTAGAGACGTTTTAAGGCATGGGCAAAGTAGGCTCTGGCCCAGGGCCCCCACCTTTCTAAGGGGCCCCATCATTAAGCTTTCAGGACAGTTCCAGAGAGTGGCAAAACACAAAAATGATGGGGCCCTCTGCACAGTATGAAAGGGCGCTCCCAGGTCTCCAGTATCTCATAAATATTCAAAGGTTTCGCACTGAATGGAGGCCCCCTGAAGGACTGGGGACCCCTCAAAGGTTTGGGGCCTAACAAAGAGGGCTGTCAATTACCAGATCATAGCTGCTGATGGCATGAATGAGCTGGAAAGGGCTAACATATTCAGAGTTTATTTGAGCAGGGGGCCACAAAATTTTGTTTGGCCCGATGTCAGGGCCCCCAAAATCCTTAAGCTGCTCCTGCATGTACCCTGAATCTAACACTTCAAATGTTCCCTGGGGTGTGTAGAAAATGTCCACTCATCTTATCAGAGGCCAAAGGGATTCCCAGTAAATGCCACTGCAAGAAGATAATTGCTGGGATACACAGTATGATGGTACTGAGCACCATGGTGGGTTTCATTACAAAAACCTCCTTATCTCTCTCAGTAACTCTATCCTTCCCAGAGATACTGATAACAAGGGCACTAGTAACCCTGGGGGTTGGGATGAGGCTAAATTTGCTAGAGATTGCAACTGTGGTCCTGAGGGTCACCTTATAAATATGGAATTGCTTTGGGAATCATTAATTCCATTCCAGACTCGCCTGGTAATTTTACATTTTTTTCCTATTATTGTGCCCTAGGAGTCAGCCAGAATTCAGAGGGTAGAGTCTCTGGGTTAAATACCACAGATCTGTAGAATTACCACAGATCTTGTAATCATGATTCGGTTAATAACTCCTGTTAGCAGCAAATTGGAAGAGGCCATAAGTAATGTAGATCTGCATAACATTGCACTAGTCTGCTTAGCCCATCAAGTCTTAGAACTGACAAGCAGGTATCCAGAGCTGATTCCCTGGCCCATGAAACTTAAAGGAGGCACAGAGCAGTTTAACCGGCATTTCAAATGTGGGCACCCAAACTGTACACTCCATCAATGTTCTGGGCAAGGCATGTTTATAATTCTAAATTATTACGCATGTGCATGCAATTTAACACTCTAGCAGTGTCCAATCAAAAATCCCAACCAATCTTAGTGATGACATCAGCCTGCTGGTCTGCTGACCTGCGAGCATAGCGGTGACAGGCTCTGCTCTTCTGTGCCAATTGGCAATACCAAGGAGACTTGGAGTGGAGATGCAGAGAAGTTATCCAAATAACTGTTTCGAATAAATGAAGTATAAGTATTATTAAATTACTCATTCTTTATTTAAGTCCCCATTTCTATGGCAGATGCGTTGAGGCAGCTGTCATTATTTCTTCCACGTTTCTCCACCTCCCCAATTCGGTTCAGCATGCAGTATAGACACTTTAAAGACACTATAAATAAATATATGAATAGAGGAGGCAGGCTCTGTCATTGTGCGGGTCCCCTGGTCCATTCTTTTCAGTTTTATATGGTGCAAACTCGACTTGGAAGTATAGGAGCGCTTTACACGAGCACCAGTTACATCACACAAGGACACATTTGTGTTTTTAGGCAGGCCCATGGAGCCGAGAGGTGACAGGCTCAGTATCAATAAACCCCTCACAGATCACTAACCTATATGGTTTGTTAGGTTTGGCTTGACAGTGCAACTGTCACCTGACCTTTTAACCAATACCAATATTATTCTACAGTTATTTGCTTCCACACAAATACATATTCATTCCCATGTTATTTCCTTGTCATGCTTTACATTGCCATACCACATTCTTGTAAAGCCAGACCTATTGGCATTGCCAATGCTTGTTTCATCTGTGAATCGGTCAGTCCCTTGGGCACATCCGTCTCTACTCCCTCCCATCCTCTTGGCTCGAGGTCTCCCTTTGTTTCCCACATTAGCCTTGGCTGTTGGAGTCGTTTTGCCCTGTCACCAGCTGCAAGGTTTGACGTTCTGGGGTCGCACAGCCGGGCAGCCTTCCTGTCGAGGAGCAGGCCGTGGCCTCAGAATTACCAGAGAGCGAGTTTTCACTGCGGAAAGCTAATGGAGCATCCGTGCGCCCTCCTCCCCCGCCCCTGAGCAGGTACAGGGCTGCTAAGTGCTCTGCAGGTGTCATGTCTCGCGAGGTGAGGCCAGTGTGGCACACGGCCCAGTGCACGCGCCAGCTCGAGTCTGCCTCAGAGGTTTGGATGACGTCCCCAGCTAGCCCGGGCTCCGTGGACTTCTCTGGGTCAGAGGAGGAAGAGAACTGAAACATTAACAGCTGGCCATATAATATCTCTCTAACTCAGCAAACGGTGGCCGCGGCTTGTCAGGGTGGGGGGGGGCATAAGAAGGTTTCATCTACAGACTCTGGCTCCCACGGTGGCTGGTAACGAGAGGCACACAGGTTGTGCATCACGTCTCATTTACTTGCTTTCCCAATGGCCGCTCCGCCTTCGATGAAGAAAAAAAAAAACAGGTTTCAGGCCAAACCCATAAAGTGCTCTTTCTAGTAATGCTGGCGTTAGGATGTTTGCATTAGCACTCACTTTTAACACACAGCGTTGGTGATTTCTTTTCACTTCCACCATCTTCCTTCATTTCTGCCAACCGACGGAATATAAAGAAATGTTTTAAAAGCATGGGCGCCGCCGGAAGCCTTCTCACTCTATCCATTATAAAGGTTTCAAATTCGTACCTATTGGCCGGGGCCGATAGTGACACTACCCTTCTAGTCACGATCACCAGATTTACTGGGAACTCTACAAAAAAAAAAACGAATCAGGAGAAATCTGGGAAGTCCTGAAGATTGGGGCAAATGTTTGTGTCCTTAAGTGACACATGGTGACTGCCAATCACCTCCCAAATCTACTGTACCTTGAACTCTGATTGATCACCTGCACTGCGCATAACTCTTCACCATTACATAACCTTGCCCATTAATTCTACATAAGGCTACTCAAGTCAAGTCAAATTTTATTTGATATAGTTCTCTTTGGAGAACAACACATTTTAAACAATTTTTTTTTATTTTTATAAAACATTAATAGGTTACTCATTTCAAAACATTTTTAAAAAGCTCTTTACAAATTTGAACAAATTATGACATACGAATTCATCTGGCGGCGATTTAAGAAGCAAAATGAGGCCTTGGACTGCAATGATGTTATGTCTGATTCGAATAGGTTTTAAATGCCTGTGTCTGGCCTCGACTAGTGTCAAATTTGGACATTCAAACAGAACGCGCGGTCTTGCACTCCTCCGTCACATAAATCACAAATACTGGTGCATTTTCAATATAGTTCCATCTAGAAGTAAATACTTTTAAAGGGAGAATACCAAGCCGTAATAAGATAATACAACGCCGGACTCCATGCCCTAAGTTGAAACGGATATATTTTTGCTGATATTTATATTCTGTTGACTCTGCATATTGTTCATAATGTTTTAGTTGAGAGCAGTGCTTGATGTCGAGATCGTAACTTATTCTCGGCGTCAAGGGGCAGATTTACAAGCCCCTTGCGCCACTTTTGCGTCACTTTTTCCATGTTAAAAGTGACGCAAAAGTGGCGCAAGGGGCTTGTAAATCTGCCCCCAAGTGTTTTAAAAAAAGTCGCAAGTGTGCAGGAGTCCAAGGCTACTCACCAATGTCATTATTTTTCATCAGTGTCCCATAAAACTGTTCTTCATGCTTTCCATAGCAAATTCTACATAAGGCATCTGTAAATAATGTTTCCATTTCCTAGCACAAACAATTATTTATCAGTGCTACATAAACTGTCCAAAATTACCATCAGTATGGGCCATCAGTTCAACATGCTATTCTTCTTCAGGCCAGCCCAGCACACTTTTACAACAGTAACAATAAGTGCATATAAATCTGACCACCCTATCTTATGCTATCGTCCAGGAGTGTGCCATGTTATTTATTGACCATCACCTCCATGCACAATTACTATCAGTCAATGCCACATGCTATTTTTTGACCTACTATTGTCCATCTGTCTTTTTTCTATCACATTCTACTGTTGATCAATACCATTTAAGGTTATCCTTTTTATTTGAGACACACATCAATACAGTGACTCCCTTACCTAAGTAGCGTGCTTGCTTTTCACTGGTGTTTACGGGTTATCTACAGGCTTTACCACAGTCCACTTGCATAATAACCCATTCGTTTGGTTCTTATTCAAGTTAAACTTCTAAATAACAATGCTGAGCATGCGCAGTTGTATAAACTATCAAGACACCAGTGACCAGTTTAATATGTAATGTTTGTCACTATTGAGTAAATGGAGGGCTTCAAGACCGACTTATGCATTTTTGGATATAGACATCCAATAGCCTATCTAAAAATAGGATAGAACAATAGAGGATGTGGCCTAGCGCCAGAGCTCCTGACTTTGCAGCTGGGGAACCAGGTTCGAGCTTCGGCGCCGGCTCAACATCGTGTGATTCTGGTCAAATCACTTAATCTCTCGGTGCCTACCAAAAATGAATGTGTGCTTTTGCTCATGTAAAGCGCTCCAATACCTTCGGGTCGAGTTCGCGCTATATAAAAATGCAAAAAAAAGAAATAAAAAAAATTAATAGGATGTTTGTAGAGGCCTCTCCGCTTGCTGTAGGAAAGGTTTCTGGATAGTCGCGACTGCAGCTTGGACCGCAGAATTAATGTGATGCGCAAATGATAAAATGGCCCCCGGCCGGGGTTTTTGGCTGAAATTGCTGCTTGCAGTTAAAGGAGGAGGCACGAGTTGTTGGCTCTCAATGTGAAGAGTGTTTGTCTTTTGAGCAGTCACTGAAAGAACGAATAAACTAGTAAAACCGGTATTAAAGTTGTTGTCTTCGTCACCGGACAATAACCCCACAGAGACAGCGGAAGAGGAGGCGCGTGCGCGCGTGCCCCCTGGAAGAAGAGCAGTTTATCTCACCTTGTTGAATACCATCGATTGTGAAGAGGGATTGGGAAATGTATGTACAAGTACGTGATTGTGACGTTGACTGTGCTGGCACGTGCTCTTGATCACACCGTGCACCGGATGTAGGAACTGATCGTGTAGTTGGCACTAATATATGTGTGCTGGCAGTCATGGCTAGTGGATAAGACTTGGGCTGCTGGAACACTGGAGTTTTGTTATAAGAGGAAGGTGTGCAATGCTTACTTGATCTCTGCCCAAGTAGTGTAGGTCTAGAGTGAGTGAGCGCCTAATAGAGGGAGTGATGGAGTGCATGAGTGACTGAGTAAAAGGAATGATACAGAGCATGCCAGCAAACCAAATCACTTTTAGAGCCAGGCTAGATTTTTAGAAAAATAACCGACCATGTAATTGATTACTATTTCAACTAAGTATAAGCAAATGAAACTCGTGCAGATATCCTGAAAAGTGTAATGGAAATATGGAAAAGGCCATCATCTCTGCCGATGTAAAACTTTCCAGGGTGAGAAATCCTAACATTGAGTGTCTCCCTGAAAATTATGGACAGACTCATTCTGCTCTCTACCCCAGTTCTGCTCTCCTGGTCTGCCAGATTTGCCTTCATAACATTGGTTCTCATTCACAAATGTATCCTCGAGTAGGCTCCTAAATACACAAGCACTGACATTCAGCAATACAGCAGTTGCTGTTCCTGGGGCTCATTTGACAAACAATAACCCCAGAAACCCATAAAATGGTGTACCTTGTGTAGAGGCAAACAGTCCACTGTTCTAGAACCCTACATATGTATTGTGCTCCCTATGACTCTCCACATCAAAGCCAAAAACCTCAACTTCAGAGGAAAATCTAAAACTATTTGCTTCTGAAAAACATTTACTGATTCAATCCAAACACCAAGTGCCTTGAAGCAATAGAGTCCCCAAATGTACAGTACATGCATTCATGTCATTCATTCACTGCAGGAACTGAAGTCCTGGGCATTGTTTAGTGAAACAGTGCCACACTCCTATGTTTGCTTTTCTGGTCGGTCTTATGTTTATTTTTCCTCTGATGAACTCAGCAGTGTTGTGAGTCTCCGCAAGATACTCCATCTTGTGACATTCTGAGGTAGAGTTTATTATCTAATAGTAAGGAGAGAAAGTAAAACTGCACAACCAAACATAGCTAAAGATGTCTATTGCCACCTCCTACCAGGCTATAGGGTGAATGGTGGTCGGTGACATCGAGTAAATAGTTAATTGGTACTGGCTTTTCCATCTTCACCTCTGGTGAGCAGGCTGCCTACCAACCCCCTGTTTGGTTTTGACATAAGAGAGTCAGGAAATGTCCCACGTGACGAAGATGGAATACAGGACAATGAACACTACAATCATGGAGGTCAGTAGCTTCCAGGGTCAGGTCTGATGCACGCTACTCCAGCCACCTGAGGACTGGATCTTGACTTCCAGGTCAGAGAGGGCAAAGACTTATAATGTGTTGGTAGATGCAAGGACTCTCTCACATCTGGTAAGGGACATCATGCTTTTGATATCATGCTTATCTATTACAGAATTCTTTCTCTGTGATTCAGTACTCACTGTTCTGTTTTTTTTCTTCCAGGCAGTGAGTTGTAGTGTGCCTCTGCAATGCTGTGCCATCCTGTACCTCAGAGAGTCCAGTCCAGGTCTTCTAACAACGATCCTGCTGGAAACAAGTGTCTTGCTGTCTCTCTTTCTAATCCTTCACCTCCTCTTCTCCTTTCAAAACAGGTGCTCCCTACTGTCCTGGACATTGATGCAGGAATTAGAGCCACCTCTTTGGGGAGAAGGTGGGATTAATCTTGCACCTTTCAAGGGTCGTGACACCCCCTTTATTACCAAAGTACCGGATAACCATAGTCCTTGCCTTCCCGTGATTGTGTGGTGTACAGTATTCGGAGTGGCACACGAGTCCCATGATGAGAGGTGAGACCCACTGAAGGGTGCTGGCGTTCATTTGGGACACAGTGTGAGAGTCTAGACATGATGGGGGTTTCCTTACAGATTGCAGTTTTCCTCTATGGTAATGACAAGTGGCAGGGCCCTTGTTCCCTGGGGCTGTGACAGACACTGCAGCCAAATGGATATTTGTATAAGAGTCACAATCCCTTCCATTCTAAAACAGTTTCTTCTTCACTCCACTGAAACCCACTAGCCTCCTCCCCTTTCTTACTTTGCACTGGCTGGCATCTAGCAACCAGGTAAACAGTGAATCAGGAAGTCTGTCCTGAATTCAAAACCCGCCTGACAGGTTCTGACTTGACATCTCCTTGCCACTTAAAAAGCCCAGAATGAAGAAGACAAATCACGGATGCCCTTCACCTGACCAGAGGAATATTTTAAGAAGCTGCCTCTTTGGTTGGTTTTGACTTTCTTCTTGTTCCTCCAAAATAGGATAAATGCTGGCCTTGTAAGTCAGAGAAATTAGTTTTGGGAGACAGAAATGATGCTTACATGGCACAATACCTTGATGGTGACTGTCTACTCTGAAAGGGAACATCATGCCCTGGATTCTGAAACAATTTAGATTCTCTAGAATACCCAGGCCCTGGAGAAGTAGAAGCTGTACTGAGCCACAAGGAGAGGAACAGGCTCTGACTGAGAGGAAGAGCAGCATCAGGCACAGCAGAATGATGCTGTAAATGAGGGACAACTTGAGGAAGAAAGTCACACAAAAAACATAAACACCTTGCAATCCAGCTAGCCAGAATCATCAGTTATAACAGCAAATCATCCAAGATTGAAGAGTTGGAGAGCGGCTTTCCAGGATGAAATTATTAGTGAGCCTGCACCATCTCTGATTTGTTGGCATGACAGGGGGAATGTATCTGATCTCATCTAGATCGAGAGTGAGACTGAGACTGAGGTCCCATCCCTTCATCTCAGATTTTGGGTCTGCAGCAGCTCACTCTAATTCTGGAACCATTTCAATTGTCTCTCTAGCACTTACAATTGTGTTTATGAACCCAACTGAAGTCATGGTTGTGAAGGAAGTGACCCGAATAGGGCCACCCGGGTCACTCGCGACCTCCTCTTAGCCTTCCAAGAAATGAAGAGTCGGTGACGCAGTAGAGAATACAAACCAAGTTATTTTATTGTAAATGCGCTGCAGCGGAGTCCAGTCTGACTAGCCTCCTTAGATGTTACAGTGGGGACTGACTTCCAAAAATTTGGTAACGCAAAATAAGCCTTCCAACACCTCTCAAAACCCCGCCCCTGATGGAAAAATACTGCTTGGGCAGAAGGACTGAACAAAGGAGGCACTGAGGGATGAGCTACCACCTGCAGAATGGGTACATTTCGAACAGTCTTCAGCCGCCAATGCTACGGCCACGTTGTGCTGTGCAAATTAGCTGGCGTGAACCGGACGATTGACGGAGCTCACATGGAACGCTCTCTCACGATTTGAAGAACTTGACGGACGGTCGATACCCATAGGGTATGTGTGAGAGACCTACAGCTACTCGCATGTCGTCGTTTTTATGGGAACTTCATTTTAAATTATCAAGAGATATCATCTAGCCATCTTACATTTCCATCGCTACCTCTGAAGATTCGGTATTGGAGCTGTTAAGCCATATCAAACTAAAAATAATGAACAGTTTCAACATCAGTGAATCTATATACCTCAATTAAGGTTTATATTATACATGGCTACCTGATGAAGGCATAAAGCCGAAACGCGCGTAGGATCACACCCTTAGCCATGACATATGATTGTCTTTTGATTGTATCTATGCATTCTCGAAATTAATTGCAAATTCATGAGATTAGCATTATTAGATAAACCAGCATACTTGAGAGAATAGGTCAGAAATGAACAGAACATTATTTGTTTTAATGTTATGCATATATCATTGCATTTTGTCTTTTTATAATATATAAGGAAAATATAAGAAAAAAGAAATAAAGAAATAAGAAAGAATTTTTACATTAACAAATGATGAATGAATAAAATAAAAAAATAAATAAAAAATGTGTTTATGACATCAAACAATTCTTGGGTGGTTACATAATTGTTTATTGCATTTAGACAGTCCACTGCTCACCATGTTTCCTATATGGTTATTCACATACAATAACCCCACAGAGACAGCGGAAGAGGAGGCGCGTGCGCGCGTGCCCCCTGGAAGAAGAGCAGTTTATCTCACCTTGTTGAATACCATCGATTGTGAAGAGGGATTGGGAAATGTATGTACAAGTACGTGATTGTGACGTTGACTGTGCTGGCACGTGCTCTTGATCACACCGTGCACCGGATGTAGGAACTGATCGTGTAGTTGGCACTAATATATGTGTGCTGGCAGTCATGGCTAGTGGATAAGACTTGGGCTGCTGGAACACTGGAGTTTTGTTATAAGAGGAAGGTGTGCAATGCTTACTTGATCTCTGCCCAAGTAGTGTAGGTCTAGAGTGAGTGAGCGCCTAATAGAGGGAGTGATGGAGTGCATGAGTGACTGAGTAAAAGGAATGATACAGAGCATGCCAGCAAACCAAATCACTTTTAGAGCCAGGCTAGATTTTTAGAAAAATAACCGACCATGTAATTGATTACTATTTCAACTAAGTATAAGCAAATGAAACTCGTGCAGATATCCTGAAAAGTGTAATGGAAATATGGAAAAGGCCATCATCTCTGCCGATGTAAAACTTTCCAGGGTGAGAAATCCTAACATTGAGTGTCTCCCTGAAAATTATGGACAGACTCATTCTGCTCTCTACCCCAGTTCTGCTCTCCTGGTCTGCCAGATTTGCCTTCATAACATTGGTTCTCATTCACAAATGTATCCTCGAGTAGGCTCCTAAATACACAAGCACTGACATTCAGCAATACAGCAGTTGCTGTTCCTGGGGCTCATTTGACAAACAATAACCCCAGAAACCCATAAAATGGTGTACCTTGTGTAGAGGCAAACAGTCCACTGTTCCAGAACCCTACATATGTATTGTGCTCCCTATGACTCTCCACATCAAAGCCAAAAACCTCAACTTCAGAGGAAAATCTAAAACTATTTGCTTCTGAAAAACATTTACTGATTCAATCCAAACACCAAGTGCCTTGAAGCAATAGAGTCCCCAAATGTACAGTACATGCATTCATGTCATTCATTCACTGCAGGAACTGAAGTCCTGGGCATTGTTTAGTGAAACAGTGCCACACTCCTATGTTTGCTTTTCTGGTCGGTCTTATGTTTATTTTTCCTTTGATGAACTCAGCAGTGTTGTGAGTCTCCGCAAGATACTCCATCTTGTGACATTCTGAGGTAGAGCTTATTATCTAATAGTAAGGAGAGAAAGTAAAACTGCACAACCAAACATAGCTAAAGATGTCTATTGCCACCTCCTACCAGGCTATAGGGTGAATGGTGGTCGGTGACAGCGAGTAAATAGTTAATTGGTACTGGCTTTTCCATCTTCACCTCTGGTGAGCAGGCTGCCTACCAATCCCCTGTTTGGTTTTGACATAAGAGAGTCAGGAAATGTCCCACGTGACGAAGATGGAATACAGGACAATGAACACTACAATCATGGAGGTCAGTAGCTTCCAGGGTCAGGTCTGATGCACGCTACTCCAGCCACCTGAGGACTGGATCTTGACTTCCAGGTCAGAGAGGGCCAAGACTTATAATGTGTTGGTAGATGCAAAGACTCTCTCACATCTGGTAAGGGACATCATGCTTTTGATATCATGCTTATCTATTACAGAATTCTTTCTCTGTGATTCAGTACTCACTGTTCTGTTTTTTTTCTTCCAGGCAGTGAGTTGTAGTGTGCCTCTGCAATGCTGTGCCATCCTGTACCTCAGAGAGTCCAGTCCAGGTCTTCTAACAACGATCCTGCTGGAAACAAGTGTCTTGCTGTCTCTCTTTCTAATCCTTCACCTCCTCTTCTCCTTTCAAAACAGGTGCTCCCTACTGTCCTGGACATTGATGCAGGAATTAGAGCCACCTCTTTGGGGAGAAGGTGGGATTAATCTTGCACCTTTCAAGGGTCGTGACACCCCCTTTATTACCAAAGTACCACATAACCATAGTCCTTGCCTTCCCGTGATTGTGTGGTGTACAGTATTCGGAGTGGCACACGAGTCCCATGATGAGAGGTGAGACCCACTGAAGGGTGCTGGCGTTCATTTGGGACACAGTGTGAGAGTCTAGACATGATGGGGGTTTCCTTACAGATTGCAGTTTTCCTCTATGGTAATGACAAGTGGCAGGGCCCTTGTTCCCTGGGGCTGTGACAGACACTGCAGCCAAATGGATATTTGTATAAGAGTCACAATCCCTTCCATTCTAAAACAGTTTCTTCTTCACTCCACTGAAACCCACTAGCCTCCTCCCCTTTCTTACTTTGCACTGGCTGGCATCTAGCAACCAGGTAAACAGTGAATCAGGAAGTCTGTCCTGAATTCAAAACCCGCCTGACAGGTTCTGACTTGACATCTCCTTGCCACTTAAAAAGCCCAGAATGAAGAGGACAAATCACGGATGCCCTTCACCTGACCAGAGGAATATTTTAAGAAGCTGCCTCTTTGGTTGGTTTTGACTTTCTTCTTGTTCCTCCAAAATAGGATAAATGCTGGCCTTGTAAGTCAGAGAAATTAGTTTTGGGAGACAGAAATGATGCTTACATGGCACAATACCTTGATGGTGACTGTCTACTCTGAAAGGGAACATCATGCCCTGGATTCTGAAACAATTTAGATACTCTAGAATACCCAGGCCCTGGAGAAGTAGAAGCTGTACTGAGCCACAAGGAGAGGAACAGGCTCTGACTGAGAGGAAGAGCAGCATCAGGCACAGCAGAATGATGCTGTAAATGAGGGACAACTTGAGGAAGAAAGTCACCCAAAAAACATAAACACCTTGCAATCCAGCTGGCCAGAATCATCAGTTATAACAGCAAATCATCCAAGATTGAAGAGTTGGAGAGCGGCTTTCCAGGATGAAATTATTAGTGAGCCTGCACCATCTCTGATTTGTTGGCATGACAGGGGGAATGTATCTGATCTCATCTAGATTGAGAGTGAGACTGAGACTGAGGTCCCATCCCTTCATCTCAGATTTTGGGTCTGCAGCAGCTCACTCTAATTCTGGAACCATTTCAATTGTCTCTCTAGCACTTACAATTGTGTTTATGAACCCAACTGAAGCAATGGTTGTGAAGGAAGTGACCCGATTAGGGCCACCCGGGTCACTCGCGACCTCCTCTTAGCCTTCCAAGAAATGAAGAGTCGGTGACACAGTAGAGAATACAAACCAAGTTATTTTATTGTAAATGCGCTGCAGCGGAGTCCAGTCTGACTAGCCTCCTTAGATGCTACAGTGGGGTCTGACTTCCAAAAATTTGGTAACACAAAATAAGCCTTCCAACACCTCTCAAAACCCCGCCCCTGATGGAAAAATACTGCTTGGGCAGAAGGACTGAACAAAGGAGGCACTGAGGGATGAGCTACCACCTGCAGAATGGGTATACGTTATCAGGCTTCCAAGGCCATCTTACTCGGTCTCAGCTCTCTCTGGTGTGGGAGCATAGCTATGTCCAATGATAGGAATGCAGAGCTGAATAAACTATTCTCTTCGTGCATCTGGGTTCCGACCTGGGATGAGATATGGGAACTTTTCTGAACAGCAGCTTCTGCTGAGGAAAGCAGAGAGCGGGGGCACAGAGGCCGGGGATTGCTCACAGCGTAACCTGGCGAAGGAGAAGGAAAATGGTTGGACCTAAGATTCCCGGTCCAAGATGGACCAGAATGACCAGATGGACCAGAACGAGCGTATGTGTCTAGTAGGTGCCCATGTTTATGTCGATGCCCCCCAACCAAAATATCCTGACCACAACTGTCATGTTTTCAGATACTGAGCTCTGAATCTAGGTACTTCAGGTGGCAAATTAATGATACTGGCTGACTCCGGCACATTTCTCCCCTTTTCTAAGACCAATTTAAGTTTCCACCTGGTTTCATCTTGAACTGTGTCCTGCTGAACATATATTACTGGACTCTTAGTGACCTCTGTTAACTAGATTAGAGACTTCTTGAGTGACCTTGGCCACTTGAGCTCTTCAGTAACGTGGGATGCGACACTTGTTTCAGTTTGTGTGGTTGGGCTTTGAGCTTACTGGATTTTACGAACTTAGGGGCATATTATCAAGGAATAGCGATATTTATCGCTAACCTCGCTTAGCGCGTTTTTTTTTAACGCCGCCTATCGCTGGAAATTATTGCTGAGATAACACCCTATTAGTAAGGTTTATCTCCATAGCGATAATATTTCCAGCGATAGCGGCAAAATGCGAAAATATCGCTGGAAAACCAGCGATATTCTCGCATTAACGCAAGGATGGATTTAGCCTGACAATCCACCCCCTATGCTACAAACAGGTAAGTCACCCTCAGTAGCAGGTGTAAAAATCTAGCGATAAACGCGCTTAGCGCGAATTATTTTATCGCTTCGCCTGCCTTGCTAATAGGGGTTAGTTGTGTTAGCGACTGTTTACAGTCGCTTTTAGTGGGGAACGCCTACCTTGCATGTCATTAGCGATAATTATCGCTGACATGCAAGGCGATAGAAATACCGGCCGCTAACGCATGAAAGCTGTCGCTAACGCCTGTTAGCGACAGCTTGCTAATAGGGCGATAAAAATATCGCCGCTTTAGCGGCAAAAGTGCAGCTAAAGCGGCGATAAAGCCCTTGATAATATGCCCCTTAATTTGCTAAGAACTCATCCATGGGGTCTGCAACCCAGTGTTGTAGAGATATGAAAGTAGAGCAGAGGACCAGACATACTGAGCCCAATTGGATTCTTGGTATTTTTCAATTTCATTAAATGCCAGAGGTAAGTAGACACTAGTAAACACAAGGTTTTCTGAAGGTTGCTGCAAGCACCAAAACTCTTCATTCTAGGATAACTTTAGCCATAGGGCTCAATTTAGAAATAAAGCCATTTGTTGGGCATCTTGTCCCAGAAAGTGCTAGTGTTTGTATGGAATGTATTCGAGATGAATTCCAGTAACCGTGGGGAGGAATGCTTGTAGTGGGGTTTCTCAACTGTGACAGCTGCTGGCAAGGGAAGATGTTGTATGTGTACCTGTTAGCTCAATAAACTTGTATTAGTCATTGTGCCCATGAACTTATTAGTGGTGATGAGTGAACATCCACCAGCAACCCCTGCAAGACAATGAATGACTGGAACCTTCCTACAGCTTCCCCATTTCCAGCACTGAAGATTCCCCACACAAATGTTGCTGAAGAAAATTCCCTTGATGTGTCAATCAAAGGTCCACTGATCACAGCAGTACCCAGAGCCAAAATAATCTGCAAAATGGTACTGCTAATGTTATGTCAGCAGAAGCTGACCTGAGCATAATGAATCAGGCGACCGTGTCACAGGATAATGTGCTTCACGTTACTACATTGTGATGTCAAAACGCAATGCTATACATCATAGCATGTGTAGTGTGGTCAAGCCACCTGCTGTAGAAGATTGTCCAAGTGTAGGAAAGTGATTAGTAGGTGGGGGTATTCCCCTTCAGCCAGTGATAATACCACTATCACTAATAGGTCCAGTCAAGTCTCAATAAATAAATCCTTGCTTAACCCTTGGTAGCTTATCAAATGAGCAGTTAGGCTTAACTTAGGAGACAGGTATGTGTAAAGCATTTAATATCACCAATAGAGTAAATAAAAATCCTACACTATTTTATAAAAATAGAGAATATTTTCATCTTTAAAATAGCACCAAACGGAATTACAAAAATCCAATGTAGGAAACCGGAGATTCGAATTTTTAAAGATTCAATCAAAAATTGTGCATTCTAGTGGCAAAAAGCTTAAAGTGCCACTCGCAGCTATCTGGTTGCACTGGACCGGGGCAAAGTAAAAGTTGTAGGCCGATGCGATGCAGCGCGGGTCAGATAGCCTGAGTGCTAGGTCTTGGTCAAAAGTTTACCTTTGGACTTAATCTTTTTCTTAGAGCATTTCTTTCGACGTCGAGTCCTCTGGTTCCTTGGATCTGGAGTCTGATTTAACTAGCATTGGCCTGCTGCAGTGCAGAGCCTCGATGAGCCTCGGAAGTCTTTGTCCTCGACGGCGAGGAGCTCTGAAGCTTTCAGCGGGACAAGCCAGCGTGGTCAGGTCAAATCGTCGAGCCGGTCTCCTGTTTTTTTTTAGCAAAACAACACAGAAAGTTTCCAAACTTTCAGATCTTGTTCCTTTGGGAAGAGAAGTGTCCAGTAGCCCAGCCAAGGGTTCAGAGATTCTGGATTGCCTCTTGGGGGCCAGGACTCCCACAATGCACCAGTAAAGACCAGGAAAAATCCAGTTGCAACTGGTCAGCTGGGGTGATCCTCTCTTTGACTTTGCAGGTGACTTCTTTCAGCTCTGTCGTACATGTTGCTGCTCAGGGAGTCCTCTCCTTTACCTTTGAGCCAGGCACAGTCCTTTCATTTTGTGGAGCCTTGTGAGTGCAGCAGGTGCAGTCCTTCTAAGTGCAATCCTTCTGTGATGCAGTCCAAAGGTCCAGCAGGGCAGTCATTCTTCTTCTTCTGTTGTTCTAGGCAGTGTTCTGAGGAGCTTCTGCAGCTCTCCCATATTTATCCTCCATTCTGGGCTGGCAAGAGGAGGGGACACCCAAACCAATAGTGGTAAAATTACCTCCCTGTGCTATGACCACTTCCTGCAAAGTGTGGCATATTTCTGACCCAGAATGCACTGTTCTCACAAAAATCAAAATGGATAAAATCTCTCCTTGCTGTGAGTATCTGTGTAACCTAACCCAAAGGTGTGGCTGACAACTAACTACATTCCCCTTCCAGCCCCTCTCCTAATTAGGTGGGCTCCCATCCGGCTGGGGATCAAGGAAGTTGGGGCTGGCCTGGGTCATATGACATCTATTCTCATGCCTTTGAAGTCCAGCCTATCTTCCCAGCCCCCTTCTTCTCCCTGGCTTCTCCAGGAAGCAAATCCCCTCCCACCAAATGGCTGTATTGTTTCAACCCCAGGCCTCTTCACACCTACTCAGGGAGCAGCTTGGCTAAGGCTGCCAAAGGCCAAGCAGAAGAGGCTGCTACATGGCTGCTTTAGGTAACCTCAGGCAGTAAATTCTAAAACTACTTTCCTGTAATAGTTATGATGTATCGACCTTGGCAAGTTGCTGGATTTATTGTAAACTTAATTTTAATGCTTTTAATTAGATAGCTAGCTAGCTCCCAAGCAGCAATAGACTTTATTAAGTTTAATAAAGCCTTCCCATGTTAGCCTATGAGGCTAGCAGCACAACAATGACTTTGACTGTCTTTCCTTACCAGGGCATATAAAATGTCTTTTATATTGTCCCTAGTTTTTCTAACAATGCAACCCTACCCTTGGGGCACCCCTGGCAGACCTTGAGGTGACATAAGTTATAAAAAGGTAGTGTTGGGCTTTGGAAGTACTTTTAATTCCAAAGTTGAATTTGGGCATATTTTTATTTTGAGACTAGCCTGCAAAGCAAGCAGAAATGGCTTTAAAATGACACCAGACACCACAGCAGTGCCCACTTAAGTGCATTAAGTCCACTGTGGTCTCTAAATCTACATGTCCGACCATATAGTAGGAACTTACAGGTAGGCTGTCTTGGCCAATTAAAAATATGCCAATCATCATATACCTTTAGAGGACAGAGCACTGGCCCTGGGCCTGGTTAGCAGAGCCCAGGGCATTTTCAGAATCAGTAACCACAAGCATCAGTCAAGAAATGGGGGTGAAGTAGTAATGAATATTAATGTACAGCAAAAATGTGAGAAAGGCGTGTGCTATACACAATAAATAAGTGTATTTACGATTCATCTATTTGATTGTTGCAAGTGTAGATTGTCACTATCCACGGCACACTAAAAGCAGCAACTCAGCAGCCCAAGCAAATATGCAAGTTCTGCATACACCGTAGTATTGACAATTTTGTTGTGTTAAAGTACTATTTTGCCTATCTACCGAGACAATGGGGACTACTTTATTTATGTTAGTTTGTTTTTTTACATTTAAGCTAAGCAAAAAAACTGTTGGACAGAGTATGTTTGTTAGAAATGGGATCTCTAGTTGGCAAGGGCTTGCACCTTTGTCCAAGTAGGGACCCTTCTTCCTAGTCAGGGTAAGGGTTGTTACACTCGTGAAGTAACCCCTGCTCACCCTCGTGGTAGCTTGGCACGAGCAGTCGGGCTTAATTCAGAGGCAGTGTGTAAAGCATTTGCACATATCCAACAGTAATACAGTGTAAGCACTACAAACGGACACCACACCAGTTTAGAAAAATAACCAATATTTTATATACTCAAGACAAGACCAATTACGACAAAAATCCACAATACTATACTTTACGAATGAATACTTGATACGGTAACTTCTTCTTTGCAGGAATAGCACAAAAGCAAAGTTCGTACGAGTCGGTAGCTCCGTCCGAGCCTACCGCGATGCTGAAAACCACGGAGTCTAACAGTTCCAGCCGGCCGCGTCGATACGGGCCAGCAGAGTCATGAACAGACTCGGTTACAGTACCTTTCTCGTTGTGGCTGGTACGGAGTGTACGAGCCGGTCGGCGTTCGTCGCGGTTGCGGTGCAAGACGGAGCGATGCAAGGTGCGGTGTCCCTCGATGCGGTGCAGGCAGCGGCTCGATGAGCGTCGTGCAGACGGAGTTGGTGAGTCCAAGGCGTGCGAAGCAGGGTGAGACGATGCTCGATGCGGTGCTGACAGGTTGCGATGCAGGCGACCTAGCCGGAGTGCGGGAGCTGGCGTCGGACAGCGGTGCGAGTCGGAGCGGTGCGTCGCAGACGTGCGAGCGGTGCCCCAAATGCGGTGCGGTCTCGACTCTTGAGCCAGTTGCAGCGACCGCGTCGGTCGGGTCCGGTTGGTTCAGTGAAGCGATGCGATGCGAACTGCGGTGCCCACAGGTCACGGTGCAAGCAGCGGCTCGATGTTGGCGGCGTCGGACGTCGCCACGGTGAGACCAGGGTTGCGATGTGAAGCGGGGCGATGCGGTCTGCGGTGCAAACAGGTCACCGGCCAGGGATGGATTCGGTAGACGGAGTCGGTTGCGGTTCCCTTCCTCTGTGGCAACTGAAACAGCGTTCCAGAAGCGGTACCCAGAGGCTTGTGAAGTCTTTGCAGTCCCTGAGACTTCTTAACAGGAGGCCAGCTCGGTTTCTGGCCCTTGGAGATACTCAGCACAAGTTTGGAGAAAGTTCAGTCCAGTCCTTTCACTGCCCAAGGCAGAAGCAGCAGCTGCAGGCCAACCCAACAAAGCAACAACACAGCAACGGGGCAGTACTCCTCCTGGCAGCTCTTCCAGCTCTTCGTCTTGGCAGGTTCCTTGATTCCAGCGAGATCTAAATTCATGGGGTCAGGGCCCCAATATTTATATCCCAAATTCCTTTGTTCTCTGAAGGCAGAGAGGCCTTTGCCTAGTCCAAACCAGTTCTGGAGCACTTTGTTGACAAGTCTCCGTCCCTTCTTTCAGTGAGTAGGCCAGGGACATCAGACGCACCACAGGAGGTGGAGCCAGCATTGTGGAGGGAAGGCACTGTCCTATTCAGGGCCCAGGTGCGACCCCTCCCACCCATCTACATGTAGATCTTGCTATTCAGCCCTGTGCTGACTCACCCTGTCTCCTGGCATCCCCCAGCCCCTGTCACTCACACTCCAGACAAGGAATACACAACCTCGCAGAGGCAGGCTTGGATGGTTAGACAAGAAAATACCCACTTTCTAAAAGTGGTATTTTCAAACACAGAATGTTAAAACCAACTTCACTAAAAGATGTATTTTATCATTCTGAGTCCAGGCATACTAAACTCGAATTTCTACCACGTTCCCGGGGTCAGTTGGGATTATACTGTAATAATCAAAACCGCCCGTTCTGGCCTAGGGGAACAGGTAGCCTTGCAATAGTGAAAAACGAACTAGGCTGTAATTCACTATCAGGACATGCCACACACACCAGGGCAGGTCCTACCTTTCGCATACAACGCACCCTGCCCACAGGGGTACCTTGGGCCTACCTTAGGGGTGACTAACATGTAGAAAAGGGAAGGTTTAGGGACTTGCAAGTGTGTGCACTTGCCAAGTCGATATGGCAGCCCCAGGCTGCGCACAGGCTCTGCGTTGGCAGGCCCGAGTTACACTTTACGGGCTGTTTGCGTGGGTGGCACAATCCAGTGCTGCAGCCCACCAACAGCATTTGGTCTATAGGCCCTGGCACTCGCAGTGCACTTTACAAGGGACTGACACATAAACCAAATAGGCCAATCATGGAAACACCAATCCATAACACATTTTATACAGGAGCACTTGCACTTTCCCACTGGACCGCAGTGAGGAAAGTGCGCAGAATCAACACACCAGCAAAAACAGAGTCAAAACCGGGAGGTCAGAAAGCAAAAAGTCAGGGGAAACACGCCAAAAGATGCCAAGTCTAACACATGTCCCCTCCAGCTGAAAGTAGGGAGAACTACCCAACCCCATTGGAGTTCTCTTCACTAAGGCGGAAGAACCTGGACAGACCATCTGCGTTGGCGTGTTCTGTACTCAGGACGGTGTTCCACCGTAAAGTCCATTCCCTGTAGGGAGATGGACCACCTCAGCAGTTTTGGATTCTCACCCCTCATTTGCATCAACCATCTGAGGGGCCTGTGGTCTGTCTGAACCCGGAAGTGAGTCCCAAACAGGTATGGTCTCAACTTCTTCAGTGCCCAGACCACAGCAAAAGCTTCACTTTCTATGGCACTCCACCTCTGTTCCCTGGGAAGTAGTCTCCTGCTAAGGAAGACTACAGGCTGATCCAGGCCCTCTTCGTTCAGTTGTGAGAGCACCGCTCCCACACCATGCTCTGAAGCGTCAGTCTGCACGACAAATTCTTTGGAGAAGTCAGGTGCCTTGAGCATGGGCGCCGTGCACATGGCTGCCTTCAGGGCATCAAAAGCTTTCTGGCAGGACTCAGTCCAGATCACTTTCCTGGGCTGCCTCTTAGAGGTCAGCTCTTTTAAGGGGGCAACGATGGTGCCATAGCCCTTAACAAATCTCCTATAGTAGCCGGTGAGACCTAAGAAGGCTCTCACCTCTGTCTGGGTCTTGGGGGCTCCCAAGCCAGAATGGTGTCAATCTTGGGTTGTAGGGGCGCCACCTGGCCGCTTCCTACCTGGTGTCCCAAGTACACCACAGAACCCTGCCCGATCTGGCACTTACTGGCCTTGATCGTGAGGCCTGCACCTTGCAGAGCCCTCAACACTTTCTCAAGGTGCTGTAAATGTTCTTCCCAGCTGGAACTGAACACAGCAATGTCATCCAGGTAGGCGGCACTGAAATCCTCCAGCCCGGCCAACACCTGATTGACCAACCTCTGAAAGGTGGCAGGGGCATTCTTCAACCCAAAGGGCATCACCCGGAATTGGTAATGACCTTCTGGGGTTGAGAATGCTGATCTCTCCTTGGCCCCATCGGTTAAGGCAATCTGCCAGTACCCAGACGTTAAATCAAACGTGCTGAGGAACCGGGCAGCTCCCAACCGATCAATGAGCTCATCAGCTCTGGGGATGGGGTGCGCGTCAGTCCTGGTGACGGCATTGAGCCCACGGTAGTCCACACAAAACCGGAGTTCTGGAGTGGCACCGGGCGCCGCAGCCTTTGGGACCAAGACCACTGGGCTGGCCCAAGGACTGTGGGAGGGCTCAATCACCCCTAACACCAACATCTTAGAGACCTCCTCCTTGATGCTGGCTCTGACCCGGTCAGTCAACCTGTAAATCTTGTGCTTCACAGGATGGCTGTCACCGGTGTCCACGTCATGGGTACACCAGTGAGTAACACCGGGGGTCAGAGAGAACAGTGGGGCGAACTGTCCCAACAACTGGCGACAGTCCCCCTGCTGCTCCTGAGTCAGAGTAGGGGAGAGGATCACACCCTCTACTGACCCATCATGCTCCTTGGTAGACAGGAGGTCAGGGAGAGGCTCACTCTCCTCTTCCACCCCATCATCTGTCGCCAAGAGCATACTCACTTCGGACCTCTCGAAGTGGGGCTTGAGGCGGTTCACGTGAAGGACCCTCAAAGGGTTCCTTGGAGCCTGCAAATCCACCAGGTAGGTGACGTCACTTTTGCGCTCCTTTACCTCATATGGCCCAGTCCACTTGTCCTGCAAGGCACAAGGTGCCACTGGGGCCATTACCCACACTTTTGCCCAGGTTGAAATTCGACCAGAGTGGCGTTCTGGTCATACCATCTCTTCATTTCTTCCTGGCTTGCTTCTAGGTTCGCCTGAGCGAGTTTCCTGAAGCGGGCAGTTTGGTTTCTAAAGGCCAGCATGTAGCTAAATACATCCTGGGGAGTTTTCCTGGGAGCCGCCTCCCAGCCTTCCTTCACCAAACTCAGAGGTCCTCTGACAGGGTGGCCATACAGGAGCTCAAAGCGGCTGTACCCAAGAGACTTCTGAGGCACCTCCCTGTACGCAAAGAGTAGGCATGGCAAGAGGACGTCCCACTTACGCCTCATGGGTTCTGTTAGACCCTTGATCATGCCTTTCAAGGTCTGGTTGAATCTCTCTACCAGACCGTTTCCTTGTGGGTGGTAAGGAGTGGTGAACTTGTAGGTTACACCACACTCCTTCCACAGGGATGTCATATACTTCGATATGAAATTGGTCCCCCTATCGGAAACCACCTCTCTGGGGAATCCCACACGGGAAAAGATCCCCATTAACGCCCGGCCCACCACTGGCGCCGTCGTTGTCCTGAGAGGGATTGCCTCCGGGTACCGGGTGGCATGGTCCACCAAGGCCAGGATGTACCTGTTGCCCATGGCTGTCTTGGGATCCAGTGGCCCCACAATATCCATCTCTACCCTTTCAAAGGGTGTTCCAACAACCGGAAAAGGTTGGAGAGGAGCTTTGACCTTCCTCCCACTCTTACCACTTGCCTGGCAAGTTTGGCAAGACCTACAGTGTGCATCTGACTGCCTTCGCATTTGGGGCCAAAAGAAATGGGTGACAAGCCTGTCAAAGGTCTTGTCCTGCCCCAAATGTCCTGCCAAAGGCACGTCATGAGCCAGACCCAGTAGGAAGGTCCTGAAGCGCTGGGGTACCACCAGCACACGGGCTGACCCAGGCTCAGCAACCTTAGGCTCACTGTATAGGAGACCGCTCTCCCAGTAGATCAGATGTGACCCGGACTGATTACCAGCTGCCTGGTCTGCAGCCTGCCGCCGCAGACCCTCCAGAGTAGGGCACTCGTTCTGCTCCCTGCAGAACTCCTCCCTGGTGGGACCCCCTTCTTGCTGCCCATGGGTCAGCTCAGAGATGTCTCCCAGTTCGGCTACCTGCTCCCCTGTAGGCACCGGGCGTCCCCCTCGAGGTCCGCCTCCTCCCGGTCCGTGGGAACTTCGGGGCCGGTTTCCCGCGCCCCTGCCCTTTCTCTTGGCAGGGACTTGTGCCACTGTTCCAGGCTCCAAGTCCTCTTGTTCACCCTTTCTGGCCGCCATTGACCGAGTAGACACGCATGCCCACTCTGGCAACCCAAGCATCTCCAAGTGAGACCTGAGCTCAACCTCCTTCCATGAGGACTGCTCCAGGTCGTTTCCTAGCAGACAATCTACAGGCATGGTAGGGCTCACAACCACCCTCAAGGGACCTGAGACCCCCCCCCATTCAAAGGGAACCTGCGCCACCCTACACTGGCGCTCAGAGTTGTCGACAGCAACTACTTGGTGGAATGCTCCTGGGACTACTTGCTTCTCAGACACCAGGTGACACCGGACTGAGGTCACACTGGCTCCAGTATCTCTGAGAGCCTCTACCCTGTTCCCATTAATGGGCACCCAGGTGCTATATTTCTTCGTGTTATGGGGCACCTGGTTTCCTGGGACCATCTCACTGTCCCCGAGTGAGACAAGGGTCATTTCTGCGGGATCCCCACCCTCCTGTGGGCACCCCTCCTCCCCAAGCGCTACACTAGCCAACACTTTGGATTGTCCACCGGTGGGTGGCTGTGTCCCCTTCGGGCACTTGGGGTCCCCCTTAAAGTGACCTACCTGGTCACATGCATAACACTTGCGGGGGCCGGTCTCAACAGGCTTCCCTGTAGAGACCCCTTTCTTCTTATCACCGGGGGCTGGGAACCTTTACCCTGGGTACTAGTTTGGGGCCCTTTAGAGAACTCCTGTGCTTTACCCTTGTCCCCCCACCTTTCTGCTGGGGACCCTGCCCACCTTTGGCTGAGTCTCCCCCAAACGCTTTCTTGTGGACCCTGGTACTCACCCAGCGGTCCGCTTCCATAGCAAGCTTCCTGGGGTCAGTTAGCTTACTATCAACTAGGTGCTGGCGCAGATCTGCAAAACATAGACTAGACAAGTGCTCCCATGCAATCAAGTTGTAGAGCCCCTGAAAATCTGTTACACTACTGCCCTTCACCCAACCATCCAGCGACCTGCAGAACACATCCACACATTCCAACCAAGTGTTGGCATCAGACTTCTTACTGGACCTGAACTGATCCCTGTACTTTTCAGGAGTAAGACCATACTTCGTGAGAAGGGCATCCTTCATGTCAGCATAGGTGAGGTGATACCCCTTACCCAAAGCTATCAGAGCATCCCTTGCTTCTTCAGGGAAAAGCGGCCACAATCCTGCTCCCCAATTCTCCTCAGGGACCCCATTCATGTGTATGGCTGCCTCATAACCCTGAAACCACCTTTGTATGTCATCCCCCTTCTTGAACTCCTTGCCTACGTTCTTGGGAATGTGCACAATCCTGTCTGCCTTTCTGGACGAATTGCTGCCACCATCTGAGCCTGACTTACTCCTAAGTTCTAGCTCCTTCAGTTCTCTCTCATGCTCTAAGAGCATCTTCCTCTCCTCTATGGCCAATCTCTTCTCCTCCCGCTCACTCTCCAGTCTGAGCTTCTGCAGCTCAAACTGCCTTGCCTCCCGCCTGTCCTCCAGCTCCTCTGGGGACAGACTGCTGCTGCCTGACCTGGCGGGTTCCCCCTACCCAAAAGCACATCCACCCTGGAAATAGGCTCCTCCGCCTCCTCACTGAGATTACCAGGCTGCCCATTGGCATGTCTGGCTGCTACCCAGGCCCTCAGCGCCTTCTGTAGCTCCTCCTTCCTTGTGAGGCCTTTAATTTGGACTTTCAGGTTTTTACAAATCGCTCGTAACTCCTTTACGGCGTAGGATTCCAACCTGTCCTCCTCAAAGATAACTTCCAGAGATGCAACGGATGATGCAATTGATTCAGGCATGACAAAAGTCGTGAGTTGAAAACTGGCAAGATCAAAAATAGGCCAAAAGAAAAAGAACCAGTATGTGGTACGTAATGGTCTGCGATATGGTAGTAGTGCACACCAATCACTGTAAGTCAAGTGCAAACATAAGTCCTATCCTCACCGCTGACAACCAATGTTAGAAATGGGATCTCTAGTTGGCGCGGGCTTGCACCTTTGTCCAAGTAGGGACCCTTCTTCCTAGTCAGGGTAAGGGTTGTTACACTCGTGAAGTAACCCCTGCTCACCCTCGTGGTAGCTTGGCACGAGCAGTCGGGCTTAATTCAGAGGCAGTGTGTAAAGCATTTGCACATAACCAACAGTAATACAGTGTAAGCACTACAAACGGACACCACACTAGTTTAGAAAAATAACCAATATTTTATATACTCAAGACAAGACCAATTACGACAAAAATCCACAATACTATACTTTACGAATGAATACTTGATACGGTAACTTCTTCTTTGCAGGAATAGCACAAAAGCAAAGTTTGTACGAGTCGGTAGCTCCGTCCGAGCCTACCGCGATGCTGAAAACCACGGAGTCTAACAGTTCCAGCCGGCCGCGTCGATACGGGCCAGCAGAGTCATGAACAGACTCGGTTACAGTACCTTTCTCGTTGTGGCTGGTATGGAGTGTACGAGCCGGTCGGCGTTCGTCGCGGTTGCGGTGCAAGACGGAGCGATGCAAGGTGCGGTGTCCCTCGATGCGGTGCAGGCAGCGGCTCGATGAGCGTCGTGCAGACGGAGTTGGTGAGTCCAAGGCGTGCGATGCAGGGTGAGACGATGCTCGATGCGGTGCTGACAGGTTGCGATGCAGGCGACCTAGCCGGAGTGCGGGAGCTGGCGTCGGACAGCGGTGCGAGTCGGAGCGGTGCGTCGCAGACGTGCGAGCGGTGCCCCAAATGCGGTGCGGTCTCGACTCTTGAGCTAGTTGCAGCGACCGCGTCGGTCGGGTCCGGTTGGTTCAGTGAAGCGATGCGATGCGAACTGCGGTGCCCACAGGTCACGGTGCAAGCAGCGGCTCGATGTTGGCGGCGTCGGACGTCGCCCACGGTGAGACCAGGGTTGCGATGTGAAGCGGGGCGATGCGGTCTGCGGTGCAAACAGGTCACCGGCCAGGGATGGATTCGGTAGACGGAGTCGGTTGCGGTTCCCTTCCTCTGTGGCAACTGAAACAGCGTTCCAGAAGCGGTACCCAGAGGCTTGTGAAGTCTTTGCAGTCCCTGAGACTTCTTAACAGGAGGCCAGCTCGGTTTCTGGCCCTTGGAGATACTCAGCACAAGTTTGGAGAAAGTTCAGTCCAGTCCTTTCACTGCCCAAGGCAGAAGCAGCAGCTGCAGGCCAACCCAACAAAGCAACAACACAGCAAAGGGGCAGTACTCCTCCTGGCAGCTCTTCCAGCTCTTCGTCTTGGCAGGTTCCTTGATTCCAGCGAGATCTAAATTCATGGGGTCAGGGCCCCAATATTTATATCCCAAATTCCTTTGTTCTCTGAAGGCAGAGAGGCCTTTGCCTAGTCCAAACCAGTTCTGGAGCACTTTGTTGACAAGTCTCCGTCCCTTCTTTCAGTGAGTAGGCCAGGGACATCAGACGCACCACAGGAGGTGGAGCCAGCATTGTGGAGGGAAGGCACTGTCCTATTCCAGGGCCCAGGTGCGACCCCTCCCACCCATCTACATGTAGATCTTGCTATTCAGCCCTGTGCTGACTCACCCTGTCTCCTGGCATCCCCCAGCCCCTGTCACTCACACTCCAGACAAGGAATACACAACCTCGCAGAGGCAGGCTTGGATGGTTAGACAAGAAAATACCCACTTTCTAAAAGTGGTATTTTCAAACACAGAATGTTAAAACCAACTTCACTAAAAGATGTATTTTATCATTCTGAGTCCAGGCATACTAAACTCGAATTTCTACCACGTTCCCGGGGTCAGTTGGGATTATACTGTAATAATCAAAACCGCCCGTTCTGGACTAGGGGGAACAGGTAGCCTTGCAATAGTGAAAAACGAACTAGGCTGTAATTCACTATCAGGACATGCCACACACACCAGGGCAGGTCCTACCTTTCGCATACAACGCACCCTGCCCACAGGGGTACCTTGGGCCTACCTTAGGGGTGACTAACATGTAGAAAAGGGAAGGTTTAGGGACTTGCAAGTGTGTGCACTTGCCAAGTCGATATGGCAGCCCCAGGCTGCGCACAGGCACTGCGATGGCAGGCCCGAGTTACACTTTACGGGCTGTTTGCGTGGGTGGCACAATCCAGTGCTGCAGCACACCAACAGCATTTGGTCTATAGGCCCTGGCACTCGCAGTGCACTTTACAAGGGACTGACACATAAACCAAATAGGCCAATCATGGAAACACCAATCCATAACACATTTTATACAGGAGCACTTGCACTTTCCCACTGGACCGCAGTGAGGAAAGTGCGCAGAATCAACACACCAGCAAAAACAGAGTCAAAACCGGGAGGTCAGAAAGCAAAAAGTCAGGGGAAACACGCCAAAAGATGCCAAGTCTAACAATGTTCATTACAGAATGTGTAACTGCACCTCCAACATTACTTTCTGGTCCAGGTGAGCCCTCCATGCCATGAGGGGATTGGTGTTATGCTTTGAAACACACAGAAAGGCAATTGGAGGAGAATTTCTCTTAGCCAAAAGGAAATTAGCTTTGCTGAAAAACAACTTGGGTATTGAAGGCTGAAAGATCCTCAAACAATTGCTGGTTCGGTTAAAGGAACTACAGGTTGAGGAAGACATAGATCTTGCACACTCTCAAGCTATAAGTGCTTTGGATGGCAATTATGAAGCCAGAATGAATAGTATAGTAGAACGTCACAGATTGTTCTCATTTGAACAGGTACCTGGAGAAACAATAGAGCAACATGTCATAGTTTTGCGAACTTTAGTGTTTACATGTAGATTCAGAGACCTGCACAAAGAAATAATCAGAGATAAATTATTTAAAAGAACTAAACATGAAAATACAAGAAAAACTCATTAGTATTAAGGAACCATCCTTAGAGGTATACAAATATCTAAACAAATTAAAAGTACGTCAAAATATGTCAAGGTATTGAGCCAACATGAAGGCGCCACCTATAACTCAATTAGTGTTGTACAAACAACCAAGAATGTTGAGACTGTGAAATCTAATTCAAGGAATCATTTCAAGGAGGATTAGAAAAAGGGAACCACAGGGGTGGTGCTCAAATCAACAATTGTTACCATTGTAACAGTAATAGACACATGGCATTGGCTGCTAATTTTTCCACTGAGTAATGCTAGATGTTACAAGTGCAAACGTATTGGTATTTTTCTAGTGTGTGTAGGTGTGTGAGACAAAGTGGAGCAGAGTTAGCATTGCATGGGATTCATGTTCTCCATATAATATTTTGAAGAAGCTCCATTTAACATATTAGGTAGGAGGTTCCATTTAACATATTAGGTACAGTGGAGCTGGAAATTGCCCCTCTAACTGTGGGTTATTGTGGAAAGAAATTACATTTGTTAGGTTGTTTCAAAGCCAATATATGTTTTAAAGAACACATTATATTCATTTATGAGACTGAATTGAGGACCAAGGTGTGGAAAGAAGGGTTTCTGAAAGTCTTTTCCACTGACTTGAGATGTTCAGAGGATTTCTATCACAAAATCATATTTAAGGAAGGTGTAAGGCTGATTGTGCATTAAGTGAGGAGAATTTCTCTAACTAGGAAATCTGTGGTACGTAAGGAATTGAATTGATTGGAGACTAGTGGCATTATTAAACAAGCAGAATCAGCTTAGTGAGTCCGGTGGTTTTCGCAAAGAATACAGATTGTAAAAGATCTTAACAAAGTCATTTGGGTAGACCAACATCCACTTCCCAACATGGATAAGATGTTGTCCACCATAGGCAAAGCGAGGGAGTTTTCAACTCTGGATATGTCACAGGCATATTATCAGATTAAATTGTGCCCTTTATCATGCCAGCTTACATAATTTATAACACAGATTTGCGTGAATGCATTTTTGGACTTACCTCTGCAGTGTTTCAGTGTGCTATGCAGAAATTATTTGCCAAGGAATGTAATGTGAACTTTTTCAAGATGTTATTTTGGTTTTGGGAAGATATTTAACTGAGTATGATAATTTGATGAGAAGGGTGTTTTTGATTTTGTGTGAAGCAGGTCTGACTGTGGGAGCAAGTAAATGTCAGTTTGTGGTACAAGAAGTAGTATATGTGGGGTACTCCATTTCAAGAAATGTTGTAAGTCCTAAAGTAAATGTAGTAGAGGCCATTGAGCAAGAAACATGTCCGGTGAACAAAGAGCAATTAAGATCATTCCTGGGCATGGCTGAACACTATGCTGAATTTGTAGAGCACTTTTCATGCATGACCAAGGTATTGAGAATTTTACTAAGAAAGAATGTCAAGTTTAAATGGACTTTAGGTTGCAAGAGATATTTAGAACAAATTAAGGTAAAGTATTGAGTATACTGTAGTGAAGAAACTGACCAATCCATTCTTGTAACTTACATCCATTTGTATGATCTAGTTGTGGTTTTGTTGGGGCTATGAGAATTGCGGCATTTGCTTTTTGCACTCTTATGGGAGCTGTTAAAACCCTATTTTGTGATCGAGAAACAAGCTTTGGCCTGTTAGTGTGCAATTAAGCATTTTAAGATTTATATCTGGGGTAACACATTTGAACTAAGGACAGATCATAAATTGTAAGTAGAGGTTTTCTCGACCAAGGGGGTGGGTAGTGCAAAACCAAGATTATCCAAATAGCTCTATTATTTGCAGCAGTTTTTATTCAACATCAAGTATCCACCAGAACACAAGAACATTCATGCAGATGGTTTATCCGGTTTACCTGTTCATGTGGAGGAGGACAGTAATGAGTTGTCAGATCATGATGAATAGCTTGTGTCCACTGTGTTGGAAAGCTGTGAAGGGACCATTAGCGAAGATGATTGGAAATCTGGAATGGCTCAAGCTACAGAGATAAAGGAAATTAAAAAATGATTGGTGAAGCGTGGCCACGGGAAAAGTGCTAAGTCGGTATTGTTAAATAATTTCAAGATCATCAGGAATGACTTGATGTGGAATGGTGGAAGAGTGTATTGTGAAAATAAGATGATTGCTTTTGGTTGTGAAACAGTAGCGGTGGGTGAGCCAACAAATTAACAGGGAGAGCCGAGCCAGAGTCAAGCCAATGGGCTAGCTTGGTTCTAAGATCCCTTGCTCGAGCTGAGCTCTGAAAATGTTTGCCATGTTAATCATGTAACAAACATCATGTAAAATATGAAAAAGTTTCTTCAAAATTAATAAACGGTGCTTCTTTAACACAAGGACGCTTTGACATTAATAATAGGGGTGGGTGTAACACGCATAATTCTGTGTAGCAGAATCAAGCGGAATTACCTATGCAAGAAGAGCAATCCAAATTTTCTTAGCACAAAAAAGCCCTCTTGCATCCAAAATGGACACAAGAATGTATTTTGTGCCAAGAAATAGAGCTAAATGCAACAGAACATAAATAGCGCGAGCAGCCGTTCACATTTGCTAAATATGTACTTGAGGCTTGATTTTCCTCCAACTTACTCCCTGCATTTAGCACCAGTTTCTTAGTGCAAAATGCACCCTCAGATCCATAATCGATGCGAGAATGCTTTTACACTAAGAAAATGGGGCTCATTACAATGTCGGGCGGCAACCCTCCGCCCGACACCGACTCAGAATCGGGACCGATCGACTTGCGGCCGTAACACAAGCTCCTATGAGGAAAAGGGGTGTTTGCGGAAAACCCTGCCACAGGCCCAACCTGGTGCCTGCCACACAGTGCAGGGTTTTACAGGGGGTACCTTAGGTACCCCCTCGGCCATCAACCGTAGGCTGCGGGGCCAAGGGGACCCTGCCAGGGGGCCCCAAAGTCACTTTCCGACAGCCTTTCCGTGTCGGACGGGCCGACGTGGAAAGGCTGATGGAAATCGACATCGTAATGCCAAGGGCGTAAAAGCTGTCCATAGGGGTGTATGATGCAGTTCCGACAAACACGAATACTCCGTGAGTCGCTTGGAACTGATTTGGAATGACTGCGCAGTTTACAATCCGCCCATGAACATCGTAATCGGGCGGTTCGACTGTAAACCGACCGCGTCGGTCGGAAGCACTCCGACGCAGTCGTGGAGATTCCGACTGTTGGGAGGAGGCTTTCCGCCCGACATCGTAATCAGCCCCTAAATGCATCAGAACATAAACAGCAGCGTGAGCAGTCGCTCACCCTAGATAAATGTGCTCTTGCTGAAGGATTTCTCCCCTAAATAACTCTTAATTACACAAGTGGACATAATTGGGGTATTAGTAATTCTGTGTCAAGGAGTAATGCAGAATTACTGAAATTGCTCTGATTACTTCAGCGTAATTAAAATTACTTTCAGGCTAATTAATAAGTCACATTATTGGTTCACTGACAATTGACATTGGGAATTAAGAAAATGGGGGATTGGTAAAGCATACTATTTGCCTAACATCAAACAGTTTGGTTAAGCAGGGAATCTGGGATTAATCCCAGGTTTTCTGGTTTTACTTTGTACAAATCAGCCACCAAAGTGGTATCTATTTGTCTCTCCTTTTTACCTCACATGTTAATGCTTTGTTTTTAACTTTGTGCATGAGAGCAGAGAAAGTGACAGGCAGATGCCAGATGAAAGCTTGGCTCATTTTGGGCTCGAGTTTCCAAGAGGACCTCAAGCTGAGCCAGAGCCTGGCATCTGGCTAGAGCCTGGCATGAGATTTGAGTGGTTCGCACCCTCAATGAAAACTGTTATTGGTCTTGTAGGAAAGTTGAATATTATGTGGTGATGCTGGTTAGGCTTCTCCATGCAATACCCTCACAATACCCTAAGGATGGTCCTTGGATTCAAAATAATAAATGCATTTCTCAGTCCTGGTAGAGTGGCAAAGAGCAGTCAGGCTTCACTAGAGGAACATGTGCAAAGCATTTCAGAGTACCAACATGGACGATAAGTAATTGACATGACTCGAAAGAAATCTGACACTAATTTATATAACTAAAGCAAATTTTTATGTAAATTTAGACACCAAAACAAAATAAATCAGATACGTATAACCGGAGTTATGGATTTTAGAAGCAATTTTAAATCAGTGCAAAACAGTACTGCAAAAAAATTGTCACTGCGGTCAATGATAAAAATCGGATCACTGACACAATATTGACATACATAATATCGACATACAAAATTATCGAAACACAAATATCCATAACATAAATATCAATATGCTATACTTAGTTAAAAAAATGCACAAATATCGAAACACAAATATCGCCAAACACAAACATCGATATAACTAATATTGAAATCAAAAATATTGTTAAAACTAATATCGTTCACACTAAATAAACAAACAAAATAACATAAATATCGAAATCAAAAATATAGACCACACAATTATCGTCAAAACTAAAATATCAACACCTTAAATATATTTCAAATAACACAATAAATAACAAATAAAATATAAACAATATAACAAATACACACAACATATTAAATATACACAATTAAAATTAGACAAATAATAAATAAAAAAATTAACTTTAACATAAGTAAAAACACCAAATGAATTCCTCTTTACCAACAGAATACATAAAATAAATAATTATTTTCATATCTTAAATACAATATAAATTACAAATTATATACTATCATGCTTTTAAATTAACAAAGAATAAAAAAACGGTTAACTGAAAATTAATTAGCGTTTCCCAAATAAGGTAACAACTGCCAAAATAATTGACAAACATTAGTAACAATCAATAAAAAACACCTAAAACTTAAATAATCCAATAAGATTTACAGAACAATTAGACAAACACTATATAAACAAAAATTTACATTTTTTATGCTACAACAGCAAACACAAAAATAAGGGAAATCTCTGCCAGATTGCTTCTAAAACATCGGACTTCCACATTGAAAACTCAGATTTCAACTTTACAAAGTAAGTAAAATATAAAGCTAATGTTATAACTTAATAAAAGATAAGTAACGTACTTTTAAAATAATTAAATAAGTAATTTAATATTTGTTTTAATTATATCTCCTCTACAGAAACTCCAAACGACACTCAACTAACTACAAACAACATCAAAAAGCACCTTTGCAAAAAGTAAGTATAAGTTAAAATTATACTAATAAAACAGCTATTAATCCCAACCAATAGGCCCCACTAACCACCCAAAACCCAAAATACAGAAAATGGTGTTAAACAAATGAATTTAAATTATATATTTTTTCTACAGAAAATAAAAGGAAACACTAAAGCCAAGCACCAACAGAAACATCTCAACATCAAAAAAGTTCTACAGATTAAAACATGTAAGTATAATTTTATTTATAAAAATATATAATACATTAAAAACATTATATTATATGTAACATTTTTTATATAAATTTCTCATAGCAGTTGAAACATCAAAATGACTGAAGGTGCAAAATTCATTACTTCACAGAAAGGAAAACATTTATTATGCTATATGGGATATGCCTACACCCAATAAAAACAAACAGGCGACAACATTAATTGGAAATGCAGCAAATATTATGCTAATGCATGTTATGGGAGGGCTACAACAAAAGAAACTACTGTAATAAATGTTAAAGAACATAACCACCCCCCTAACATAGCAGAAATAGAAATAAGAGATACTTTAGAGACTCTTAAGGAAGCTAGCACTAGCTCTCAAAAACCTACTACTGAAATACTAAAAGACATACTACCCGGAGTGCCAGAATACGTAACTGGCCAATTACCCTCCATCCCAACGTTAAAAAGATTAATAGCTAGAACAAAAAAATCAACTATGAACACCCCACCTGCCCCCAAAAATTTCGGTGAAGTTCAAGTACCACCTGAACTCACTCTAACTCATAATGAAGAACAATTCCTTCTTTATGATAAAAAATCTAATGAAAAAAGGATTATAATATTTGCAACTCCTACAAACCTACTTAAACTACAAAGGGCCCGATTCCGATCTCGCTCGGAAGGGCTCCTGACGGCATCCGTCAGGAGCGAGTCCGAGTCGCGCGGCGATTTCCGATCGACTCGTCCCGCCGTACGAGCGAGCAAGTACGATATGAATATCGCCTCATGCTCCGAGCGACTCGTACCCGTCAACGAAGCCCTCTGGACGACTACAACATGGCCGACTCGTACAGCGCAATGGGTCCAATTTTCAAGCGACCAAGTACGATGCGCGCGTCGAGCAGCCGGATCGACTTGGAGCCTCCGACTCGAAAAAGCTTCGAGAAGCGGACTTTGGGGGGGCCGTAGCGGGCCCCCTTCACCCGTAGCCTTACGAGTCGGTCAAAGGGGTGGACCCAAGGGCCCCCCGGACACATGCATGCACGGTGCGGAGGGCACCGAGGCGTCCCAGCGACAGGGGGTGCCCTTTTCCGCGACGTACCTTTTTTCTGTATGGGAGCCTATGTACGCAACGTACATCAGGCTCCCATAGACGTCAGTAAGACTCCGAGCGACCCGAGTACGTCAGCGCGTACTTGCATCGTACTCGGGCGCTCGGAGCCCAGGAACATGAGTCGTTCGGAAAGCTCTACGGGACCGAGTCGGCAGTAGGGCTTTCCCAACGATATCGGAATCGGGCCCAAAATTGTGAGACATGGATGATGGATGGAACATTTAAAATATGTCCCAAACCATTTTACCAATTATACACAATCCATGGACAGTATCACAATAGCAACATCCCCTTTATATATGCCTTATTACCAAACAAACAAACAACAACCTATTTAGAACTCCTAACAAAAGTAAAGCAAGAAACTAATAACTACTACCCTCAAAAAATTATCATAGACTTCGAACAGTCAATGATACAGGCTATCCATAAAAACTACCCTCACACAGCAATACAAGGTTGCTATTACCACTTTCATCAAAGCATATGGAGACACCTTCAAAAATCTACCCTTAGGGGCTGATTACGATGGCGGTAGTAGGCACCTCCGCGGAGCCGGCGGTGGCGGAAAACGTCCATTTACTCACTCCTGCGGCGGTCCTCGCGTCCGCCATATTACAATGGGCAAAGAGAGCCCATTTCCCGTCCGTCGCGGAGTTTCCGGATCCGCCAGATTTTTCGTTCCGCAACGGTGGCGGAGGGAGCCAATAGAGAAAGACCACCGTGCGGAATGACGTTATGACCGCCGGACAAACCACGATGCCTCAAACAGCCCATCAGAACGCAGCAGAGAAACCAGCCACCCGGAGACGGCGGAAGCACAACTGCGGAGATAGAAACTCGAATCCGAGACACCTCCACACGTTCCTGGCCGCCATGGATCCAGCTCTACAAGCCCTTCCGCTGCTGTACCTCATCCACTATCAGCAGATAAGACACCGTCGCGGTCAACACCGCAGGTAACTCAACAACATATCCCCACATACAACCACAACACACAACTGTCGTGCTGAAGTACGTGTCCTGTCTACATCAGACAGCTTGGTGGAGACAGGAACATATCCCCCTGTGTAAGTACACACGTCCTGCACGTCACAAATTGACACCTCTGCATCGGGGTCACCCATCACCATAGAAATTACCGCAACTAGCCCAGTCGTGCCGGTCATGTCACCGCAGCGGTGAAGCCGCGGGAAAACCTGCCAACAATGTACTAGGAGTCCAGGACATTGTCCCAGACAAGCAAGACCAACATTACAACATCCACACCACATGCAACATAAAAGAAGCACCACTCAGCACAACATATCTGCAGCAAGAAGTCATGTGCAGGGACACTGTCTAGAGTGACATCTCATTAGGAACATCTGCAAATGTATAGTAACATGAGTATAGGGTGAGGCAAGAGTCCCTCCAAAATGACCATAGTCATCTTTGCACACAAATATGGGTCAGTCCACATACAATGTGGACAGAAGAGGGCAGACCAAGTAGGGTGTGTATGTGTATTTCACAGTAGGCCAACAAGGTGTTGGAATGAGTCAGTGAGCCCAGGTAGATGACACATCATATTAGACACCACTGCCACACAATTACAGATCACCACAGCCCCCAAGCAGACATTGATAGGCCCATCACATACAATGGCAGACTATATCACACAATGACAGCTCATATCATGCAACACAGTGAGAAATTCCTGTCTCAAACAGCAAACTCAAAGTAAGCACCACTGTGCATTTGACTCACAAGTGTACTGCTGCAATAAATGACACCATGTGAGTATGTCCAGTACATCAACAACACTGACTACACTGCCAACTCACAGAACACCTACACACCATCACTACACCTCAACAAAGGGAGCACCAACTACAAAGTAGTGAATGAATGCCAAAGTGTCAGGAAGACTCCATCTTGACAGCAGGAAACTCTGACCTGAGACTCAGGACAACCCTCCTCCTACTCATACCTGCCTTACACTCATGTGAATCAAAGTAAGTAATTTAAGAAATGAAGAGTCACTGTGCAGATTAACAACCATGGAACTGTTCACACTGCATGTCAAGTCCTTCAGACAGCTCACACACTGAAACTTAGCCTCATACACATACCATAAGTCAGCAGCAATGTATGACAATAACTAAACTAGCTTAAGTGGAGTGCACAGTGCATGAAAAACATGGAGATATCTCAGATAGCATTTGTACATGACATGCAAGAGGTGCAACATATCACACTACACCTAGGCCATCAAATCAGACATGGGTGGCACAGTGAATTAAATTGAACTAAAGTAACATCTTTGCAATATCCATGTGATACAGCAATGCAAGCTATGCATTGGCCCAGGAATGATAGGAACTGTCATAAGCCTTACAGTGACCAGCCCCACATCTGTGTCAACTCCCTTCACATGTGCATGCCACCAGCACAACACTCATGGCTCATTGTCACACTCCCTGACTGTCAAACCCAGGTATGACTTTCACACATACCCCTCATCTACCCATCTCACACCTTCACTACTCCACACCTGTGAGAAACACAGATAAAGGTGCAAATAATGTCCTGTGAGTTTCCTGATAACCAATGCCACACCCTGGTGTGTATCTACAAATGTCAGAATCCCACTCAGGGATGTCTGAACCAATGCTGTTCATAAACCATTTGCCAAACACATGTCTCACAAACAACATCCAAAGAAGTCCAACAAGCTCAGCCATGTGTAGGCAAACAGTGGATAGGCAATGTGACCCTAGACAGCACAGGAATAGATAACATTTTTACTCTGGCAAACTGCACAGACACCATCACCCAACCCAATCAAAAAATACATGATCAAATGCCAATCATGAACACTAACTGTGTGCAATAGGACAAAGCTGCAAACACAGACATATATACTCCACAGTTACCAAGTGAGCATGTTGTCAATGTGTAGCACAAGCATGCACATGCACACTCCTGACAAGTGACTGCTCAAATATAGGAGGCCATAGCACAATTGTGCACTCAAAACAAGCCAATGAACAAGACCCCACATTGCTGCATGTGACATTCACACAAGAAATGCACACAACAAATTCTACACACATCTGAATGTATTCCAATACACAAACTCCTCACACACAATGTCATGCAAATATAACATTACACACACATGGACCTGTCAGTGGAAAGAGCCAACACAGGCCAAAGACTGCATCCATCAACAACAAATACACAACATATGCACATACAAAATCATCACATAGCAAACTCAGCTGAACATCAGGGGGACTCACACCAGGCAAGGACAAGGCAACATACACTCACAGCAGTGCATGTACAGTAAGCAGTGTGTGAACACCAACAAAACCAGTATCACACATGTCTGAGTGCTCCACCATGAACTTCAACACCACAAATCATCACAGGGCACAGGTCACATCACACTCAGGATGGGTAGCAGTACCTCAGCAAACCCACATACACTTTAGCTATCACCTACTGCTACACAATTCTGGAAAACACAGATGCATGGAACATGACTAGAGGACTGTGCTGGAAAAACATCTGCACTGTACAGGAGCAACCACGACTGCAATCAAGTAGAAGAAAATAGCACATAACAAATTGTGAAACAGTTCTGAGTGGAACATTGGTCCTGGACACAGATCATCCTCCCACAGTATAGTGTCACACAATGAAGTGGTGGGGAGGGTCACACACTGGCAAGGCAAGGGGTGGAAGACATTAGACTGAAGTGGTGTGTACATCAGTATTGGACAGGTGAGGAGTGTACAGAGCAAAAACACATAGAGGAGTAACTCACAATGTGTAGCTATCAAAAGCCCCCATTGGGGATGGTCTGACTCTCAATACCACATACTTGTCCAACAAATGATGTAAAGTGACACCAATGTATGAGAAACATCACTTATAATGTCAGTTTGCCTGAGCAGGTCAGCACAGTGAGCACAAACTTAAGCAAGAGCCATGGCTGATCAACAAACCACAACCCAGACATTGCAGTGAACCACTCTGCATACTCACAACTGACAGCGAAAACAAGTAGGTGTACCCCAGGACTGCAAGGTCATACCGACACACTGCACAGTGCTCAACCAACAACTCCTACATGTGCCCACTATCTAAAGCACGTGTCTGTAAATGTAAACAAACAGGCACTCATTACCTGGATCATACATGTGTGTAGGTGTCGTGTTCAGGGGCACATACTCCTCAACACTTCTGCCAAAGACAGGCCAATCACACTGTATGACTACTCAACTGCACACATTCAAATGTACCCATGTGACTATGAAGCCAGGCCTACACAAGATGACTACACATCTACACTGCTGTTCACACATCAAGATAGATCCCACAGATATGACGGACCCTGTCCACCAGCGACAAAGCTCACAACATGAGTAATAGTCTTTATTACATAAACTCTGTATATGCATCAAAAGTGCAAAACATCAAGGCCATTGGCCAGTCCAAATTTCAAGTCCGCACATGTGTGCATGCAAACTTGCACATCAAATAGGTAACACAGTCTACTGCCATGGGAATCACCACAGGTCAGGGGCTTCGAATGGGCAGTCCAGGCACCGCTGTTGGAGAAATGGTGTGGGGAGGGGGACTTGGCTTCAACTTTGGCTTGAAGTTGAACTGGGAGGGGGCTGATTGTCGGGGCCAGTTGGAGTACTGGACCTGGGAGGGAGAGAACTGGCTGAGGTAGAGGGATCCATGGATGTTGGAGCCTGAGGGCTGCTTGGACCGGGTGGAGTGGTGGCACGGGGAGGTGGAGACATGCTGTGTGGAGGCTCAGTGGCTGAGGGTGAATGTGGAGGGCTGGGTCTCAACTGTTTGGGAATCCAATATCCCACAAGCTTCTTGGCCAGAGTGAGAAGTGAGGTGGGCACAACAGCCTCACTCTTCCCCAAAGGTGTAGCAGGTGCAGGTGGCTCTCCACGTGTGGATTTGCTGGACCTGGTGGTATGCTGGGGGTAGCCTTGCCTTTTGCCCTGCATCCCCTGTTGTTGATGTACACTCCCCACTTTGCTCTCTTGTCCATGCTTCACAGGGGTGTGGGTGGGAGTCGACTTTTTGGGTGAAACTGCCTTTGGAATGTGTTTGGGCTTAGTCGTGGCAGGCACCAGGTTCACTGCAGACAGGGCAAGTGTCTGTCTGTCCTTGGGATCAGGTGTGGGGATGGGAGTGTCCTTGGATGGTGATGTTTTGGAGGAATCTAATGTGGATGCATGCTTTTTTGCCATATGTCCCTGAGTGTCCTGTGATGGGCTTTTTGTCTTGCGATCATGTGTGCTCGTTTTGGGTTGTGGTGATGGTGCATGGTGTCTGGTATGCTTAGAGTGCTGAGATTGTGTGCTGTGTGTGGATGACTGGGTGCCTGAGGGCTCTGGCGTGTGTGTACTCTGGTCAGATGGGGCCACTGGCAGGGTGGTTGCCAAAGGGACAGGAGCTGGACTGGGAGTTTGGGACTGCTGAATGGCTGCCATCACTGTGGAGGACAAAGACTGGACAGTTCGGTGTAGGCCACCCACGTCCGAATGAATGCCCTCCATGAACGCAACAACCTGTGACAACTTGTTGCCATGATCCTGGAGGGCATTCAGGAGAGCAGTCTGACTCACACACAGCTGGTGCAAAATTTCTATGGCCTCCACACTGAGGGCAGCAGGGGAGACAGGGGCAGGGGCAGGGGCAGCGGTGCCTGGGGGAAGGAGACTCTACCCTTCTTAGGGCTGCGGGCACGGACAGCACTTGGGGGAGCATCTGGGAGGGTGGGCACTGGACGAGTTGTGGTGGAAGAAGATGCAGATCTGGAACTTCCGGTGCCCCCCAACATCGAGGAGTCACCACTGGACTGGGAAGATGTGGAGGTTGGTGTTTCCGGGCGGGAATCATCCAGGGCACTCCTGTCCCCCTCCGAGGCGCTGGTCCCCTCAGTGTCACTAAACTCCTGTGTCCCAGTCATGCCAGTAGCTTCCCCAACACTGTCGGGCCCCCGTCCTTCCCTGCCCTCGGTAGATGCTGCAAGAGACAGAGACATAGGTTCAGTATAGTGCCATACTCACAAACATCATGTGCAATCAAAACTCAAATCCTGCAAATGATACTCCCATGTTGAACTACTCCATGTACTTTCAGCATATGCCACATTTATGCAATCATCAGCTGATGCATGGAAACATGCATAGTTGATAGTCATGCTCCATGTTGCGCAGACACAGCCAAATAGCTGAGCCTGTGCCTCCCTGTAACCACACATACAATTGTCTGTAGGCACACCTATGTGCCTGTAGGTAAGATATCCATACATCAAAACATGTTATCTCTGTCACATATGGAGTATATTTCATGGAACACCACATGAGTCAAATATGTCCTTTTGCAAGGGCAAACACCTCCTGAAATCCACCATGTTGGGCTTTGAAGCACAACTACAGTTGTCCATTGGTGTCAGCTGTGTACATGTTATAATTCATTTGATGTGCACAGCACACATTTCTAAATGCACACTAACATGATGCTCACTGCTCTTCACTGCCAGTTGATGTCTCTGACACTCACACTGCAGCATATGCCACAAGGCCACATCTTTTTTGTTAATGAAGTGATAATGAGCCTCATGTAACAATGTAGTCACAAACACAATGCACAATAGCATGAGAATGGGAAAATAATGCAAGGCCTTCATAGGTTGTGACATGTCACAGACCAATAGCTCCACAAGTGCCTGACAGGCCCTCATAGATCCAAGGCAGGATAGTGTCTTCTGTTGATGAGGAAGTTGGTGGACTCCATTAGGACAGCTAATGTGTGAGAATACCTAGGGGGTCTGGCATATGACATCCCCACGTTGTGCTGACTGATGACATTGAGGACACATCAATGTGCCAAAAAGTCACTCACTGATTAAAAGCTTTAGCCACAACTGCACCATGCACTGATGCACATGGACACCCCTCCACAATGCACACATACTGAGGACTGACACTCTGAGTAACCTTTGCTCATTATCATCTTTCAAATTACTGTACAACACCTCAGTCACATCACAATTTGCCATACACACAGATCACATCCAACCATGTTAAGCCATAGTACCAAAACAATTTTGTAATAGCCAGCTTCAGCTACATTGCATTTAAATCACAGAGTCTAACCATCCCAGTCAAGTTGCCATGTGCACAAATGGCAAATGCAAATCAGCCAATGCATCACTGCAATCATCACCATCTACCCCATCAGCACCTGTGTGCACTTGCTGTCACCATGGTAGGAAATACAGCATGTTATGCCATGCTGCTGTTATCATGCTAATATATTTTGCAATGGTGCTGTCTTCTCTATAATTGTGAAAAAAGGACCCATGGGACAGGTGTGACCTTTCCCAACTCACTGCTCACTGAGTCCACATCTGTGCCTGTCTCTAGCCACTAACACATCATCACATGAGCACACTATTGTGCTAGCCACACAGCACACACAAGCCTGACAAGTGTACTGGGCTACACACTTCACACAATGAATTATCCTGTGTATGAAGGTCTCAGTTCAGACAACATTCATACAATGTGACATGAAAACATGGCAAGATGATTTAATGTGACAAGGTTCATGGGTTTTAACACATGAGAAACAAAATGTGGTACGAATGCAGAACCGCTGCACTCAACACTGAGGCCACTTGGAAGCCACTGCATCACACTAGAGACATCACAGAGTCCCGCACTTGCTCAGGGCTGGGATTCATGCAGAAACTCATACGCAAAGTCACACTTTGCACAATACTCACCCCCAACTTGCTGCTGAGGGGCCCTCAAGCGTCCATCCAGCTCTGGCTGTGTCACTGCCAAGATGCGGGCCATTAGTGGAGTCATGGTCCTACACGCCAACCTGCCACTTCGAGGGAGCACCCCCAGCGTCATCTCAGCGACGTTTTTGCTCAGGCGGCAGATGTCATTCCACCTCTTGTGGCAGTGTGTATGACGTCGGTTTGAGACACCCAGAGACCACACCTTGCGGGCAATGGCCCTCCATATGGCCTTACACTGATGGACCTTAAGCTGCAGACATGGGAGACAAGAAGAAGAAGTTTCTGTGACACTGTGTTGTGTACCACTGTGTGTCAGTACAGGAGCATGAAAATACATAGCACACTAATACATCAATGGAGAGCAGAGCGCATACAGCATGGCACATAGTACACTTGGATCAACCCATATCATAGCTATGTATACATCTATGATGATGGACACACTACATGCCCATCTCATACACATGCAGAGTGCCAACACAAAAACAAAGTAATAATGGGCCTCAGCTGTGATGCACTATGTGAGTAAGCATGACATACAATACACTAGGAATGATGTGTTGTGGTCAGACTCACTGTGTCCTACACTACACACCCTTAATGTCCTTGACCATTGCATAGCTACATGTGTCATGGTAGTCACATTTAGGTCCCTGATCTTACATTCTCACACTCTTCTCACAAAGTGGAGTCCTGTCTTGTGAACTCCTCAGGCCTATGATAGCTCATGGAAAAATAGGGTGGTGGACAACACACATGTTTTACTCAGCCATTTTAGTGATGGTTCCTTGTAACATTGGGCAGTTACTGTGCAGGCCAGAGGGCCTTACACTGAGGATAAACGTGGTCCATCACATAAATCACATGCATGTACAATGTGAAAGGAGAAACAGTGCATACACATGCGAGACTCAACACATCATGGAATCAATAGAAGGATGACATGTCAACCTCACATTTAGCTGATGTGTCATAGATGATTTACCACCAAGAGTGATAGACTCAGGCATTGTACTCCTGTGCAAAATGGACACATCTCCAGAGTGTCAATTTGAAAGCTGTACACACATTATCCAGTACCCTCTGGCCAAACTACATTTGAAATGTCACAAATGAGCATATGAACACTTAATGGACTATGACATCACATAGCATAGGGAATGTGTGTTCAGAGTTCGAGTGTCTCAAACCAGCAGTGTAACTGTATAACTGCTAAAACACAGTATGTCATTTCCATCCTTAAATGCAGTCAGGGATCTGTGGAAATAAGGCTACACACCCCATTGACATGAAGTCAGCATGCTACGCAGTGTCCCACACATTTACATAACCCAGTCTCAGAACAACATGTGTTTGTTTTGGGCTTAAAAAGAGCTGCACAAGTGTCTATGTTGCCATCCTCCCCACATACTCAAGTGCATTAAGTACTAGGTCATGTATGGACCATGCTATTGGCAAAATATTGATGCATGAACATTGACTTGCGCTCACAGGCACATACCACTGTACAGTAACATCATGTGAGCATTCTGAGCACTCTCAAACTTTTACTCAGACACTTACCAGTACCTCTGGAGCACCATATAGCCTCCCATACTGTGCAAGGACCTCGTCCACCAGGACCTCCAGCTCCTCTGTGGTGAAGGGACGGGCCCTGATGTTCTCTGTTCGAGCCATCACTGGGTCCAGAGTACAGGTACAGCAGAAGTTGGTGGTGATGAATGGCAGGCAGCAGTGTCTGAATGCAAGTGACATGTGTGGCTCTCTCACAGACATTTATAGGCCCCTAGCGTTGTTTCAGTGGTACTTTGCTCATGCAATTGGTCCGCCTGGTTTGCATCTTACAATTGTATCCAATGACCGTGACCGCAGTGGCGGTGCACGTCTACCGCAAGTTTCAAAACTGTATTGCACGACCGCGATGGCGATTCCCATTGGCTGCCATGGCATTGTCATTGGCGGTGTCACACCGCGGGGGCCAGGTGGTCTCTATCGCAATCCTTTATCTTTCAATTGTGTCCAATGGCCGTGACCACAGTGGCGGTGCATGCCTACCGCGAGTTTCAAAACTGTATTGCGCTACCGCGATGGCGGTTCCCATTGGCTGCCATGGCATTGTCATTGGCGGTGTCACACCGCGGGGGCCAGGTGGTCTCTACCGCAATCCTGCATCTTTCAATTGCATCCAATGGCCGTGACCACAGTGGCGGAGCACGCCGACCGCACCTATGGGCACATTGTGCTATTGAATTGCCACTTGGCAATTTTCATCACTGATCACTATACATTCACACTATATTGTTGCACCTGGTTGGAAAGTGAAAGGAGAGTGTGACATTTAACTCAATGATGCCCACACATGTCATGTCAGTACACATGAGTACATGCATTGGCATGTACTTCCTCACTTGTCAAATATGATATTTGTGTGCATGTACACAGATTTGATGTGTAATGGAGTCTCATTCTTGTGAACATGTCAATGTGTAAAATGGCTACTCAACCCACAGTAATGATGGACTGACCACATAATGTGCCTATATCACTGTGCACAGCGGTGTATTTATCTTGATAGTTGACCAGCTTACACACACTGTGCTCATTGTGTAAAAATGTTGTGCTTAGTGAGACTAAAGCAAGAAGGTGTTGCAGGTACAGCAGCTACATAGAAGTCAGCAGTGTTGCTGTCTGCCACATGTGCTGTGTCAGGTACACCCAGGGCTGGTGACACAAGATGTAGGAGTGTACCATTTACCATTCACATAGTCTGATTCTGATTTGGAAGTAGTTAGTATGTACATCCTGACCACATGAATGACTACATGAGATCAAGGTGTCTGTGCATGTGACTTGTGCATTAAGCTGTTGTTACAGTCCTGTCAATGTTGGTGCTGTGTTAGTCATTATGTAAGATGTTTGCCACATCTCATCTGTGAATTGAATTTACATGTGTCCTCTTTCATTATATGTAGGAGACGACCAAATGTGCATCGGCCTTTCCCAGTGCTGGCGAACATGGAGGATGAGATCATAAGGAAATTCCGTCTGAATCGCCTTACCCTTCAAGCGCTAGGTGCTCAGTTGGAGCCACATCTGAGGCCTCACAGAACCTATCCGACAGCTTTGACGCCAACAGTTAAGGTGATGGCTGCTCTGCATTTCTTTGCCACTGGCTCGTTTCAGTACACGGTGGCCATCGCCAGTGGAATGTCTCAAGCTATGTTCAGCATGGTGCTGCGTGATGTCCTGTCCGCAATGTTGACCTACAAGGACCGCTACATCCACTTTCCAAGGAGACACGAATTGGCAGATGTGAAGGGTGATTTTTATGACCTTGGACCTAATGTTGTTGGAGCCATTGACTGCACACACGTTGGCCTAGTTCCACCACAGGCACGTGAGCACATATACCGTAACAGGAAGCATTACCATTCCATTAATGTGCAAGTGGTATGCCAAGCGGATATGATTATCTCCCATGTATGTGCCAAATATCCAGGATCTGCACATGACTCCTACATACTGCGTAACAGCATCATCCCACAATTGATGGAAAATCTGCGTCCGGAGCGTGCGTGGCTTGTCGGTGAGTATGCTCAGTCAAGTAGTGTGCTGTATGTGTGACATGCTGTTCTGGTCAACTGTTTATATTACAAAATTGGTCTGTGTATCTCACACCTAGGTGACTCTGCGTATCCCAACCGGCCTTGGTTGCTGAGCCCACTGAGGAATCCAAGGACCCCGGGGGAAGTCCGCTACAATGATGCACATGGGAGGACACGTCGTGTAGTGGAGCGTGCTTTTGGGATTCTGAAGTCTAGATATCGGTGTCTGGACAAGAGCGTTGGTGCACTACTCTACTCTTCCTAAAAGGTGTGTCAGATCATAGTTGCATGCTGCATGCTCCACAACCTGGCCTTGCGCAAAGAGATCCCCCTGCTCCTGGACGATGATGAGCAGCAGATGCCCCCCGCTGCAAATCCACACATGCCCAGTGACGATGATAGTGGAGAGGAGGAAGGTGTTGACCTGCATCAACAGCTCATCGACAACTACTTCCCTTGAGTGTAAGTAACATTGTACAACAGTGACATTGTCTGTTGGCTTTGATGGTAGTGGCAAGGCATAGATGAGGTTTTTGGCTGCTGTCTGTTGTTGGCTCACTGCTAATGGCTGATGTGTGTGGCACAGTGTTTTGTTTTCCACATACCTCATGTCTATGTTAATGGTGTTGGTCATTGTTATGTGTGATGGCTTTTGCACGGTGTTAACGAGTGGTGTGTTGTTGCTGTAATGGCATCACCTGACAACTAAATGTCATTCTCTTGTGTCTTTTTAGGTTCCTTCACCCCATCAATGCCTCGTCACAAATAGAGCTTGTGGTAATTTGGTATCTGAGTTGACATTGTACATACTGTGATAAACATGGAACTGACACAAAGGCATAGGTGTGTAGAGAGTGTTTATTTCAAAATCTGTTTTGTTAAAATTTAAAGTGGTTGTTAGTAGATTTGTGCAAAGTGAGTGTATGAGTTGTCAATGATGGTAAATGAGACAAATAGTGTAGTCACCACATTGATGTAATCACACAGTCCAACAAACTCCTACCATCAACATGGCAATGTGGGATAGGATAATCAACAAAGTCAATGTCCAGGGCAACACAAGTGCCATCATGGCTGGCTCAGTGACTTGGCTTTGGTTGGTGCTTTGCCACGTGATCCTTCTGTGGTGTTTCTCGGACGTCCCCTCTTGCGTTTGGCAGGGGGGCCTCTGCTGCAGGCTCAGCGGTGTCTGAGGAGTCATTTTCTTGCAGCTCACCCCTCTCTGTGGCCGCAGATGAGGTGGTGGGAGTATCAGCAGGCTGGCCACTGGAGGGGGGTTGAGCCGTCATTTGAGCAGCATGTCTGTCCCTCAGAACACCCACAAGCTGGCCCATGAGATCCACAAGTTGGCCCATACGTGTGTCCATGGACCTCAGCAGCAGGCGGAGCTCACGCACTTCTTCAACAACCTGGCCCATCTGTCCCTGGTTCTGTTGGTATGCACCAAGGACTCTTGAAACGGTGGCCAGGGCTTCTGTCTCAGTGTCCTCCTGTGATTGTCCCCCAGTTGCCCTCCCACCTGCCCTGCTGACACGGACCTGTGGCGTTGGGAGTCGACGCACCCGCACACTCTCTCTGGCATCCTCGGATTGTGTGGTGGTGTTGCTAACCACTGAGGCAGGGGCAGTGTTGCAGGCAGCAGTGGTGATGGTGGAGGTGGCTGCCGCACAGGTCGTTGTAGCAGGGGTCAGTGCTGTGATTGTCGCTGGGGTGGTGGTGGTGGTGATGGTGGGGACAATGAGGCCCTGAGACGGAGTGCGTCCTGGCAGTCCTGAGGGGCCAGGTTGTTGCTCCTCATCTGAGAAACGTAGAGAATCAGCATCGGAGAGTTCACGTTCCGGGGGGGCGGGGCGGGGGGAGACTGGCTCTGCTGGTTGGTGGTGTTTTCAGCAGCAGTTGCTTGTGGATCTCCTGTTGAACATAGGTTATATTGTCAGTCGAGTGCACTCCACAGGCTTGGTGTCAGACTTTTGGATGTTACATTTGATATGCCAAACAGTTTACATTGCAATCACTTGTTATTGGTAAAAGATTATCAGCATCATGACATGATGTTGTGGTACCTACATTAATTGTCATTATTGTGACATGTAAATTGCAACCATGGGACACATACAGATGGTGTGTTTACAAGGACATGTCATCATCTACCAACTTGGTGCACATCAACTTTTGTTAATGCGTGGTTTTTGTTTACTCTTCATAGAATCTGTTTCAGCTATGCAAAAACTAGACATTTGAATATTTTAAAGTTTCTTTCATATCATGTACTGTTGTTTGTTTGACAGATTGACCGTGCATGTTTTGTGTTCATATGGGCCTTCATGCTCTGACACCATGGCACTTGCACATTGCATTCTGTGCTGTGCATGATTGGGCCCTGAATTTGCTTCACATGTGACTTGGTGAGTCAAAGTGTAATTTCTGTGACAGTTACATGTGCTTAGCTCTCTGCACACTGGATGTAACATTTGGATCTATACAGAGTTGGCTGACATGTGAGGGATGTTGTGGTCATATGGCTCCATGCATTTTGAGAAGGATGACAGGGTGCATGCACTGACTACCTACCTGTTAGATAACACAGTAGAGGGAAATGGCTGCCACATGGTTCTGGGGGGGGGGAGTGTTCCATCCTGCTCAGGGGTGAGACAAGGGAGCATGAGAAGGCTACCTACCTGTAAGTTTGAGGAGAGCAATGATATGGCTGCCACGTGGTTCTGGGTGGGGGAGTGTTCCATCCTGCTCAGGGGTGAGACAAGAGAGCATGAGAAGGCGACCTACCTGTAAGTTTGAGGAGAGCAATGAAATGGCTGCCACATGGTTCTGGGTGGGGGGAGTGTTCCATCCTGCTCAGGGGTGAGACAAGGGAGCATGAGAAGGATACCTACCTGTAAGGTTGAGGAGAGCAATGGAATGGCTGCCACATGGTTCTGGGTGGGAGGAGTGTTACATCTTGCTCAGCTGTGGGACAAGGGTGCCTTGTGGGAGTTGCTCGCTCGTACAGCTGTACGAGTCGCACGGAAATCACGCGTACGACTCAGACTCGCTACTGACGGATGCCACTAGGAGCCCTTCCGAGCGAGATCGGAATCGGGCCCTCTGTAGTAACTAACTGCCTTCGCACTACCCCGAAATTAAGTCTAAAAGCAATTACATTAAACTTACCTTAAGCGATGCGACGCAGCTTCCAACCGCGAGCTTCTCCTCTCAGAAATGACCTAAAACAACACCGATAACCTAGAAAATAGATCTTAGGGAGTGATTACGATGGCGGAGGGTCCGCCACCGCCAGCGGGCCCTCTGCCATCGGACAGCAATTTTCCCCCTGCCATATTACGATGGCGGGGGGAATCGTTCTGGTACCGTGGCGGTCGCAAAGACCGCCCGCCACGGTTCCGATTGCCTGGCGGACCGGCCTGCATGTTGTAAATGGTGGTGGTGCTTAGCAGGCACCGTACGCCAAATTACAATGCTGGCTCAAGCCAGCCTTTCCATGGCGGTGAAACCGCCATGAAAAGGCTGTCGGGGATTGGTTTTGGGGGCCCATTGCGGGCCCCCCTTGTGTTGGGGTGGTGGTGGTGCACTGGGGGATACCATTCCCCTGCACTAAGTGGCAGGCACCACGTGGTGCCTGCCACGTAGTGCAGGGAAATGCACGAGATGGCTGTTTAGCATTGCGGTGGGTGCTGCAGCCAGCAGCACCCGCCGCAATGTTAAACGGGCTGGATGCGACCGCCATGGTGGCGGTCGCATCGTAATCTGTGGTGCGGAACCACCGCCTTACAGGCAGGCAGTCCCAGTCACCGCTACAATGGCGGGCGGACTCGAGTCCGCCCGCCATCGTAATGACCCCCTTAGTTTAAAAAATGTCCGCCTAATAAAAATAACAAAAATAGTTTCCCACATTAGACTCAATATAAATTAGAAATGTTATACAAAAAGTTTCAAAAATACTTATTAATATTACTAATGTAAAAATATTTTTTCTGTTATGATAAAAATTGTAAAATGTATAATAATAAATATTACAACACAAATAATATTTTTTATTATACATTAAAAAAATGATAACTTATTGTAATAAAAAAATTGTACTGCTTGCTAAAAATGTGAAAAATTGTATTAATGTTAAAAATATTTTTCTTTTACAAAATGCTGTATAACATTAATTTTTAGACAAATTAAATAATATTATACAAAATATAATATTATTTAGTATCAATTATGCACATAAATACAAATGAGAATACAATGAAAAAATTGTTACAAAATGTATATTATGAATAATATAAACTGTATACTAATTATCTAATGTATATTTACAATATAAAAAAATTGTATAACTGTAAAAAAATATAGCTATTAAAAATTGTATTCAAAACAGTGGATAACTGCATCTTTTGTTTGTAAAAAATGTTCATATTTACCAAGTTCTACATTTCATATTTACTATGCCTAAAAATTGTATATTTATGTTTAAATATGTACTAAATATGTGAAATATCAACAATTTAAAAATGTATTATTTTTTTGGTTTATTACAATATATATAAAACATTGTAAATAAAATAAAATGCACTATATTTCTTTGCTTGAGTCTTGGAATGAAAATAAAGAAATAAATAAAATATAAATATTGTTATGTACTTAGGGGGTCATTATCATAGCGGGCGGATCGCCACCCCCAGTATGGCGGTGGCGATCCGCCCGCCAATTCCCACCACCCGCCTACCATTTCCCCCCCACCATATTACGATGGCGGGGGGGACCCCGGCAGACGGTTTTCCGCTGGTCGGACAGGCGACCGGGCGGAAAAGGGCTCCAATATGGTGGCGGTGTCTGCAAGACACCGCCATCCATATTAGGATGAATGCGGAGACGTGCCTTTCCATGGCGGCAACGCCGCCATGGAAAGGCATGCGGTTTCTGCCTTAGTGGGCCTGTTGCGGGCCCCCAGGGTGTTTGGGGGGTGGGCGTGCACTCGGGGGGTACCTATGGTACCCCCCTACATTTGAATGCACAAGGTGGCAGGCACCGCGCGGTGCCTGTCACGTTGTGCATTCAAATGCACAACATGCATTTTTCACATTGCGGCGGGTGCTGCTTGCAGCACCGCCCGCCGCAATGTAAAAAATGCGGGATGCGCCCGCCAGTGTGGCGGGTGCATCCTAATTTGAATGGTGGGACCGCCGCACCTATGGCGCCCGCCATGGAAAGGCATGCGGTTTCTGCCTTAGGGGGCCCGTTGCGGGCCCCCAGGGTGTTCGGGGGGTGGGGGGTGCACTCGGGAGGTAACTATGGTACCCCCCTACATTTGAATGCACAAGGAGGCAGGCACCGCGCGGTGCCTGTCACGTTGTGCATTCAAATGCACAACATGCATTTGTCACATTGCGGCGGGTGCTGCTTGCAGCACCGCCCGCCGCAATGTAAAAAATGCGGGATGCGCCCGCCAGTGTGGCGGGCGCATCCCTAGCTTGAATGGCGGGACCGCCGCACCTATGGCGGGCGGTCGCTTTGCCGTTGCAGTGGCGGGCGGACTTTGTCCGCCCGCCATCGTAATGGACCCCTTAATTCCTATATTATTTATCTTATACTATATTTGCATTAAAATAATTGTTTTACATTTAATTGCTATTATAAATAAATATTTCAATAAACATATATTACATACTATTGCCACTTAAACATACATTATTTTCATTAATATTGCTCCAAAATAAACAACTATGGGGCCGATTCCGATTTCGGCCGGAAGGGCACCGAACAATGGCCGGAGCCCTTCCGACCGAATCGGAACGTGCCGGCCGGATTCCTTTCCGACTGAGCCATTCCGATGGGCTCGGTCGGAAAGGAATCCGACTCGGATTTCCGGATGGCTTCCGACGGGCTCGGAGAGCCCGTCCGCCGTCCGGAAATCCTTCAGTACTCCCCCGGCCGCCTCTTTACGACCGAGGGAGTACGATGGCAGGTTTTCACTGCCTTTTCGTGCCGGTCTTTCCGGCACGAAAAGGCAGTCGGAAACTGTCTTTGGGGGCCCCCAGTAGGGCCCCCATGTGTGCGAGGCCGCCGAATGGCGGACTGGGGGCACCTATGGTGCCCCTCTGTGGATCCCTGCACCCGGTGGCAGGCACCTTGGGGTGCCGGCCACAGGGTGCAGGGATGAACTGCACCCCTGCTTTTCACAATGCAAGCATGCATTCCGCTCAGAATGCATGCTCCCATTGTGAAGTATACGAGTGCGTCCGAACAGGGTTCGGTCGCATCGTACTTGCAGGGCCGTAACCGACGACAGCAGGTCGGTCGGTTACGGCTCCTGACCGATGTCGGACGGACTCAGGTCCGTCCGACATCGGAATCGGCCCCTTAATTTTATTATTCTCATTCCAAACTACATTAATTCACAAAAGGCACTGGTCACAAAACATATACAAAATTATATTCCAACTCCAAACTACATTAACTCAGGGAAAGTGCTGGACACTAAACATCTAAAATATAATATTCTCACTCCAAACTATATTAACTCAGGGAAAGTGCTGGACACTAAACATATATATTTTACTATTCTCACTTCAAACTATATTAACTCAGGGAAGGTGCTGGACACTAAACATATATAATTTACTATTCTCACTCCAAACTATGTGGGCCATTCCTCACCGCCCGCATGCCATTTCCCCCCGCCATATTATGATGGCGGGGGGGACCCCAGCGGACGGAAAGACCATCCGCCGGTTTTCCGCCGGTCCGACAGCGGACCGGGCGGTAAAGGGGCCTAATATGGTGGCGGTGTCTGCTAGACACCGCCATCCATATTAGGATGGCAGCGGAGAGGAGCCTTCCCATGGCGGCGTTGCCACCATGGAAAGGCATACGGTATTTGCTGTTGGGGGCCTGTTGTGGGCCCCCCAGATGTTGGGGGATGGGGGGTGCACATGGGGGGAACCTATGGTACCCCCCTGCATTTGCATGCACATGGTGGCAGGCATATATTGCATTGTGGCGGGTGCTGCTTACAGCACCGCCCGCCGCAATTCAATATATGCGGAATGCCACCGCCACCGTGGCGGTGGCATCCTAATCCCAATGGCGGGACCGCCGCTCCTATGGCGGACGGTCCCATTCTCCGTTACGGTGGCGGGCGGACTTTGTCCGCCCGCCATCGTAATGTCCCCCTATATTAACTCAGGGAAAGTGCTGGACAGTAAACATATAAAATATACTATTCCCACTTCAAACTGTATTAACTCAGGGAAAGTGCTATACAGTAAACATATATAATTTAATATTCCCAATCCAAACTACAAAAACTCAGGGAAGGTGCTGGACACTAAGGGGCCCATTAGGATGGCGGGCAGTTCGCCCCCGCCGGGCCGGCGGTAGCCAGCGCCGGCCCGGCGGGGCGAACCGCCCGCCATCCACACCAGAAAGACCCCCCGCCATATTAGGATGGCTGGGGGGTCCGCGGCGGACGGAAAGGCCGTCCGCCGCTTTTCCACCAGTCGACTCGTCGACCGGGCGGAAAACATGTTTAATATGGTGGCGGTGTCTTGCAGACACCGCCATCCATATCAGGATGTTTGTGGAGATCAGCCATTCCATGGTGGCATTGCCGCCATGGAAAGACATGCGGTCTTTGCTTTTCGGGGCCCGTTGCGGGCCCCCAGGGTGTTTGGGGGGTGGGGGGTGTACATAGGGGGTACCTATGGTACCCCCCTGCATTTGCATGCACAAGATGACAGGCACCGCGCGGTGCCTGTCACGTTGTGCATGCAAATGCACAACATGCTGTTTTACATTGCGGCAGGTGCTGCTTGCAGCACCGCCCGACGCAATGTAAAATATGCGTGATGCGCCCGCCACTGTGGCAGGCGCATCGTAATCGGCACAGCGGGACTGCCGCACCCCTGGCGGGCGGCCCCGCATTCCATTGCGGTGGCGGGCGGACTTTGTCCGCCCGCCATCGTAATAGAGCCCTTAGCATATATAATTTTCTATTCTCACTCCAAACTAAGGGGCCCATTAGGATGGCGGGTGGATTGCCCCCGCCGGGCCGGCGGTAGCCACAGCCAGCCCGGCGGGGGCGATCCGCCCGCCATCCATGCCTGATTGACCCCCCGCCATATTAGGATGGCTGGGGGGTCCGCGGCGGACGGGAAGACCGTCCGCCGCTTTCCCGCTGGTCGACTTGTCGACCGGGCAGAAAACGGGCGCAATATGGTGGCGGTGTCTGCAAGACATCGCCATCCATATTGCGATGCAGCCGGTGATCAGCCTTTCCATGGCGGCGTTGCCGCCATGGAAAGGCATACGGTCTTTGCTGTTGGGGGCCCGTTGCGGGCCCCCGGAGTGTTGGGGGGATGGGGGGTGCACAAGGGGGGTACCTGTGGTACCCCCCTACGTTGGTGTGGACAAGGTGGCAGGCACCGCGCGGTGCCTGTCACCTTGTGCATGCCAATGCACAACGTGCATCCACAGCATTGTGGCGGGCGGTGCTGTGCGCACCGCCCGCCACAATGTTGTGGATGGGGGATGCCACCGCCACCATGGCGGTGGCATCCTAATGCCCACAGCAGGACCGCTGCACCTCTGGCGGACGGTCCCATTCACCGTTACGGTGGCGGGCGGATCGTAATAGGCCCCTATATTAACTCAGGGAAAGTGCTGGATAATAAACATATAAAATATAATATTACCACTCCAAACTATATTAACTCAGGGAAGGTGCTGGACACTAAACATATATAATTTACTATTCTCTCTCCAAACTATATTAACTTGGAGAAGGGGCTGTACACTAAACATATATTAACTCGGAGAAGGGGCGTAACACTAAACATATATAATTTACTATTCTTACTCCAAACTATATTAACTCAGGGAAGGTGCTGAGCAGCTAAACATATATAATTTAATATTCCCACTCCAAACTATATTAACTCAGAGAAGGTGCTGGACACTAAACATATCTAATTTACTATTCTCACTCCAAACTATATTAACTCAGGGAAGGTGCTGGATTATAAACATATAAAATATACTATTTCCACTCCAAAGTATTTTAACTCAGGGAAAGTGCTATACAGTAAACATATATAATTTAATATTCCCAATTCAAACTCCCAAAACTCAGGGAAGGTGCTGGACACTACACATATATAATTTACTATTCTCACTCCAAACTATATTAACTCAGGGAAGGTGCTGGAGAATAAACTTATAAAATATACTATTCTCACTCCAAACTACAATAAAACAGGGAAAGTGCTGGTCACTAAACATATATAATGTAGTATTCCTACTCCAAACAACATTAAAACATGGAAGACGCTGGACAATAAACTCTTAAAATGTTATATTCCCATTAAAAACTACATAAACACATAAAAAATGCTACACAAACATATACAGAACAGATATTTGCCTTTTTAAAAAACAAATATTTAACAAAAAAATATTGAAATTATAAGTTAGATTCTAATACAAATTTTCAAATGTATTTATTTTTTTAAATCAAATTTTTATTTACGAAATTGTTTATAAAATAATAACCATCACAACAAATTTTAACTTTTGTTTTAATAAAATTAATAATTAAAAACTCAAACATTCAACATCCTCAAAATTTAAAATCTTTTTTTTTTTAATTTAGAAAATTAAATATATTATTACACATTTTTCAACAAAAAGAAGACACTAATCCCATTTCAACACAACACACCTCTCCCTAAAATGTATATTATTTTATTAAATTAATTTTTTTTAATCACTACTCTTAACGCCTATAAAAATAAAAATAAATGATTAAGGGGCCCATTAGGATGGCGGGCGGAAGCACCACCGCCGTGCTGGCGGATGCAAAAAGCACCAGTTACCGTCCGCCCGCCACAGCACACACGCCCGCCCAATTAGGATGCGAAAAGACAGCCAAACACCGCCCGTAAGCCAGCTACGCCCTCCGCCATCAAAGTGCGCCCGTCCACGGAGCGGTGCGGCCTAATGGAGACACAACGCCCGACGAAATCACGTACCGCCCGGCGTACAAATTACGATGCCAGAACCAAACAGTTCCCCCGGCTAAGAGACACCGCACGTGAAAGCAAGGCGGAAAACCGAACGCACAGTACGGATAGCAAAGAGGCGGACCCCCCGAGCATGAATCCAGCACTGCAGGCCCTCCACATCCTCTACCTGATGCAGCACCCAGGAGTCAACGCACCGCGGCGACGCAGGTAGGCAGACACACAACAGGGGCACGCAAACAGCGCACACAGTGCAAGGGCGGGAAAACTGTATATGGCCCCCCGACATCCCTGCGTGGACACGACACATCCACCACTGCACCCACACATGCGCACAACGCAGAGGCCATCGGCAGCGCAATGCATGCGCCGCACACAAACAACACAGGGTCACAACCAAACACCACACACACCAGCACCACCAAGAACGCACATGTCACGTGACAGCCCTGCCACAGTCATGTCCCCAACCGGCAATTCACTGTTGCCAACCTGACGTCACACAAGTGACCCGAATATGTCAGTGACGTCACGCCACATTAGGACACACCCCTGTGTGCAAAACACGGCGAAGCACACAGCGGAGGCAACATCACCCAGCAGAATATGGACCCCGTCGGGAAAAGGTACGCCAGTACCACACAGAAACACCGATGCCACCCTGCACCCAATAACAAGACATGCAATACGTAACATCAAAGATACCGGGGACAGACAACAGGTGGGACCAATTATAACACAAGGCCCAACGTATAGCGGAAACGCAGCCTGCTGCCCACACACAGGAGAGGAGACAGCACTGAATGACCTTCCATTCCCACTGTGAAACCACATCCCGACTAAACAAGCCGGAGACAACAGTCATTGCACCAAAAAACGCACAACACAGGCATGCAGAGGGAAGCGGCCACAGGGCAGATAGCGCATAACACCAAAGAACATTCACAACGGAAAGAAGAAATGATAACACTCCCCCATGTGGTTCACATGGAAGTTATCTGGAAGGAGTCAGACACCACTGACCTTGACCATTCAGAGAAGCATGTGGGATGAGGGCCCGTGTCCTCCGCACAAGCCAACATAACACAAGTCCTGCATCCCTACGACCATTACAGAATTCCCAGCAACGTCGGAGGTTGCACACTGCAGACTGCACAGACAGCCGGAGCACGCCACCACAGCGCCCTGCAGCAAAATGGCACTTGCACCACACCTACCCAACTACGCCGGACAGATCAAGCTGTACAAACATAACCTGATACAGATATTGGGATGTGACAATCTGGCCTTGCTGAACGTAAGTTACCGACTAACTTACCGCATCGCATTGTTCAGCTGCGTCATCCCCGTCTTCTACTGTCGGAGGTGTCCCTTCTACTATCCTGTGGAGTTATGTCTCTCCAACCCGGCATGTCCAAGGGCGGACCTGCTACAACTATTCAACCCCCTGGACGCCCACGACAGGGTCTGTTCAGCCTATGGGGGCATGGCGTATGTGGCGACTATCGGACCCACACTGCAATGGGACCACTGTGCCTCCACACGACGGATAATGGATTACAGTTACATCGAATGCCATCCAACATGTCCCATCATGCTCCTACAAGGGACAACACACGACCAACACCTTGACAGCCACCATCCGCTACATTGGATGGCATCCATGTCCACCACCAATGCCATGGAAGCCCTGCTGGAAGGTATTGCATACCTGACAACCTGTCAATTCGTCGGGCCCCGCCGCCATACCCCCAATTGAGCAATGATGTCCCACACCGTACCCATGCTTGGCTTCCGCACGGACTAGGCAGTTACCAGTACAACAACTATACCATACAACCTGCAACTGACACCACATCAACAACTACACTGCCATGACATCTGATACTTTTCGGGACATGCACCCTGTTCCTCATCACATCCAGTAACTCTGCATGAACAGGGGGAGGCAGAGGCATGGGATTTGTGTATGGCAACCACATGGACAGAACTGCACGTACAACCATGCCATGATATGGATCCTGCGCCCATGAACATATGCACCGGTCAGTGGACAGTAATCGTCCTGCTGTAGTATGTGAGAGCTGTCACCTCACCTCCCTCTGAACGTCCGTGCCAGGAGCTTTGCATGGACACCAAGTGCATCCACCAACAACATGAGCCCAGTGACTGTGACATGGCCAGTACCCACCACATCGCAACAACAAGTGGGACGCCGTTGCATGCACGTAAGCCCATGCCCTGATGTCACCTCCACGCACGTGTGTATGAGTAACTATAGCAGCAAACCTGTAACATGGAACTGAGATGCACTGTGCCCATGATGACAAGCGGACTGGTAGGCTAAATGTATACTGTCTGTGTCAAAGTCAGCAGCACCACAGTAATTAGCAAATGTACATTAGCACACCAACGGCTAAGCAGTTGTAACTCTGAAGCCCACATCCCACAGTCAACAACTAATCACATGTACCCCTACACCCTATGCTATGTGTACACATGCTGAGTATATCCTCCACATGCATTTCGCTGCCAGTAGTGTTCACTATACTGCATCACAGAGGACATAAGTACCAATACATGGCTTGAAGCAAAAATGTGTCTCTGCTGATTCATTTCACAAGTACGAATGAGAGAGAATGAGAGTGTGTGAAGTACACGGCAGTCGTGAGATGACCATGTAGTCCACTGTCATTGGATGTCAATGCAAATGAGTAGCACAACTGTGGGAGACACACATGTGTCATGTGAAGCGGGAGTTACGCATGGCTCAGGTGGGTGGGTGTGACGGGTAGGTGCGAACATCCCATGTTGAAACACGCTGTGTTGGGAGGACTCAGGAACAGTACATTGGCGCTCTCCTGGGAATCTGTAAAGACCACCTGTCTGGTGATGAATGTGAACTCGTGTGTGCACAACAGGCGGGCACACGATCAATGCTGCATCAGGTGTAGACGTCAGCCCACCCTCCGTGGACATGCCGGATACTGCTGCGCGTCCGCCAGGCCCTTGCCAAGGCACTCACATCCCCTGTCGACCTGGTGTAGCCCCAACATTGTCCACTTGCACAGGCAATCCAGGGCACGGGATGGCAGTAGAGCATGGTGGGTGAGAGGTCATGGCGCGCTCCTCCTGGTCACATCACGCAGGCAACACATCCACAATGTGTAGTATGGCACAAGTCAAATGGAAGTAGTGGGGGGACGCACACATCACAAGCAGGAGTGACGTCACGGAAGGTGGCTCGCACCATCCCACCCATTGACAATACACCCACACACGTTACATGCCATTGCAACAGAGAAGCCAGCGCGTGCACAAGCAGCTCCAAGCTCGCCCCAGAGAGGCCAAAGAGTGAATGTGTGGGGCCATGAGCTCCAGTTGGACGCGGCCTGGCCCGCTAGTGCAGCTACAGCCTCTGTGTGTTGCAGGTGGTGTATCCGGACTGCGGAGCCTGTCATGCATTGTCAATGTTGCCCGGGTCTCGAGTCGTGGCACCACGCATGTGGACGGCGTCCCGCCACTTATTATACCGTGAGACAGACCACTTGTTCAACTGGACCCACACATACACTCCTTGGCCTCTCTGGGGCGAGCTTGGAGCTGCTTGTGCATGCGCTAGCTGCTCAGGTGCAAACGCATATTGGGGCGAGCGAGGGGAGGCCATGAGGACAGTGCAAAAGTTGACTGTTTGATTTCCAGCCAGTTTAAGGAATGACCCTGATGTGGTCGGAAAAAGACGTGTCTCGTGTGTATTGCAACTAGTAGATCAGCCGATGAACTTCCCATGTCTTGCATGTAGCCCCGCACCCAGCCCCGCCCACTCGACACATTAAAATGAGTACCAGCACCACATACTACCCATTCGAAGCACTGACTGGGGGTGACAACCATTGGACAGTCTTGTGTAGTCCACCCACGCGTACATGTGGGCCCTCCATGATCCATGTCACCTGCGGCAAAGTGATGTCATGGGCAATGACGGAAGTGAGCAGAGCTGTCTGCCCCACGCACAGATGGTGCATCAGCTCAACAGACCCAGCACTGAGTGCAGCAGGGGTCACATGTGCAGGGGCAGTTGTGCCTGGTGTGAAGGCACATGCATATAGACAGCACATCGAGCAATGTGTAGCCTGCCCACATCTACTGTCCATTGTCAGGCGGACCCAGAAAAAGATCACAAGGCAACACATCTGTGTGGGTGTACCCACTGTGACCAACACTGCGCAACCATCAGCGTACTCGCCCTGTGCATGGCCCACCCCGCAACGAAGGTCACATTCAGTGCCACTATCTCTCACACACATCCCTATCACGAGTCATGGTGTGTCCAATCGACAGTGCAGAGTAAGCGCTCATCCGGGGGTCCTGAACAGGAGACACATGTAACCCACTAGGCAGTCTGTGTCAGCACCTACTGGCATTGTGCAGTCAATGTGCAGGCCAGGCCTGCTGGGACTGAGAAGGGCAGCATGGCCCCAGCCTGACTTCCACACGACCAACAAGTGCACTGAGACCTGCATTGCCAATTGTCTGTATCACTGGATGTCTGACATGAAGTTGCCATGTACCACCACTCGGGAGGGACAGACAGGTCAAAGCGCCCGAGAGCTCACATACCCATGCCACCTGCAGTCAGCATGGTGAGCAGTGCATGTTTGTACACCACAGGCTCTGACTCATAGTGCTGCGGAGCAACGACATGTGTGTCCCCCACATGCACACCCACACACACTGCAGTTGTCTCTCACACACAACTTTCGCAAGGAATAGCCATGTGCAGTGTGCGTGGAGCACGGAATCCAGGTTCTCCAGCTCCTCGCTGGTGAGTGGACCTGGACATGTCCTCAGCGTCATCCACGTGTAGGTGGAGTGGTGGCAGCAGCAGGTGTTGTCGAGGGGTGCCAGGCTGCAGTGCCAGGTAGCTGTGGTTATGCCTGTCCCACTCACACACACATATAACCCCCTGGGGCAGTTTCAGTGGGTACAAGCTGCTGCAATTCGTGTACCATGTCTGGCAGCTTCAATTGCAGACGTTGGCCTGCTCCCAGCTGGCCATGGTTGCCTACCTCCACAGTGGAACACGCAGGGTGCAACCGCGAGGGTCATTGGAGTTGGCCGTAAGGGCCTGGCACATGGCGGGTACAGTCCGCTGATGCCATGTGCACCACACAGTATAATGTGCGCAATGCATCTGCAGGTGTGGCCATGATTTGCGTGTGGGTGCAGGTCCACAATGGACAGGGCCACAACATGCTGTGTGCATAGGCAGGGACGGCCAGTGCTCAGCCTCCACATGTCTGTTGGCACATCATCATGTACACATTGGCATGGGAGCATGGGATATGCATATGCACACACATGCCATCTTTCACTATGTACATCTGCCACTTGGCACGTGCAATGTTACGTGTCACTTGTGATGTGTAGTCGCAAGCACACAGCCGTGTTGGCATGGGGCTGTCAATGTGTACACCTGTCAATGTTTCTGGAGGTGTGATCCGTACAGTGCTGTACATAGGGTGCAGTAGGGACATCAATGACTGTCTCATATCCCCTCGTGCCACAGGTCCCACTTGTTTTGGCCGCTCAGCCTGTGTCCATAGCGTTGTTGGTGTGTGCCCTACACACCCAGCCTCGGAAGCAGTGTGATGCACAGCAGCTAGTCATGTTGCCGTGGTGTTGCCGCTTGCCGAATATGCAGTCTGTTACCATCAGCATGCCTTACAAGTTATTGAGGCCTAGATCCCCATGTGCATGCTCATGGCATTGGGGTGTGTCACTGCCCATTGCTATTGGTAGGGGACCTGTGTAAGTGTATTGTGGCTGTGCTGTCCCTACTTGTCAGCCATTCTGTCATTCAATTGCCTGCTCAGTCATTTATGTTTTGTGTATGTGAATATGCCATGTGGCGTGTTGCTTTGACATGTGTCCACTTCCATCTTTCCTAGGCGGAGACCAAACATTCATCGCCCCTACCAATTGCTGTCAGACATGGTGGATGTGGAGGTCATCCGCAAATATCGTCTGGACCGACCCACCCTGCATTGTCTATGTGCCTTGTTGGAACCCCACCTCCGTCCTCGCAGGGTGTATCCAACAGCATTCACCCCCACGGCTAAGGTGATGGCTGCACTGCATTTCTTCGCCACTGGGTCATTCCAGCACACAGTGGGCAGTGGAGGTGGGATGTCCCAACCCATGTTCAGCATGGTGCTCAGGGATGTACTGTCAGCCATGATGCTGTACAGGAACAGATACATCCGCTTCCCCAGGGCTCGTGACTTGGCGGCAGTGAAGGGTGCATTCTATGCTCTTGGACGAATCCCGCACGTCGTTGGTGCAATAGACTGCACCCATGTTGGCCTTGTTGCACCACAGGCCACTGAGCACCTGTACCGCAACCGGAAGCACACGCACTCCCTGAATGTGCAAGTGGTGTGCCTTGCGGACATGGTGATTTCACACATGTGTGCGAAATTCCCAGGATCGGCCCATGACGCGCACATCATGCGCAACAGCATCCTACCACGTCTGATGACCGATCTGCAACCGGACCGTGGCTGGATTGTTGGTGAGTATGTGGAGTAGTGTAGCGTGCTGGCTGTGCGATGCTGTCTTGTGTCCAGTTGGAATTGCAACGGTTCTCTGTGTCCCTCACACCCAGGTGACTCTGCTTACCCGAATGGGCCCTGGCTGCTCAGCCCATTGCGACGTCCTGGGAGCCCAGCTGATGTCCGCTACAATGAGGCACATGGGAGGACCAGACGTGTGGTTGAGCGGACCTTTGGCCTCCTCAAGTCCAGGTTCAGATGCCTGGACCGCACCGGGGGCGCACTGGCGTACTCCCCACAGAAGGTGTGCCAGATAGTTGTGGCTTGCTGCATGCTGCACAATCTGGCGATCCGCAAGCAGATCCCCCTAATTGTGGATGACGGAGATCAACCAGGGCCCCAGCCTGCAGACCAGGACAGCTCTAGTGAAGAGGACAGTGGAGAGGATGAAGCTGTGAATGTGCGTCAGCAGCTCATCGCCCGCTACTTCACTTGACGGTGAGTGTCCATGTACGACGGCTGATGTAGCTGTAGTTGTGCAGGTCTATGTGTGCTCTGTCACGGGGGCCTTTTGTTCACTGAGTGCTGTGTGTCAATGGTCCATGTCCAGGTTGGTATGCCACTGACAGTGTCTGTAGCATTGTGCCCTGTTGCTCTGTGAGATGTGTGTGCATTGCTTGTAGTTGGTGACAAGTACTGTGTGATGAGTGTGTGACACACTCATTGAATGTACTCTTGTTCTGTTTTTCACCCCTAGGTCCCTACAGCCTCTCCTGTCCCATCGACATGCCACACAGCAGATGCATTTCTGCTCATGGTGGCGATTGCACATCGTGGAATAAACCCAGGACACATTAAGCCGATTGTGATCAAGGTGTATTTATTAACAGCGGTGACATGTGATTGTGTGCAAGGTGATGACAAATGTGGTGCCTGCTGTGACAATGAGTTGACGGTCATGGCTGCGTGATGGTCAAGGTGTACCCATGGAGTTCTATGTCCACAGTCCAACAGACACATGCCATTCACATGGCAGTGTGGGGTAGGATCGTATTACAAGTCAATGCAGTAGGTGGTCAAGGTGGCTGGCTGACTCACTGGAGTTTGGTGCGTGCGAAGTCCTCTCTGGACACCTGTTTCCTCTTCGGACGGCCCCTTCCACGTTTGGTGGGGGGTGTTGATGTTCCGCTGGTGGTGGTTGAGGAGTGCTCACTCGCTGTGGACGCAGGGGAACGCGATGCTGCACGAGCCTGCGCCACAGCAGGTGGTGGCGGAGGTGGTGTTGCTGGCCTTGCTTGTGCCCTCCCCCCACCACCAGCTGGCCCTTGAGGGCCGCGATTTGGGCCATATGGGCGTCCATGGACCTCAACACCGCAAGGACCTCCCGCGTGTCGCTAGCCGACCTGACCCATTCTCCTTTGGCCTCTTGATAGGCCCCAAGGACTCTGTCGATTGGTGGCAGGGCTTGGCTCCCAGGCACAGTTGGCGTTGGCCTGGCCCTGCTCCTCCTACCACTACTGCTGCCACCGACCTGCCCACTAGCCACATTGCTCACCACGGTCCTCGCTCTGGCTCCCAGGGTGGAGCCCGACGGCCGTGCCGACCCTTGTGCAGGGGCTGTGGCGAGGGATGGCGTGGTGGTGGTGGTTGCGGCAGTGGTGGTGGTTGCGTCGGGGGTGGTGGCCGCAACGGCTGTGGCAGCAGGGGTCTGTGACTGGTCAGCAGCCCTGGGTGATGGGTTGGTGGGCAGGAGGGGCCCTGGGGAGCGGTTGTGCCCTGCCACTCCAGATGGGCCTGCTGGGTGGTCCGTGTCCGGAGAGGTGTCCAGCTCCTCTACATCCGTGAGTCCGGGTCGGGGGCTTGCGGACTGGCTGTGCTGGCTGCTGTCACCCTCTCCAGCATCCAGCAGTTCGGCACCTGTGGGGAGAATGAGATGGGTCATTGTGTTGCACCTAGCAAAGTATGTATTGGTTGTCTGACATTCACAGTTCGTGCACTGTCGTGCACAGGTTTCCCAGTGGCGTGTGTGTGGATGTACGATGTGTGTATGCGTGGGCTAGGCAATGGGTCTGTGTGATGTGGACATGTGGCATGGGACGGATTAGCAATGCCGATGGGTGTGTGTTGCTATGCTCCTACATTTTGTGGCTCGTGTGTATGCGTGCTCCAGGACCATCGACGATGTTGGGTTGATCGATGGTTTAGGGGAAGGATGGAACGCTTAGGTACGCTGATGCCAAAAGGGGTACAGCCCCTAAACGCTCTTGGGTTGAAATATGCTTTTGGGGTACATACTGTGGGTAATGGGTGCAGAACGTGACGTGTTCTGGCAACGTGACAGTGCATAGACAAAGGTGTGTGTATGTCTCACATGGCTGGAATATCTGCTGACTGTTATCATTCATGGACATCACATTGGTAGCAATGTTGTGAGTTCGTGCTTGTTGTGTGCCACACGACGTATTGCAGATGGGCCAATTCCTTTGTGTGCGTGCTGCCCTGGTACATGTGCATCAGTGCTGTGCTCTTGGGGTGTTGACTATATTATGCGTGTTGTTACTCGCAGTGTGACGTGCGCTTCAGTCACTGCAGGCACTTGATTTGTCATGGGCAGGTATCTTTGCATGACTACTGTATGAGGGCCAGCTGTTCGGATGACATACCTTTCATGACACTGTGGCTGAGAGATGAGATGGATGATATGTTGAATGTGCATTGTGTGCCTGTGTGTTTCATGGGTCCAGTTGTCTTTGTGTGCAATATTGTGGTTCCAAGCTGTTACTTCTAGTACGGTCTGTCTTACGTGGGCGTTGTTGTACGATGTGTGGGTGACAGGCAGTGAGGACTACATGGACAGGACTTCGATGGTGTTGCTGATGTGTGTGATGGGTGGCACAGTGCCTGCCGTGTGGGTCTGTGCTCCAGTGGGACTTGTGCATGCAGACGTGGCTCCTTAGGTGTTGCTGTATCTGTGATGGGTCATGTGGGGTTTGACTCTGTTGAACATGTCCGTGTGCACATTGGTCTCATGATTGTGACTGGGAGCAGTGCTGCGTGTTCCTCTGCTACGTGACATGTCCCATGTGTCAGTCGTAGTACAGTCCTCATGCCTACAGACGCCCCGCCCTGTACATTTTCCCACCTACAGGTTGTTTCTGAGTGCGCAATGCAATGGATGCCACATGGTACTGGGAGGGAGGGGTGCTCCACCTTGCTGGTCTGTGGGAGTGGGGGCCTGGTGGGGTGTTTTACTTCAGCTGTCCCCCTCCGACCCACTGTCTTTGTGTTCCGGCTACTTACCTGTTACTTGTCGGTCAGTGCAGCTATGGCGGACACATGGATGTGGGTGTGGGGAGTGCTCATTCTGGCGCATCTGGAGTACAAGGGGACCTGGTGGGAGTTGCGGTGCTGGCTGACTGTACACATGCCCCCATGGTTTTGTTAGTTGGTAGCTTTGGGCTGAGTGTGTGTGAGTGTCTGTTGCATGTGTGGGTGATGTCTTGTGTATTGTGTACTGGACATGAAGCTATGGCATGGTGGTAGTGCATGTGATTACATAGAGGTGTGCTGGTATACGTTTGTTTGTACTTACCAGCCTCCACTCCTCCTGGTAATCCGGTGAGGATCTCCGGATGTATGATGACTCGCACCTTCTCCTCCCACGCCTTGAAGGTCTTGAATAGCGCGGGATTCCCTCCGCCAGTCCTGGCAGCCAGCTCTCGATTTTTGGTCTCCTTCTTCTTGACCACGCTTTTGAGGTCGTTCCACCTTTTGTTAATTTCTCCTCTGTTGCGTGGAACGTTCCCGACTGCATTGACCTGGTCTACGATCCTGCTCCACAACCGGTTTCTGGTGGATAGTGGTGTCTGTTGGACCTGGTTGCCATAGATTTGTGGGTGCACCTTGACGATCTCGTCGACCATGACCGTCAGCTCGGTGGAAGTGAACTTGGGCATTCTGTGTGGTGCCATGGTGTGTGTTTTGGTGTTTGTGGTGCTGGTGCGGTGTGTGGTGTGTGATGTGCAGGGGGTTTGTGTTGCCGGTGTTTGGTGGTGGTGGTGATGGGTGTGATAGGTGCGTGTCTGTGGTGTGCTGCTGTCCTTTCTGTCTCGCTGTGTTGTGTGCTTTCGTCCTCAGTTTGTAATGTTGCAGGGGGTTGTGGTCTGTGAAGGGGCTGGTTTTGTACTTACCTATGTGGGTGTGTCATGATGGTCTGTTGTTTTCAGGTGTGTTGTGGCTGGTGTTCTGGGATTTGTAGTTGATTTGTTTGTCCAGGGGGGGGTGTTTCAGGGATGTGTACTGTGTTTGGGTTTTTGTGCGTGGGTTGCTGTGTGGACTTGTTAGCCATGTTGTGTGTGTTTGTTTTCGTCAGCGGATGGTTTCTGTGCATGGACATGGCCGCCAGGACTTCCGCCGTGTCCATTTTCGTCACTGTTGTTTGCGCTGGCGGGCGGTGTATTTGTGGATTTCCCGCGCTCATGTCGGTACGATCCTAATTTAACGGGCGGTGTCTCGGTCATCAGGGCGGGTGGTTTTGGCTTGTCGTGCGTCTTTCCGTCCGTGGCGGGCGGATGGACTTAGACTCGGACATGGGCGGGCGGTTTTTTCTGTTTATTTTCCGCCTCCGGCGGTTTTCGGTTCACGGCATCGTAATTGCTCGGTCGGTATTCAGACGGTGTAGGCGGGCGGATTTTCGCCACTGTGGTTGATGGCGGATTTTTATCCGCCCGACACCTAAATTTTTAATTTTTTTAATTTTAATTAATTATTTAAAAAATATTTTTATAAATTGTAAAAATTACTCCACAAACTTATCTGCAACAACCACAAAATTCCACTCTTAATGGATGTTTTATTAAAAAAATTAAATTTTATTTCTATTTAACTTTTGTTTTTTAATTTCTGAAAATGTCCTACCCCATCATCTATAAACACAACATCCCACTATTCTTTTTTTTTTTTTTTTTAATTATTATAAAAAATATTACATTTTTTTAATATTTACAAACACTCCCTGCCCTTATCCCCTATAAACCCTTCATTACACACCTAAAAATATTTGTAATTTTCTTTATTAGTTAAATATTTTTTATAAATTAAAGAAATATTTTTAAAACACTCTCCACCCTTATCTCCTATAAACCCAACATCCTGCTCCTAAAAAATATTTATAAATGTCTTTATTACTTACATTTAAAAAAAATAAAAAAATTAAAACACTCCCCACCCTTATCCCCCATGAACCCCAAAAAATATTTATAAATTTCTTTATTATTACTTAAATTTATTAAAAATTGTAAAACACTTTTTTAAAACACTCCCCACCCTTATCCCTTATGAACCCAACATCCTGCTCCTAAAAAATATTTATAAATTTCATTATTACTTCTATTTATTTAAAAAATGAAAAAATATTTTTTAAAACACTCCCCACCTGTATCCCCTATAAACCCAACATCCCGCTCCTAAAACATTTTTTCAATAAAACATATCCAATTTATTTAAAAATATTAATATATTTACAAATATATACTATTAAAAAAATTCACTACATTTACAAAATCGATATTTTTGTATAACGATATTTTCAAAATCGAGATTTTTAACAACGATATTTTAAACAACACACTAAATCGATATTCCTGACATCGATATTACATACCACGATATTATTGACTATCGACATTTAAAACACGATATTATAATGCAACGATATTTTAAACTCGATATTATGTCTACTTACCATAAAAATCACTAGTGACAATTGGTCACTTCCAGGTCGAGTTGTGTGGAAACGAAGGAGGGTAAAGGTGATGTGGGTCCCAGGACCAAGCCACAAAATTCATTTTGATTTTACCTGGCTTGGAAGGCCCGAGCGCAGAGTTGTCCTGGCTGTCCTTGGTGCTGAAGCGAGTTGCGCCGGCAGCTGGTTTTGCTGCTTATATAGTGGGGAAAAGAGTGCAAAAAGTTGAGAACAATGCCACTGCTGATGTCGGATGAAGGTTTTGTGAAGTTCCTTTGAGGTGCAGCATTAAGTCCTGGGGGTGGTTGCTGGACTGGTGACCAACAGGCCTTGGCAGCTGTAAGCTCAGCAGAAAGTTATTTTGATGTCCGGAAGTCGGGGGAATGCGGTAGCCACCTGAAAGTTTGTGGAGGTCAGCCCTACATTTCCCACAATGCACTGGACCATCTACTTCTGGGCGATCCCTCCACGGTCCCGATGGTTAGCGATTCCTTGGTTCCGGTAAGTTGTTTTTACCTGAGGTGTGCACGGGGCTAGTGCCACTAGTCCAGGAGAGTCTAGAGTTGCTTTTGGCTCTCAAAGGAGTCCCTCTGTCTAGGGGAACTGAGCTTTGGTCCAGGACAAGTCACAGTCGTACAGTTCCAGGAAAGGTGCCACAGGTGCAGAGTATCACGCCCCTGGTTTGTGCAGCTCCTGTTGTAGCAGACACAGGACTCTTCTTGTTTCCTTTGTTGCAAGCCAGATCAGAACTGTGGTTCTGGTGTCAGGGGTAGCCTTTAAATCCTAGATTTAGGAGAATTCGGGTGTGGATGCAAGTGGCCAATGGACTACCAGCCCCTGAGATTAATCCGTCCTTGAGGTGACCACATCCGGGGGAGTGTGTCATTATTTCTCCCCAGAACCCTCTATTCTAACACTTTCAAAAATGGCAGATGTCTTCCTTAGCTGTACACACCATGTAGCCCACTCTAGAGGGCGTAAATGTGCCTTGGGGAAGGGGAAAGGCTGTTCCCTCCTTTGGGTGGCAGCCTGGTGGCATATCATCGGCGTTGCAGCCTTTGAAGCTCACCGCCATGATGTGCCACTTCACTCGCCATCCTGTCAGGGAGCGAGGTGTGACCTCCTTCCATCTAGGCCATTTTTTCTGACTCCTGGGAGAGTTCACACCTCCTGGCAGTGGGTAAGATTCCTGTGTTGGTGGCAGTAGATGCAGACTGGTAGCCAGAGCACAGGAAAGACTGGGGCAACCAGATGGGCTACCTATAAGGTGGCCACCTGAGTGCATGCCACATCGTCCTCGACATGAGATTCATGTCAGGGGTGATGAGGCATGTCGTTTGGTAACAAACATGACATATTTAGGCAGTACCATAATGGAGCTGCCAACCTTGGGTTTGCCCAGGTGCCAGCCCATGTTATCCTATGGACCGCCTATCACTTATAGTAGCCTTTAATGGTAAAGGCCACTATAGAGACATATAAGCTTGCACCTACATGTCCACATGTTTAATTAATTAAATGCACCCTGCCTCCTGGGCTCAGGAGGCCTACCTTAGGGGTAACTGGCGTATATTAAAAATAGTGCATTGACTTTGCCACACTTGGGGGGTTATAGGATGGCGTGCGGCGGTCCTGCACCGCTGATTAGGATGCGACGGCCACCCTGGCGGTCGCATTCCGCATGTTTGACATTGTGGCGGGTGCTGCTGTTTGCAGCACCCGCCGCAATGCCAAAGTGCCATGTTGTGCATTGCCATGCACAACGTGGCAGGCACCGCGTAGTGCCTGCCACCTTGTGCATGGCAATGTAGGGGGGTACCATAGGTACCCCCCAAGTGCAGCCCCCCACCCCCCGGGGGCCCACAACGGGCCCCCAAAGCAATTCCCCGCCAGCCTTTCCATGGCGGCATTGCCGCCACGGAAAGGCTTTCAAGAGCACACATCCTACCAGGCACCGCCACCATATTGAGGCCCAATTCCGCCCAGCCGGCAATCGGAACGATTGCCGACCGGCGGAAAAGCAGCGGACGCACTTTGCGTCCGCCGCGCTACCCCCGCCATTATAATATGGCGGGGGGTAAATCGGGTGGCGATGGCGGGTGGATCGCCACCGCCTGGCCGGCGATGGCGATCCGCCCGCCATCCTAATCACCCTCTTGGTGAGAGCAAAGACGAGTTTGCACTAGGATACCACTGGTACCATATACTAGGTACTTATAAGGGGGTTGAAGTCCTTGCCAATTGGGGTTACGAATTCACACATCTCAGTTTTAGGGAGAGAACACTGGCACTGGGGCCTGGGCAGCAGGCTCCAGTGCACTGTCAGAGTCATAGCCATCAGCATTCGAGCAAAACGTGGGGGGGTGACCATACAAAAAGGCAATTTTCCTACAGGACTACTACATGAAGGTCATGAAAGAATGATAGGAATGAAAAGTAAGGCTATAATCACTCCTGGTGGCTGGGAATGGACCTCATGATATACATGCATGTCAGGTGTTGTTTGCCTTGATAATCAGTGATAAATCACACAAGTTGAAAGAGACCCCTATCATTTCAATGGATGGAGTTCCCTAGAAGACTATGGCAGAAGTTGGAGCTAGATAAATGAGGCCCATTTTTGGTGAAGGGGAGTACAGGCAAATTTGCTCTGGTACTGATAGATTTTTTTCGAAATTGCCAGAATTAAAACATGTTAACAGTTTTGATACTGATGCTGTGATTGGATTTATTAGCGATATATTTGTCCGGGAAGGATAGTCTAAGGAGTTTCTGATGGACAATGGTCCCCAGTTTATTTCGAGAATGGGGTTGACCATTGTCATAGTGTTTTATATCAAGTAGAAGAGAACGGACTATCGGGTTCAACCACATGTTGTCAGAGAATATACAGTTAATTGTTCACTGTGATTTGCATTGAAGAAGGAGATTCAGAAAATGTTATGGAACTATAGGACCATGCCCGATAGTGTTACTGGAATAACACAATTTTTTTTAAGTTGAAGGGTAGAGAACCATGGGGCCTATTAGGATGGCGGGCGGACCTGAGTCCGCCCGCCATCCTCGCGGTTTTGGGACCGACCGCCAGACGTGCGGCGGTCCCGCACCGCTAATTAGTAAGCGACCGCCACCCTGCCGCACTTTGCGTCCGCCGCGATACCCCGCCATTATAATATGGCGGGGGGTAAATCAGGTTATGATGGCGGGCGGATCGCCACTGCCGGGCCGGCGGTGGCGATCCGTCCGCCATCGTAATCAGCCCCCAAGTTCGAAAGTTTATCCAGGATTGATGCTCAAAAATAGTGAACGGAAATGTGACATCAAGTGGGTATGTGAGAAAGGGCAAAATATAAAGAGGATTATATGGGCAAGACATGAAAAGCTGCCAAAACTGTAAAAGTTGTACATTCAATTAGAATGACTGGGTATACACAGAAATGGGAAGGATAGGTAGGAAAGGGGAATCTAAGTGGTCTATTGCCCTTGAGGTCCGTAAAGTGAAAGGGAACACTGTTGGGTTGAAAGGAGGTGAGATTGGAATTGCTCAAAAATTAACAAAATGTCATTCAGCAGATGTGTCAGAAATGTCTGCAGGCAAGTAAGATCTGCCATGACCTATGGTATATGTAAGAAACTGGGTTATTTGTTGAAGGGGTGGGAACTCATTTCAAGAAATAATCACAATCCTTGTCAGGGTGAATCACAAATGTGAATAAATAAACATGTGCTTAATCCTCTGGTAGCTTGGCACAAAGCAGTCAGGCTTAACTTAAAGCATTGTGTAAAGTAATTTTGCAGCACTCAAATAGTAATAAGGTGAAAATGCAACAGAAGAAAAGCCCCAAACTAATTTGGAAACATCAAGTACATTTTAATGAATTAAATGAAACCAAAAAAAACAAAAATCCAATCCATAGAACTGGAGTTATGCATTTTTAACATTTTAGGTAAAAATACTGCAATGAGACACAAAGCCACAACTGCAGGTATCTGCTTGCGCAGGACCGGAACAAAGACATACGTTCCAGCTGACCATGATGGAGCATGGGCCGGGGACATGACCAAGGTCGTCCTACTGAAAGTTTTACTTTCTGACTTTGGTGTGAGATCTGTGCGGTGCTGCTCTATGCAGGATCTGGTGAAACCTTCAGTTTGGCAGGGATAAGTGCACTCTGACTCCAGCCAAGAGTCCACGGCCTTGGAGACGGCACTTGGGGTCAGAACTCACTCCCAGCAGAGGGAACCAGGTCAGGTCCAGTTGGGTCTGATTATCTGGGAAGCAGAAAAGGCATCTGGAACTTGTTGTGTCCTTGGAGTTCACACAGGAGGCCAGCCACCTGACTCGTGAAGTCACTTCTGGTGTACTGGGTTCAAGGTAAGCAGGACCAGCATTCCTTCCGGTTTTAGACAACAGGGTAGTCTTTCCTCTGAGTCTTCACAGGTACAGGAGCATTCTGATTTCAGATTCTTGGGTTGCCACTTTTATGCCCAGAGTTAGGCTGTGGGTGGGGGACAATTCTTTGCCTACTCCCAAAATTAGTTCTGCTCAGTTCACCCCTCCTCCCTGGGTTTGGTTCCAACTTGGCTAGTGAAACAAAAGGCAGGGGCTCGCCTGGTGTTAGGTCTCTTTGTGTGCACTGGGGCAGGTCCCTTTGAAGTGAAAACAAGAATGCTGTGAAGAAGACCCACTCCTCTCTACACCCAGACCCTTTGTTTACTGCCTGGCACCAATACAAATTTCCCTGTAGAGGTGCCATCAACAATCGAAGGCAGCTGGCAACTCACAGAAAGGTCCCAGAAACTTTAGGCAGAGAAATGCCATTTTTGTAAAAGTGACATTTCCAAAATCCGACTTTACCATTAAAGAGGATGTTACACAACAAATAAAATGAGTGGAAGAAGTATTTTTCCAGCTGTTCCCCAACTGAAATGTAATAAGGTAAACTAATGTTAGTCTATATGAGGCCAGCCTTGCCAAAGTGAAAAATTACTTTGGAGGGTGTTCTCTGCCAGGACATATAAAACATTAAATATACATGCCTTACTGTTTAAATACCATGCACCCTTCCCTATGAGCATTTAGGGTCTACCTAAGGGGTGACTTGTAAGTATTAAAAAGAAAGGTCTCACAGTTGGCAAAGGGGCTATTTTGCCAAGTCGAAATGGCAGTTTATAGCTGGCCTACAGGCTGCAATGGCAGGCCTGTGACTTGTTTTAGGAGGCTTCTTTAGAGGGTGGCACAATGAGTGCTGCAGCCCAGTAGTAGCATTTAATTTATTTGCCATTGGTAGAGGTAGTACCATATGCCAGGGAGTTGTAAGTTAATTAAATGTGCTAATCAGGTGTATGCCAATTTTACAATGTTTAAAGGGAAAAGCACACATATGTCAACATAACAGGTTCAGCTACAAAAGACAAAATCTGGGGGAACACCACACAAAGATTGCTGATCTATCCCTCAGATGCATTTATTATGCGTGCTACATACATTGTCAATATTAATGACGTGAACGTTTTATTTAAAACATATAGGCCAACACTGGCAAGCGGCAAAGACACGAGGATAGGTAGGCATGTATTCATTTCCTTCTTCACTTTAATTTAGTTTATTCATTTTGCCTTATAAACTGAGCACCTCAACTCAATGCTGAAGTCGTGGAAGTCCGGAAGTATGAACTGTTGGGTACTTGACCGCGGTGCATGCAATTATCCAAGGACACAGGTGTTGTGCCAGTGATAAACAGCGACTACTCTCCAAGCAGCATCTTCATGCGTGTGATTAGGCTTACAGCATGGGAAGCGTGCGTGGCACTTCCGATTACCTAAGCCAGCTGGTTACCTTTGAGATTATCACAGGCGCCCTTGCCAACAACTAGAGTTAACGAGGAAGTTACATTACAGTTGTTCCTGCTGTTTTGTGTCCCTCACTTGTTCTATTTTTTTCAGGGAGCAGACAGGAAAGTCCTCAGTCACAAAACAATGTGTCAAGAACAATATGCGATCGGCCATGAGACTGTAATAAGCTCGAGCGGGTGCCGATTGTTTGAATTCATGAATTAAAATTCTTGTTTTAGTTCCAAATATTTTATTGACATTTTAAAGCAACATACAAACATTCAAGTATTACAGAGACCTTGCGAGGCATATAAAGAATGCAGCATAAGACATAGCTATTAGATGGAGTACATATAAGAATCAAAGTGAGAGGCAGCAGACATTCTTAAGTCAAATGATACAGATCTACTGGTACCGAGATTATATTTAGTGCATCAGTGATAATCCTCCCTTGGAGAAATAAGTTGCCCATAAGATAGGAGAACAGACAATAATATAGCTAATGTATTTTGAGTATAGGTTCCGTCTACTGTATGAGAGATACTCAAGGCAAAGGTGTATGAGAGATTCTCAAGGCAAAGGCAAATAATAGTGTAACCGGATTGAAGGATTGGGCAATGCAGAGGAGAGAAAAGGGAAGGGTTAGTGGGATATCCTAGTCCAGGCTTGGGACCTTATCTAAGACCCCGAATTTAGGGGGTCATTACGATGGCGGTCGGAAAACCTCCCCGACCGCCATGGTAGCGGGAAAAGACCGCCCGCAAGGCCCGCGACATAACCGCCGGTCGCATTACGATGTTCCTTGCTCGAAATCCGACCGCGGCGGTCGGATCGCGGGCTTCAACATTGCGGCGGTTGCTGTTGCACGCAGCACCGCCACGATGTCAAAAGGAGCATGTCCTGCATTTCCCTGCACTGCGTGGCAGGCACTGCACAGTGCCTGCCACCTGGTACAGGGAAATGTAGGGGGGGACCATGGGTACCCCCCCAGTGCACCCACCCCCCCAACACATTGGGGGCCCGCAACGGGCCCCCGGAAGACATTCTCCGCCACCTTTCCATGGCGGTTTGACCGCTGAGGAAAGGCTGGCTACCGCCGGCATTATAATCGTGCCGGCGGACCCAGATCGGCACCACCACCATTATCCCGGTCCTTCTCCGTCCGCAAGGCAGGAGTGCGGATGGCAACCGGCGGAAAAGCGGCAGTCGGAATTACCCACCGCCGCGGTCACCACTGCCATCCTAATCTGACCGGCGGTTTTCTGGCTTGCGATCGCGGGCAGATGTCCGCCGCCGGTCCGGCGGTCACCACCGCCGGCCGGGCGGCGGTCATCCGCCCGCCATCTTAATAGGCCCCTTAGTGGTGATAAGTGCAATTGCTTGCTTTTCTCCAGAGCATTGAACTTGTCAAGAGAGTGCCAGACAGCATTGGAGATCTGGGGATATATCGGTCGGTTGGCTTGTGACCCCTAAGCTCCTCTCAGGAAAGGGACCCAAGCCCACCATGTGTGGAAAGAAAGATGGTTGAAGGATTTCCAATCAGACAAGATGGCCTTCACAGCGATTGTCAATAGGAGATCAAGCAGCGCCATGTCTAAGCTTCGAAGGCTTATCGTAGTCCTAGGAGCCCAAGGACCTAAAATAACTATAGAGAAATCTAATGAGATCGTGGTATTAAAAATAGCTGATATGCGAGTCTGAATTTGGTTCCAATACTGAGTAAGGAGAGGGCACTGGAAAAACATATGTTGGTGTGAGCCAGTCCCCTTATTGCAATTCCAGCAAGAATCACTCTCCCGTAGGTTCATTTTATGTAATCTCTCTGGGGTCCAGTGTAGAAAAGAATTTTGATTGGAGGAGAGAAGGAGTTATTTAATCGCTCAAGGATAGTTTGCTAATAACCTGACAGTTTTCTTCTGAGATGTGTTCAAACACCTCTAAGTCAAAGTGTTGAGCCCACTTTGTATACAATAACGTGGGCTGAGGTCAAAGAGGATTGGAGAGTGTTTTATCAATTTTGGAGGCAATGTGGCCTACACGAAGCCAAGAGGTCAAACGAGCAGAAAGGGTTGGATATTCGGTCTGTCTGAGCTTAGACAATTTTAGTATTATTTTCAGGAAGTTATAAAAATCTAAATTGGAGCGATCGAGCAGTTGTGCTAAATGTGAGAAAGGCAAAGGACTATTGTTATCATCAAAAAAGTCTCTAATTTGTGTTATGCCCTTGGAAGCTCATGTATTGGGAATGTACCCTGCAACATCAGCCCTTGTTTTACAATTATACCATAATGAGGCTAGCATAGAATTATGTAAGGATACCGGCATGTGTTTAGCCAGGAGATTTAGAGCAGTCATAGCATCTACGAATATCATCTGAGAGAGTGGGACTTTAAACTTTGACATTGTGGTAATGGCGGATAGATTAAAAGGAGCGCAAAGGGCACATTCTATCTCCACCCATCTCCAGACTTCAGGGAGTTGGGGGCAAACCATAAGGTGCCTTGCGCTGCTAGGAAGGCTGATTGATACAGGCTCCAGTTTGGGAGATTTCAGCCCCCTAAATCAAAGTTCTTTCTGAGGACTTTGTATGAAATCCTCGCTTTTTCATCTCTCCATAAAATTTTAGAGGTCAATCTGTCAATATCCTAAAAGAATGCAGTAGAAAGCTTCAATGGCAGCATAGCGGATACAAAATTCACAATGGGTGTTATCGTCATTTTGAGTGTTTGAAGCCTACCCCACCATGTAATGAATTTAGGCGACCAAGGAAGAAAGTACGTCTTTAACTTGTCTGGGATTCATTGTACTTTAGTGTTTCAGGCAAGTCTTTGCAGAAACAAATTCCAAGAAGTTTGAGGCGTTTGGTTGCCACTTAAGACCAGAGCCACCTAAATGTTAGGAGAAGCATAAAGGATTCAGCGAGAAGACTTCAGTCTTATCTTTATTTAAGGTGTATCCAGATACATGAGAAAACCTCTGAATAATGCTGGTGATGCTATGAATTGCATTCTCAATATCCTCAGTAAAAATGAGGACAACATCTACGTATGCTGCGGTTTTATAAGCTCTGGAGCCAAATTGGAGACTTTTATATCTGGTGATGAATTGAGCAGTGTAAGTAAGCGATCAATGGTGAGTAAAAATAATTAAGGAGAGAGAGGGCAACCCTGTCTCGTGCCTTGATGGAGGCTAAAAAAGGTAGAAGTGGCGCAGTTATTTCTAATATTAGCTTTAGGATTAGCATATAAGGCCATAACCATATTGAGGAATGAATTGCCAAGTTTATGAGAGTCAAGAACTGAATGGAGAAAAGGCCAGGAGACTTTCTCGAAAACCTTTTCAGTGTTAATGGAAATCACAGCTGTTGGCGTCGACACGGCCGGACTGGGATTTCTGCATGACTGACTCGGGGGGGGGGGGATAGGAGGGGTGCTACTGAGAAGCTGTTATGGGGGGGTGCTACTAAGGAGCTGGTACTGGGGGGTACTACTGAGAAGCTGTTACAGGAGGAAGATATTGCAGCCCATTTGCAAACCTGGCCCCCAGTAACAAAACCAGCCCCCACAGGTCAAAAACCGGGCCCCACCCTTCCGGCCCACAGGGAAAACGCCCAGTGCCCGCTATGGCCTGTCCAGACCTGGGCGTCGAAGAGAGGTGGGCTTTTTCAATTCTATGGCAAAATGTGCAGATGTTATCTCTAGCGAGTCTACCCTTAACAAACCCCGTTTGAGAGTTATAGATTAGTGGAGGGATGGATGGCTTCAATCTTTTGGCGAGAATTTTAGCAAAGAGTTTTGCTTCCATGTTTAACAATGATATGGGGCGAAAGGTTTTAGGATCAGGGTACTCCTTCGCCTCTTTGGGGATAACAAAAATTGTGGCCTCTGAGGCTGTTCCCGACACTTCACCGGTGAGTACAAAGTGATCCAAGGCGTTTTTAAGGTGATTGATGACCGTGTGTGTGAAAGTTTTATAAAAAGTTATTGTGAACCCATCAGGTCCTGGAGCTTTTCCAGAAAAAATAGATTTTATTGCTTTGACAATCTGCGATGTAATGGGTTTATTTAGGCTCTCTCTAACTAGTTCTGAAATGGAGGCCATAGGGAGGGATTTTAAAAACTACAGACATCCAGTTATCTAGTGTGCTCTGAGGTGTGTAAAGATTAGTGTAGAAACCCCTAAGCACTTCCAATTTCTCTTTGGTTTTAACTTTGTAGGCGCCATCTCGAGCTTTGATGTACGTGATTCGGTTGCTTATGTTCTTGAATTTGAGTGTATTGGCAAGAGCTTTACCCGCTCTATTACCGAAAAGGAGATGTTTTGATGTTTGTGCTTGCACTTTCGGACTTACCTCTGCAGTGTTTCAGAGAGCGAAGCAGTAATTATTTGTCAATGAATGTAATGTGAACATTTTTCAAGATGATATATTGGTATGGGGAAGATATTTAACTGAGTATGATAATTTGATGAGAAGGGTGGTTTTGATTTTGTGGGAAACAGGTTTGACTGTGGGAGCAAGTAAATGTCAGTTTGTGGTACAAGAAGTAGAATATTTGGGGGACTCCATTTCAGGAAATGGTGTAAGTCCTCAAGTAAAAGTAGTGGAGACCAATGAGCAAGCAACATGTCCAGTGGAAAAAGAGAAATTAAGATCATTCCTGGACATGGCTGAATACTATGCTGATTTTGTAGAGCACTTTTCATACATGACCATGGTATTGAGAATTTTACAAAGGGGGTGATTAGGATGGCGGGCGGATCGCCACCGCCGGACCGGCGGTTGCAATCTGCCCGCCATCCCAACCCGTTTTACCCCCGCCATATTATGATGGCGGGGGGTATCGCAGCGGACGCAAGGTGCGTCCGCCGCTTTTCCGCCGGTCGGCAATCGTTCCGATTGCCGGCCGGGCGGACTGGGGCCTTAATATGGTGGCGGTGCCTAGCAGGCACCGCCACCATATTAGTATGTGTGTTTGTAAAGGCCTTTCCATGGTGGCGATGCCGTCATGGAAAGGCTGGCGGGGAATTGCTTTGGGGGCCCGTTGCGGGCCCCCGTGGGGCTGGGGGGTTGGGGGGCTGCACTTGGGGGGTACCTATGGTACCCCCCTACATTGCCATGCACAAGGTGGCAGGCACCGCGCGGTGCCTGCCACGTTGTGCATGGCAATGCACAACATGGCACTTTGGCATTGCGGCGGGTGCTGCTTACAGCAGCATCAGCCGCAAGGTCAAAATTGCGGAATGCGACCGCCAGGGTGGCGGTCGCATCCTAATTAGCGTTGCGGGACCGCCGCACGTCTGGCAGCCGGTCCCAGCACCGCAAGGGTGGCGGGCGGACTAAAGTCCGCCCGCCATTCTAATCACCCCCTAAGAGAGAATGTCAAGTTTAAATGGACTTCGATTTGCAAGAGAGATTTTGAACAAATTAAGTTAAAGCATTGTGTATACTGTGGTGAAGAAACTGTTCATTGTTAATGACCAGTCGATTCTTGTAACTTACATCCATTTGTATAGTCTAGTTGTGGTTTTGATGGAGCTAAGAGGTTTGGAGCATATGCTTTTTGTACTCTTAAGGGAACTGTTAAAAACCTTTTGTGTGATTGAGAAACAAGCCTTGGCCGGTTAGTGGGCAATTAAACATTTCAAGATGTATATATCGACGAAGTAAGTGGCTCTGAGCTTTTAGGTTTTGCCCTTCGGGATTCAAAGGGGCATGTAGTAACGGGTATAGTCTGTTACAGACCACCTGGAGTAGCTAGCCCCCTACAGCAAAGCGCCTTGGCAGATGTTCTGAGTAATATGGCGTTAACCCACTCTAGACCTCTCTTTCTAGGAGATTTTAATTTATGGCTCAGTGGAAGCCTAGATTCTGGATATCATAATCTCCTTCAGACATGTGGAAATATGAACATGGTACAGTGGGTTAGAGAACCTACTCATAGAGGGGGACATGTACTGGATCTGATCTTCGCTGACAAAGATTTAATTGAGATCGGTACAATCCTGCCGGTAGATTGGACTGACCATTATTTAGTACAATTCAGAATTGTTTGCCCGAAACCTAGCATAACTACCCCGACGCAAAATAAGACTTTTAGAGGCAGAGATTGGAGAAGACTGGCTGATGTAACAATGCCATTACCTGAGTTCCACATTCATGAGACGTTCGATGCAGGTAAACAGGTGGACGAAAACTATTTGAACTTTTGTAATCAAATTACTACACAACTTGACCAGTTAGTACCCCTAAAAACTATCAAAAAGAGGGATAGACCCTCAGCCCCCTGGTATAATGACAAACTAAAACATTTGAAAAAGGATTGTAAGTTGGCAGAAAGGAGTTGGAGGAAAACCTACATAGGGGAGGATAAAAAAATTTGGAAGGAAATGATATCTATTTACAAAAAAGAAGTATCTACAACAAAAGCTGAATACTTTGCTGATATTATTCTGAAATCTTCTAATAGTGCTAAGGGCATTTTTAAAATAGTAAATGATATCACTAATCCTACCTGCACAAAAAAGGAAATTGTCCCAACACAGATTCTCTGTGATGGGCTAGCTATGTTTTTTGAAGAAAAGATTAGCAAAATTATTAAAGGGCTGCAATCCAGCAATGCACCTACACAGGATACCCAGAATGGGATATCTAAGAATCACTGCATCTCCCAGGAATATGAATGGGAAATTACTGAGACTGCAGTCGCTTTTGATCAATTTCCAACATTACAAGTGGATGATTTTATTAAACTAGCTGTAAGTGTGTCTTCAGGCTCTCCTTTGGACCCATTACCTCATAAATTATGGAAAACCTTAGGAGTTAAACTTCTCCCGGTACTTAGGCTGATCTGTATGCAGTCTTTGGAGAGTGGAGTGGTACCAGTAAGTTGGAAAAAAGCACTGATCACACCACTCTTAAAAAAAGATTCATTAGATCCAGCATGCCTGAAGAATTACAGGCCTATTTCATTGCTGCCTTACCCAGTGAAAATCATCGAAAAATTGGTTAGTAGGGAACTTTCTCAGTTCCTAGAAGCCAATGATAAACTGGAGGATGTGCAGTTTGGCTTTCGTCCTGGACATGGGACAGAGACTGCCTTGGTGACCGTATTAGATGATCTTCGAATGCGGGCGGACAGGGGACAAGCCTCCATCTTGATTTTGTTGGACTTGTCCGCCGCATTTGATACGGTTAACCATGCGGTACTCTTGGATAGGCTTGCTAGAATAGGTGTGAGTGGATTGGCACTGAAGTGGTTTCAATCCTACCTCTCAGACAGAGAACAGGCGGTTGCTCTCCCCCGTATCAATCCATGTATAGGAAAGTTTTACATGGGGTACCACAGGGATCTGCAATCAGCCCCATCCTGTTTAATATTTATATGAAGCCACTGGTGACTGTTATTAAGTCACATAACATTAGCTTAGTGAACTATGCTGATGACACCCAGTTGATTTTATCTCTGGAAGGTTGTCAGGCAACTTCACTTGAAAAATTTCATAATTGTATGCAAGATACGGCTCTTTGGCTTCAAAATAATTATTTGCAATTCAATGGGGAGAAAACTGAGATTCTGTGCTGTTCAGTGGGGAAGGTTCCTTACTCACTACCCACGGGGTTCTGGCCACTACCAGTGACAGCCCCTTTGACCCCGACAAATGTGGTTCGTAATTTGGGTATTAGTTTTGATGGTAAATTAAGCCTTGAGTCCCAAGTGAATCAGACAGTTGGAAAATGCTTTGCCCTGCTGAGGGTGTTACGTAGAATTCTCCCACTGTTGCCTAAGTATACCAGGCCACTGATAGTGAGAAGTATTATCCTTAGCCAACTGGATTATTGCAACGCCCTACTGCTGGAGTCTCCCAAATATTTGATGGAGAAACTCCAGAGAATTCAGTCAATGGCAGCCAAGCTGGCACTTATGAGACCTCGCCAGTCGTCTCTTTCTCAGGCCCTGGCTGAGCTCCACTGGCTCCCAGTTGTACAGAGGGTGCAATTTAAATCCATGTGTATAGTTTTTAAAGCTCTACATGGCATTGGGCCCAAGCCCTTACAAAGTAGATTTGAATGGTATGTTCCTCTACGCAATCTTCGCTCCTCCTCAGCAAAACTGGTGAGAGTGCCTAGGTTCAGAAAAGTCAGATCTGGTGGAAGAGCTTTCTGCGTTGCAGCAGCTTCGGCGTGGAACAAATTACCAACCGAACTTAGACAGATAGATGATCTATTGTCTTTTAGAAAGAAATTGAAGACCTGGCTCTTTCCCAGGGTATAATATAGTGTTTTTTTCAACTGTCCCTATATTCTAAGATAACTGACCTATGTGCTCAAGCGCCAGGATACCCGTGGGGTCGCAGTGCGCTCTATAAATTTTATATACAATACAATATGGGGTATCACATTTGAAATACAGACAGATCATAAATTGTGAGTAGAGGTTTTCTCGACCAAGGGGGTGGGTGGTATAACACCAAGATTAGCCAAATAGGTCTATTATTTGCAGCAGTTTCCATTTGACATCAAGTAGCTACCGGAACACAAGTACATTCATGCAGATGGTTTATCCCGTTTACCTGTTCAGGTAGAGGAGGACAGCAGTGAGTTGTCAGATCATGATGAATAGCTTGTGTCCACTGTGTTGGAAAGCTGTAAAGGGACCATTAGCGAAGACAATTGGAAATCTGGAACGCTCAAGCTACAGAGATAAAGGAGATTAAAAAATGTTTCGTGAAGCGTGGCTACGAGAAAGGGCTAAGTTGGTATTGTTAAATAATTACAAGATCATCAGGAATGAGTTGATGTGGAATGGTGGAAGAGTGTATTGTGAAAATAAGAGGATTGCTTCTGGTTGTTGAGCCAAGGGTCCTTGCTCGAGCCGAGCCTTGGAAATGTTTGCCATGTAAATCATGTAACAAACATCATGTCAGATATAATAAAGTTTCTTCAAAATTAATAAACTGTGTTTGTTTAACATTAACATTTTTTTACATTAATATTTGGGGTAGGCGTAACACTTGTAATTTCGTGTAGCGTAATCAAGCGGAATTACCTACGCAAAAAGAGTAATCCTGCATCAAGCAATATTTTCTTAGCGCCAAAATGTCCCCTCGTATCCAAAATGGACGCAAGGATGTATTTTGTGATAAGAAATAGCGCTAAATGCAACAGAACGTAAATAGCAGCACGAGCAGCCGTTAATGCTTGCTAAATATGTACTTGAGATAGGATTTTCCTCCAACTTACTCCCAGCATTTAGCACCGTTTCTTAGTGCAAAATGCACACTCATGTCCAAAATAGATGCAAGGACGCATTTGCATTAAAAAAATAGCGCTAAATGCAACTGAACATAAACAGCAGTGTGAAAATTTGGAAAGAAACGCTGCCAGCTCAAGCATGTTTTGTCTATAAGACTTTCAATGATCTTAATGAATAGGGAGTGGCGCAGAGTCAGTGTCGGCCTCATGGGAGAGCTGTGTCGGCTAGATGAAGCGGGGAGCAGCCATCCTGGTGCCGAGCCTGAGGTGTAGGTCTTCCCGGGCATCATGGCTCATTCCCTCAGTCGTATCTAACGTAGCTGCCTGAAGTCCGGTGTCGGAGAGAACGGACAGGATACCCAGACAGGAAGGGCCTGCAGTTGCAGCACTGGTGACGGGCACAAATCGGTATGGGGTCCTCGCTCCCCCATAGTGTTGAAGTATGTTACTGTGCTCAGGTGAAAAACAGCCCTAGATTTGAGGACTGGCGCATTCTTGACACAACGTATGAAGGAAGCGAACAATTAAATGAGTTAAAGTACAAATGAAGTATTATGGGATGAGTCGGCTATACCTCTGCTGTGCAGTTCCAAATATTTTATGTTCTTCGTTTAAACGTTTTCAATAATGTTAATTCCACATGCATTTAATGAATAAGAACAGGTGCAAGACTGTCTCGTCCCGCACACCTGCAGTGCCTTAGGGGCCGATTACGATGGCGGTCGGAAAACCATTCCGCCCGCCGTGGCAATGGGAAAAGACCGCCCGCATGGCCTGCGGCACCACCGCCGATCACAATACGATGCACCGCTGGAAAAATCCGACCGCCACGGTCGGAACCCAAGAAACACCGGCGGCGCACGTGCAGAAAAGGCGAAATACCCTCCACGGCGGTCGGATTCACTGCGGAAAGCTCACAAACCGCCGATACACAAGCGGAATTTCCACGAGTGCAATTATGATCTTACCGCGGTGCCTGCGGTACGACCGCTTGTTTCCGACCGCCGCGGTTGACAGCAATGATGAATGGGAGAGCTGGAGGAATGACCATTGCAGTCTGACCGCGGTGTCCGCGCGGAAATAGTAATGGCGGTCGAAAGCAACTACACCACAAAACCACCAAATGTGGCTGTGTATCTGGCTCAGCCAATAAAGACAGCTAACACACCCCATTGACACATGCCCCTGGCAAATAAGAACTACAAATCCCAGCTCAACACAGACAACACACCTGACATGAATACTCAGTTTGGACCCACCCACATAGCAGAGCATAAAACCAGCCCCTGCATGACCACAATTCTTTGCACAACTCCAGAACTGAAGGGACCAACAATATCACACAAAGGATAGGCAACCCTGCACACATCACATCATCACAAACACACACACACACCACACCCATCACCACCACCACCACCACCACCTTCACACCTGCACTCTTAACCACTCAGCACATCACACACCATGGCACATAAGATGCCCAAATTCACTGATGGTGAGTTGTCAGTCATGGTGGATGAGATAATAAGAGCTGAGCCATATATTTTAGGAAGCAGGGTCCAACAGACCCCATCAGCCAGGCAAAATCAAATGTGGCAAAGGATAGTTGACAGAGTCAATGCTGTAGGGCAAGTTCCATGCAACAGGAAGGAGATCAGGAAGAGGTGGACTGACCTCAAGAGCAAGGTCAAGGAGAAGAACAGCAAGAACCGTGAGCTGGCAAACCGGACTGGCAGTGGCCCTCCCATTCCACCAAGAACATTCAACGCATGGGAGGAGAAGGTGCTTGGCATACTGCACCCAGAGAGTTGCACTGGAATTGAGGGGGGAATTGAGGCTGGTAAGTACCAACAAAAGTCTGCCATTACACTGCTATGTAGTAGCTTGCACAACTAAAAAGCAACACCTCCTAGGCCCAAATGTACTCATGTCCACCACACTCCCCCCAAACAGGTCTCACAGATCCCACAATAACTCCCTCTCATTCACCACAAAGGTACATAACAATATTTACATGGGGGCACATGTACAGGCAGCCAGCACTACAACTCCCAACAGGCCCCCTTGTCCCACAGCTGAGCAGGATGGAGCATTCCCCACACCCCCAAGCATGGGGCAGCCATTTCCCTCCAATGTGTAACCTTACAGGTAGGTAGCCATCTCAACAGGGAGGGGTCTTTGTGGCTGGGAAGTCTGCACTACAACTCCCAACAGGCCCCCTTGTCCCACAGCTCAGCAGGATGGAGCATTCCCCACACCCCCAAGCATGGGACAGCCATTTCCCTCCAATGTGTAACCTTACAGGGAGGTAGCCATCTCAACAGGGAGGGTCTTTGTGGCTGGGAAGTCTGCACTACAACTCCCAACAGGCCCCCTTGTCCCACAGCTCAGCAGGATGGAGCATTCCCCACACCCCCAAGCATGGGGCAGCCATTTCCCTCCAATGTGTAACCTTACAGGTAGGTAGCCATCTCAACAGGGAGGGGTCTTTGTGGCTGGGAAGTCTGCACTACAACTCCCAACAGGCCCCCTTGTCCCACAGCTCAGCAGGATGGAGCATTCCCCACACCCACAAGCATGGGGCAGCTATCGCATTGCTCTCCCAAAACTTACACGTAGGTAGTGACTGCATGTACACCGCCATCCTTATCTAAATGCATGTAGCCACATAACCACATCAGCACTAACATGTCAGCCAACTTGGCATAGTTTTAAATGCCACATCCAGTGTGCAGACATCTAAGTGCACGTAACTGTCACATATTTTGAACTCATACTCACCAAGTCACAAGGAAACAAATGCATCCCACAATTGTGCACAGCAGAGAATGCAATGTGGAAGTGCCATGGTGTCTGAGCATGAAGGCCCATCTCAACACCAAACATGCATGGTCTACATGGAAAAAAAGGAAAGTACATGTGATTCCAAAGCTATGTATAACATGACAATGGTTCCTTCTTGCTCTGTTGAAATAGATTACATGAACAGCTAAATGAAAAGACGCACAACAGAAAATTGATGTCACGCAATTAGGTAGATGAGGACATGTCCGTGTAGTTACACTATCTGTACACTGCACCAAGTTTCAATTCACAACGGACACCATGGACTAATAAGGTATGTACCTCAACGTCATGTCATGGTGCACAGCATATAGCAGGCATACAAAGTCATTGCATTGTAAAGTGTGTGTTGTATCAAATGTCTCAAACAATTGTCTAACATCAAGCTTGTTGCGTGCAACTCAATTACCATATCACCTCTGTTCAACAGGAGATCAACAACTAACTGCAGAGGATGACACCAACATGCGGAGCCAGTCTCCCCCCCTGGAACGTGGACTCTCGGATGCAGATTCCCCAACATTCTCGGACGAGGATTCTCAAGCTGGCCCCTCTGGTGTGGCAGGGACTAACATGTCTCAAGCCCTCATTGTCCCCACCACCACCACCACGGCAAGAACAAATGTGCTGCCCCCATCCACTACAAGCTGTGTGGCCTCCACCACCACCACCACGGCAAGAACAACCGTGCTGCCCCCTGCCACTATGACCGGTGTGGCCTCCACCACCACCACCACCACCACGGCAAGAACTGTGCTGCCCCCTGCCACTACGACCTGTGTGGCCTCCACCATCACCACTGCTGCCTGCAACACACGCCCTGCCACGGTGGTTACCAACACCACCACACAATCACAGCATGCCAGGGAGAGTGTGCCAGTGCGTCAGGGGACTATGCCACTGGTCCGTGTCAGGAGGGCAGGTGGGAGTACAACTGGGGCAGAGACACAGGAGGACAATGACCCTGAATCCCTGGCCACCATTGCAAGAGTCCTTGGTGCCTACCAAGAGAACCATGGAGTAATGGGCCAGCTTGCTGAAGACATGCATGAGATCCGCCTGCTGCAGCAGTCCATGGACACACGGATGGGCCAACTTGTCGACCTTGTTGGCCAGCTAGTGGGTGTTCTGAGGGACAGACTCCCAGCCCCAAGTGCAGCTCCACCTCCCTCCAGTGGATTGCCTGCTGTGCAGCCCAACATTCCAGCTGCAGCCACAGAGAGGGGTGTGCAGGAGGAGAGTGAGTTCTCAGACACCACTGACCCTGCAACAGATGCTCCCCCTCCCAAACGCACCAGGGGCCGTCCGAGAATCCACAGGGGAGGATTTGGTGGCAGGCCACCATACCAGCGCCACTCACAGAGCCAGCCATGATGGTATCTTGTTGTTCCCCTTTGCATTGACTATGTTGACTATCCTTGCCCACATTGCCATGTTGATGGCCTGAGTCTGTTGGACTGTGTGACTTCAGCTATGTGGTGACTACACTATTTGTCTCAACTACCATGACTGACAACTCATTTATTCACTGTTCACATTTAGGTACATATTCCCTTCACTTGCACAAAAACTAATTTTAAATAAACACTCTTCACATACCTATGTCTGTGTGAGCTACATGTTTATTCCAGTATGTACAATGACAAATCAGATTTCAATGTTCCAACAGCTGTGAAGCAGAGGAGGCATTCAGAGGGTGAATGAACCTAGAAAGACACAAGAGAATGACATTTACTTATCAGGTGACGCCTTTACAGCAGAAACACAACACTAGGCATCAAGGTACAAAAACAAGCACCCATAGCAATGGTCAACAACCTCAACATACACATGATGTACCTGGATACAAATACCCTGTGCCACACACATCATCCCTTATCACACACACAACAACAGCCAGCAGTTAAAATTCTCTATGCCTTGATAGTAACATCCAAGCAAACACACAATGTCACTTGTCTACAAAGTCACTTACATTCAAGGGAAGTAATTGGCAATGAGCTGTTGACGCAGGTCAACACCTTCCTCTTCACCACTATCGTCCGCACTGGAAGTGTGTGGGTGTGCAGGAGGGGCATCTGCTGCTCATCGTCATCCAGGATCAGCGGAACGGCTTTGCGCAAGGCAAGGTTGTGTAGCATGCAGCATGCTACAACTATCCGGCACACCTTTCGTGGGGAATACAACAGTGCACCTCCGCTCTTGTCCAGGCACCGGAATCGGGACTTCAGTAGGCCAAAGGTGCGCTCCACCACACGTCGTGTCCTACCATGTGCCTCGTTGTAGCTGACTTCACCCAGGGTACTTGGATTCCGCAGTGGGCTCAGCAACCACGGCCTGTTGGGATACGCTGAGTCACCTAGGTGTGACGTACACAGAGAAATGTTGTGATACAAACAGTTGACGAGAACAGCATGTCACACACAGCACACTACTTGACTCAGTGTACTCACCTACTAGCCATGCACGCTCTGGATGTAGATTTTCCATCAGCCGGGGTACAATGCTGTTCCGCAGGATGTAGGATTCATGGGCGGAGCCAGCAAATCGCGCACAAACATGGCTGATGATCATATCAGCTTGGCATACCACCTGCACATTTATGGAATGGTAGTGCTTCCTGTTCCTATACACCTGCTCACGTGCCTGTGGTGGGACAAGGGCAATGTGTGTGCCGTCAATGGAACAAACTACATGAGGAATGTGGCCAAGGGCATAAAAACCAGCCTTCACAGCAGGCAAATCTGCTGTATTTGGGAATCGTATGTATTGGTCCTTGTATAGCATCATTGCGGACACCACATCCCAGAGCACCATGCTGAATGTGGTTTGCAACATCCCACCGGCGCTGGCCACCGTGTATTGGAAAGAGCCCGTAGAGAAAAAATGCAGCGCTGCCATGATCTTCACTGTTGGGGATAGGGCAGTTGGATATGTTCGTTGAGGCCTCAGATGGGGCTCCAACTGAGCACACAGCTCTTGCAGTGTAACACGGTCCAGACGAAATTTCCAGATGATGTCCACATCCTCCATGTCCGCCAGGACTGTGAAAGGCCGGTGCACATTTGGTCGTCGCCTACATGAAATGGGAGAGGACTAATGTTATTCAAATTACACAATGAGATGTGTCCGACTTCTCACATCTTGACTCACGCAGCAGAAACAATGAACGTACTCCAACAATTGCTGAATCCACAACTCAGATGCAGAGACACCTTCACCACATGTGTTTTTACAAGTGGACATGTTGTACATACTGACTACCCCAAAAACATATTCAGAGGTTGTGAATGGTACACCAATACTTCTGGTGTCCCCAGGCCTAGGAGTAGGTGACACAGCAGAGGTATGAGACAGCAACACTGCTGACTCATATGTAGCTGCTTTACCTGCCACACCTTCTTGCTTAAGTTGCACAGACCACTAGTTATCATCACAATGTGCACAGTGTGTGTAAGCTGAACACATATCCTACTTAAATCAGCTATGGGCACAGTAAAATACCACCATTATGTGTTCAGGCAATATTACTGTTGTTTGATTAGCCATCTCACACATTAAGTTGATTTCAAAGATGAGACAACATCATACAACCAATAGATGTACATCCACACACATATCATAGGTGACGTGAGTAAGTGCATGTCAATGCATGTCACATTTTCCACAGACATGGCATGTGTAGGCATCAGTGAGTTGCATGTCACACCAGCATTCATTGTACAAAACAAGTGCAGTAAGATACTATGGAGGCATAGTGTTCAATTGTTACATGTGACCATTGGCATTGCTAGTGCATAATGTGTCCATAACCGCGGTAGGCGTGCACCGCCACCGCGGGGCCGCTCATTGGCCACAATTGAAAGATGCAGCATAGCGGTAGCGACCGCCTGTCCTCCGCGGTGTGACACAACCAATGCCATTGCAGCCAATGGGACCCGCGATCGCGGTAGTGTAATGCTACTTTGGAAACTGCGGTAGGCGTGCACCGCCACCGCGGGGCCGCTCATTGGCCACAATTGAAAGATGCAGCATAGCGGTCGCGACCGCCTGTCCTCCGCGGTGTGACACCACCAATGCCATTGCAGCCAATGGGACCCGCGATCGCGGTAGTGTAATGCTACTTTGGAAACCGTGGTAGGCGTGCACCGCCACCGCGGGGCCGCTCATTGGCCACAATCGAAAGATGCAGCATAGCGGTAGCGACCGCCTGTCCTCTGCGGTGTGACACCACCAATGCCATTGCAGCCAATGGGAACCGCGATCGCGGTAGGGAAATGCAACTTTGGAAACCGCTGTAGGCGTGCACCGCCACCGCGGGTCCGCTCATTGGCCACAATTGAAAGATGCCAGCCAGGTGGACCAATTGCAGCAGCTGCCTGCCACTGATACCAAGCCAGGGGCCTATAAATCTCTGTAGGAGAGCCACACATTTCACATGCATTCAGACACTGCTGACTGCCATTCCTCTACAACTGCATATTTTGCTGTATCCTGGACCCAGTGATGGCGAGAACAGAGAATGTCAGGGCCCGTCCCTTCACTACAGAGGAGCTGGAGCTTCTGGTGGACGAGGTCCTTGCACAGTATGGGAGGCTTTTTGGTGCGCCAGATGTACTGGTAAGTGTTCCTGATTCCAAGTGTGAGAGTGATCAAAATGATACCATGATGTTGCTGTGCAGTAGTATGTGCCTGTGAGTGCAAGTGGATGTACAGGCATCCTAATAGTTAACATGGCATGCTCCATACATGTTCTGTGGGAATGGAATTTGATTATGTGTAGAAAATGGACACTCCTACAGCCATTCTTGCACAAACTTAATGAACATGTTGGTCTGAGACTAGGTGACGTAAATGTGTGTTACACTGCCATGCATGCTAACTTCATGTCAATGGTGTCTGTAGGCTTATTTCCACACCTACATAAGTTGATTGAAGGTAGGGGGAGACATGCATTGTTTAAACAGCCACACAGATACGATGGTGTTCTGAAACATGACAAGTCGGGACTTATTTTTACTGTGCCATGTTATGTGACTGTCCACTCACTCTTCACAACCTCATATGTGACTGTTGAAATGTATATTGGAATGGAGCACTAACTTATGTGTGTTGAATATTTCTTAAGTGCACTATGTTGATGTGAGAATCATGCACAATAGTCCAATGCATGAGTGGAAGCCACTTGATGTTGATGCAACTATGACACTTCACATCAATGTAAGTAGTAGATGTCATCCTTACATTGATTTGAACATGTGTTCAGTCTCGCATGTGTTGGCACTTTTCACCCTCTCATGCTGTACATCCATGTGATTTATCTGAGGGACCATGTTGAACCGCACTGTGAGTTCCTCTGGCCTGCACAGACACTGTCCAATGTTACTCTGAGCCATGCCTAACTGGACTGAGTCGAACATGTGTTTAGTCCACACACCTAATACTCACTGAGCCATCAGAGTCCTGAGAATTGCACAATCGAGGACTTAACATTGTGAGAAGGGCGTGATAATTCAGATTATGTCCCAATATGTTTCCTGAAAAATGCATTGAGCCATTCACAGGCCAAGGGCATCGAGGGGTGTGTAGTGGTGGACACAGTGAGTCTGCCACTACACTTCATTAGCACTGTATTGCATGTCATGCTCACTCACATACTGCATCACAAATGAGGGCCTTCTGCACATAGCTGTCTGTGCTGCCATTGTGCATGTGTATGAGATGGCCATGTACTGTGTGCCGCGTCATACATGCATTCAAAACTATGTAGTATTGTAATGAACATGTATTATGTGTCATGCTGTATGGCCTCTGATGAAGATGTAGCGATTTGTGTGCCATGCATTTATGTTCTCCTGTGCTGACACACAGTGTGAATGACACAGGGTCTCTGATACTTCCTTTTCTTGTCTCCTATCCCTGCAGCTGAAGGTCCACCAGCGTAAGGCCACATGGAAGAACATTGCACAGAAGGTGCGGACTCTGGGTGTATCCAACAGACGGCACACACACTGCCACAAGAGGTGGGACGACATCTCCCGTCTGAGCAGGAGCGTGGCAGAGATGACGGTGGGGCTGGTCCCTCGCAGTGGCAGGTTGGCGCGCCCAACCATGACTCCACTAATGTCCCGCATCTTGTCTGTGACACAGCCAGAGCTGTATGAACGTTTGAGGGACCATCAGCAGGGAGTTAGTGGTGAGTATTCTGCGTAGGCTGACTTTGGGTGTGAGTGACTACATGAATGGCGACCGGGTGCCCTTGCTGATCTTGCTGCTGTGTAAATTTTTAGGAACTACTTCTCAGTGGCCTATGTGTTCAGTGCAGGTGTCATGTATTTTCCCATAGATGGACTTGATCATGTGTTTCATACGATGGCCCTTGATATTGCATGATGAGATGTGGCCTTATAACATCTTCTGCATTCTGGCTGTCATGGACATCACCAGGCAGTGTACAGCAGTGTGCATCATGTCAGTGTGCATTTAATGATGTGTGCACTGCAGGACTTGTAAATGGTGTGAAGTACACATCTGACAACGTGCAACAGTTTGCATGATGAATTGCTCAACTTGTTAGACATCAGTAGCTCATGGACATTCTTAAGTACAAATTTGAATCTGTATCTGTGTTGTCCTTTTACAGCGACTCCATATGTGACAGAGGCAACATGCTGAGAGGTATGCCTCTCTCACATACAGGCATGTGGGTATGCTTGCAGAGATGTTTATGTTGGATTACAAGGAGGCAGGGACCTGCTATTTGCCGGTGTGAACCTCACATGGCTCATTGATGTAGACAATGCATATTTCCATGCATCTTCTGTGTTCAGCATGATTGTTGCACATGCAGACTGCACAGGGTGTTGTGCAACTTGGGGTTGTCATTAGCTAGTCTAGTTCTGGGCTTGCATTTCATGTTTGTGTGTATGGCACTGTACTGAACCTATGTCTCTGTCCATTGCAGCATCTACCGAGAGCACGGAAGGCCATGATACGGACACCAGTGCAGAAGCATGTGGCACGCATGATAGCCATGGGATCACTGACACGGAGGTGACCAGCGCCTCGGAGGGGGACAGGAGTGTCCTTGAGGACTCACGCGCAGAAAGCACAACCTCAACATCATCGGACTCCAGTGGGGAGTCAGCAACAATGGTGGTCACAGGGAGTGACAATGCTGCCTCTTCCTCCACCACACATCGGCCAGTGCCCACCATCCCGGCTACTACCACTAGTGCTGTCCATGCCCGCAGGGCTGTTAAGGGTAGAGTCGCCTTCACCCCAGGCTCCGCTGCCCCTGCCCCTGTCTCCCCTGCTGCCCTCAGTGTTGAGGCAGTAGAACTGTTGCGTCAGCTGTGTGTGGGTCAGACAGCTCTCCTAAATGCTTTCCAGGATCAGGACAAGAAGTTGGGACAGGTTCTGGCATTTATGGAGGGCATTCATTCGGACGTGGGTGGGCTACACAGGACTGTCCAGGGTTTGTCCTCCACCGTGACGGCAGCCATTCAGCTATCACAGCATCCAAGTCCAGCCCCAATGCCTTCACCAACCACCCTGTCAGTGGCAACCCCTGAGGAGAGTGACCACACAACTGAGCCCTCAGGCCCCGAGTCGTCGACACCCAGCCCACGACAGCAGCGCTCCAAGCGTGCCAGACCACAGACACCATCCCCAAAAAGTGACACAGGCACACAGGGACGCAAACAAAAAAGCCCTTCACATGACACTCAGGGGCATCAGGCAAAGAAGCAGGCCTCTAGCTCACGGTCCACAAGATTGCACCCATCACAAGAGACTCCCATCCACACAACTGCTCCAAGTGACAGACAACCAGTTGGCATGCCTGCTGTGGTGCTGGTGCCGCTGAAGGGAAAGCCCACAAAGCAACCTAAGACTGCTTCACCCAGGACCTCTACTCCCACCCACACCCCTGTGAAGCGTGGTCAGGAGAGCAATGTGAGTGGTTCACCAGGACCACAGGGGATGGAGGGCAAAAGGCAAGCAAAGAGCAAGGCTAAGGCCATATCCAGCAAATCCCCACAAGGAGGGCCACCTGCACCTGTCACACCTTTGGTGGAGAGGGACTCTGTTGTGCCAGCCACACTTCCCACTACTCCCAAGACACTTCTGCAATATCGTATACCCAAGAAGTGTAGAGGCAGCCCTCAACATTCACCCTCACCCACTGTGTCTCACGGCAGCGTCTCTCCGCCTCCACGTGCCACCATGCCACCCGGTCCGAGCAGCCCTACACCTGCCACAGCCACTACTGCCTCTGTGTCTCACGGCAGCGTCTCTCCGCCTCCACGTGCCACCATGCAACGCGGTCCGAGCAGCCCTACACCTGCCACAGCCACTACTGCCTCTGTGTCTCACGGCAGCATCTCTCCGCCTCCACGTGCCACCATGCCACCCGGTCCAAGCAGGCCTACACCTGCCACAGCCACTACTGCCTCTGTGTCTCACGGCAGCATCTCTCCGCCTCCACGTGCCACCATGCCACCCGGTCCAAGCAGCCCTACGCCTGCCACAGCCACTGCTGACTCTGACTCTGATGATCCTCTCTCTCCCAGGTTCAGTTCCGCCAGTGGCCACGACAATCAGCCACCTCCCACTCCAACTGACAGGCAAGTCTGAGGCACAGACCCCCTCCCATACCCATCTCTCCCACAGCGGTGCCTGGACTGAGCTTTGATAGCCCTGGTGCTTTGGTCATTCACATGGCAGTGTACGGTGTTACACATTCACTGTAAACATTTTCATGCACACATGTGCATTGTTTGGACTGTGGACTGGCCAATGGCCTTTTATTTGTTTGAAATTTTGTGACTATCTGGATATTTTGCAATAAACACTGTTACTCCTGTCGTATCGTTTGTTACTGCCCTTGCTTAATTAAACATTTTGATGTGTGTGTATGGATAAATGTGCCACATGCTCTGCATGGCACTTCCACATTGCCATTTACTTCATTCACTTTGTCATTGTTTGGCAAATGTAACACACACCTTTGGTCTGCTTGACTCTGAGGTTTGGCGGTGCAATGATGTTTGTGGGTGTTGATGTACTCTTGCAATCATCATTCGCTGTTGATTTCAGTATGATTGTACACATGTCATGTTAGGGGGCTATACCACAACAGAGGTGAATTCTACACACAGTCTGACTTGCGGGGTGTCCAAGGTTGGTGATGTCTGTGTGATGTGTTTGGATGTGTGAACAGCAGTGTGTGTGTGGTAATCTTGTGAAGGCCTGTCTTCGTACTCACATGGGTATATTTGGATGTGTGCAGTTGAGTGGTCACACAGTGTGCTTGGCCTGTCCTTGTCAGTGGTGTTGAGGTGTATGTGGCCCTGTACATGCCAACTACAAACGTGTATGTTCCAGGTGGGGTTTGCCCCCTCATACTCATCTTGGCAGTGGCAGGAAGGGGGTTTCACACCACAAGCACCTTTTTGGCATTACTTTGCAGGTGGGGTTTGCCCCCTAATACTCATCTTGGCAGTGGCAGGAAGGGGGTTTCACACCACAAGCACCTTTTTGGCATTACTTTGCAGGTGGGGTTTGCCCCCTCATACTCATCTTGGCAGTGGCAGGAAGGGGGTTTGACACCACAAGCACCTTTTTGGCATTACTTTGCAGGTGGGGTTTGCCCCCTCATACTCATCTTGGCAGTGGCAGGAAGGGGGTTTCACACCACAAGCACCTTTTTGGCATTACTTTGCAGGTGGGGTTTGCCCCCTAATACTCATCTTGGCAGTGGCAGGAAGGGGGTTTCACACCACAAGCACCTTTTTGGCATTACTTTGCAGGTGGGGTTTGCCCCCTCATACTCATCTTGGCAGTGGCAGGAAGGGGGTTTGACACCACAAGCACCTTTTTGGCATTACTTTGCAGGTGGGGTTTGCCCCCTAATACTCATCTTGGCAGTGGCAGGAAGGGGGTTTCACACCACAAGCACCTATTTGGCATTACTTTGCAGGTGAGGTTTGCCCCCTAATACTCATCTTGGCAGTGGCAGGAAGGGGGTTTAACACCACAGGCAGATTTTTGGCATTACCTTGCAGGTGTTGTTTTGCCACCTATTACTCATCTTGGCAGTGGCAGGAAGGGGGTTTCACATCACAAGCACCTATTTGGCATTACTATGCAGGTGTTGTTTTGCCACAATACACCTATGAACTTGTTCACATACATCACTATCCCTGAATATCAGATGGGCACACATTTTGATGTTGGACAGGGTGGGATGGTAGGGGCTGTGATGGTATCAGGTAATGACAGCTGCTACCAACAGAGGCACACAATGTAGATTTGGGCCAGGGCCAACACAATCCTTACACGTCCCTGTGACTGCCCATGCGTGCCGCTGGACCTGCCTACTGGATTGTGCGGAACTTTTCCCGCGTCTTCACCGCTGCGGTGACGTGACCGGGAGGATGCGGTGATGACGTTGTTGATGGATGACCCCGATGCGGAGGTGTGGCATTGACGTACCTGCATTGTTGTCGACGGCGGCGGCATCTTTGTTGATGGTGGATCAGGAACAGCAGCGGTAGGGCTTGTAGAGCAGGATCCATTGTGGTAGCGAACGCGTGGAGTTGTGTGTTATTGCCGTTTTCCTCCGCAGTATTGCTTCCGCCGTGTTTCAATGGGTGGTTTCTCCGTTGCGGTCCGATTGCCTATTTGAGGCATTGTGATTCGGACGGCGGTCTACACGTCATTCCGCACGGCGGTCTCCCGCTATTGGCTACGTCCGCCCTCGTCGCGGAACCAAAGTACTGGCGGTACTAAAAACACCGCGGCGGTGGGGATTTGGCCTATGTCTGCCCATCGTAATAAGGCGGTCGGGGATTCGCGACCGTGGTTGGCAAAACAGCACCCGCCAGGACGGCGGAAGCCACCGCCTGCACGGCGGTGCCGATCCACCCGCCATCGTAATCGGCCCCTTAATTTCTGGCACTGCAGCAAGGATCCTCTTGAACACAAGCAGCGCTTTCTATCGCTTGAGCTTTATGATAACTATTGAATTCAGGTGTATTTTTCACCTTAAAAATCCACCGGAATTCAATAGTAATCACAAAGCTCAAGTGATATTTCTTCAGTGCCTGGATTGTGTTTATGTGACAGGGCTGCACCGTCTTCAGCGCAGGATGAAAGAGCTCTGCATATGTCGCACTGGCAGAATGAATATTGCACACTGGAGAGTCTAGGGAAGTTTGGAGATTTCATTGTATGAATGCTGACATTTGTCCAAACCGGCAAACCCTTTATTGTCGCAACCAAAAACTCTGTAAATTACTGTTTTTATTGTTGGGAAGTCATAATTTGTGAGCTGGAATGTGTTCCTCCCTGATGACTGCTGCCTGCTGCCTGCTGCCTGCTGGAGTGTGTAGAGCGAAAATAAAGAAGGGAATGCTGGTCTGAATTTTAGACGGTTACATTCACATTAGAAGCAATTGCCTTGGTGATCTGACAGTCAAAATGTTTATTTATAGCTGTCAAGTCTTCGAGATTGCTTACGTGCAACATTTCAATAGTTTCGGTTCACTGATAGACTATTGATTCCCAAAATATCCCCATACACAAATATTGATGCAACAATATCGATGTCAAAAATATGGACATCCTATATTTAAAATTGTAAGTACAAAAATATCGATGTAAAAAATATAGATGTACAAAATATCGATTTTTTTATTTAAATAAAAATTAATGTTAAATATAATAAATAATAAAATTAACTTAAATTATTTTTTAGATTTAATATACATTTTAACAAATATGATAAAAGAAATTTAATTAAAAAATATTTAAACATACATATATAAAATGTTATATATATATATATATATATATATATATATTCACTGAAAAAACCATAGGTTTCAGACACGTTATAGTTAGAAATAAGCATTTAAAAAACCTTTGAAATTCACTGAAAAAACCATAGGTTTTAGGGACAGTTATAGTTAGTTGGACATTGCACTCGTACAAAACCCGTGAAATTCCCCTGTTATAGTTAGTTCAGCTAACTATAACTCGCGCCCCCGCAATGCACTGCTGATGACGTCACATATTACATCACTCATGACATGGTCAGTGACATCACTGATGACATCACTGATGACATCTCAAATGACATCACCTATGACATCACTGATGACATCATCCAGTGACTGTGTGTTTCTCTAAAGTTTAAATATGTTTAATATATATAGGGAAAGGTGTATTGAAGAATGAGTGGGTGTATAAGTGTCTGAATGGATGATTTAGTACGTGAGTGACTGACTCTACAAGTGAGTGATTAAACGTATCTTACTGAATGCATGGGTTAGTGACTAAACTGTGTGAATGTCTGTATCAGTCTGTTTGTTGGTGTGTAAGTGGATGCATGGATTTGCGAATAGCTACATGAGTGTCTATATGGGTTATTGATTGGTTCTCTGAGTATCTGTATGGCTGCCTGAGTGTTTGTGTGGGTGGGGTGGGTGTGACTCTATACATAGATGTGTGAGTGGGTGATTCACTGGGTGCATGATTTCAAGAGTGCATCTGTGATGGACTGCTTGGGTGGGTGAGTGTGTGTATGGGTGTGTTAGTGAGTGAATGTATATCTCAGTGGTACATGTGCGAGTAACTACATATGTAAAAGGCAGTATATATGTGTGTTAGAGTATTTAAATGGCTATAAGTGAGAGTGTGTTATTGTGAGAGTGGCTGTATGGATGCGTGTGTGCTTGTATCAGTTATTGTATAAGAGCGTAAGAATGTGCTAGTATTTGTATGAGTAAGTGAGCTGGTGTGTGTATAACTGTATAGGTGAGTAAATAGGTGTGTGATTAATTTTTTGCATGACTGACTAGGTGTGTGAGTACCTCTATGGATGAGTGGCAGTGTGTGAGTGTTTATATAGGTGTATGAGTGCATATGATAGTCCTGTACTGAGTGACTGTAAGTATGAGTGACTGTACAGGTGAGTGAGTGGATGTGTGTGTAGACCTAAGAATCAGTGAGTGGGTATGTAGTTTTTGGTGTTGGAGTGTCTATGGTTTTGAGAATGGCAGTCTGTAATTTAGAGTGGGTGTATCAAAAGTTATATTAGGGTGTGAGAAGATGCATGAAATTATCACATGGATGATGTCATCAGTGATGTCATTTGAGATGTCATCAGTGATGTCATCAGTGATGTCACTGACCATGTCATGAGTGATGTAATATGTGACGTCATCAGCAGTGCATTGCGGGGCGCGAGTTATAGTTAGCTGAACTAACTATAACAGGGGAATTTCACGGGTTTTGTACGAGTGCAATGTCCAACTAACTATAACTGTCCCTAAAACCTATGGTTTTTTCAGTGAATTTCAAAGGTTTTTTAAATGCTTATTTCTAACTATAACGTGTCTGAAACCTATGGTTTTTCAGTGAATTTCAAAGGTTTTTTAAATGCTAATTTCTAACTATAACGTGCCTGAAACCTATGGTTTTTTCAGTGAATTTCAAAGGTTTTTAAATGCTAATTTCTAACTATAACGTGCCTGAAACCTATGGTTTTTTCAGTGAATTTCAAAGGTTTTTTAAATGCTAATTTCTAACTATAACGTGCCTGAAAACTATGATTTTTAAGTGAATTTCAAAGGTTTTTTAAATGCTAGTTTCTAACTATGCCAACAGAGGTAGGACATGTGAAGAAAGAAGAAAAAACGCACAGAAAGAAGCAAAAGATGTGCAGAAAGAACCAACAGAGGAGCAGAAAGAGGCCTTGTTGCAAAATCATCCTGTGCCCACAACTGTTTCAGACGGGTACTGGTGGTAACTGACTCTGACTAACCAGAGCCAGTGCGTGTTTGCACAGTGGTGAAGGGAGGGGGGCCTAAGGTGACATGTGTGCAAACGCGCCCCGTGGCGCATTTTAAGTTGCGGGATTAAGTCCCCTTGAATCCTAAGGGTCCCTGGGGCCCAACTAGCCCCCCAGGTACCTACAGTTAGGACCACAGAGCTGAGTTGCAGAGAGGCGTTCCGAGGCCACGCACCTTTTTTCACCTCTCTGCAACGCAACTCTGTTGTGCTTACTGAAGGTACCTGGTGGGCTAGTTGGCCCCAGGATTCAAAGGGAATTAACTCCCCAACTTAAAATGCACCACAAGGCATGTTTGCGCACATGTCACCTGAGGCCCCGCCCCCTCCCTTCACCACTGTGCAAACGCGCCCCGTGGCGCGTTTTAAGTTGGGGGATTAGGTCACCTTGAATCCTGAGAGTCCCTGGGGCCCAACTAGCCCACCAGGTACTTCCAGTAAGCACCACAGGCCTGTGTTGCAACGCCTGTAACAAATTGTGCAGTTGTGTTTAGGTAGTGAAGAGGGTCGTGCTGGGGGTAGTGTTTTAGGGTTTAGGATAGTGCAGTGGTGTTTGTGTAGTGTAGGGGGTCATGCTGGGGGTAGATTTAGGGTTTAGGGTAGTGCAGTGGTGTTTGGGTAGTGTAGGGAGTCATGCTGGGGGAGTGTTTTAGGGTTTAGGGTAGTACAGTGGTGTTTGGGTAGTATACGGGGTCGTGCTGGGGTTAGTGTTTTAGGGTTTTAGGGTTTAGGGTAGTGCAGTGGTGTTTGGGTAGTGTAGGGGATACTGCTAGGGGTAGTGTTTTAGGGTTTAGGGTAGTGCAATGGTGTTTGGGTAGTGTAGGGGTACTGCTGGGGGTAGTGTTTTAAGGTTTAGGGTAGTGCAGTGGTGTTTGGGTCGTGTAGGGGGTACTGCTGGGGGTAGTGTTTTATGGTTTAGGGTAGTGCAGTGGTGTTTGGGTAGTGTAGGGGTTCGTGCTGGGGGTAGTTTTTTAGGGTTTAGGGTAGTGCAGTGGTGTTTGTGTAGTGTAGGAGGTCGTGTTTTAGGGTTTAGGGTAGTGCAGTGGTCTTTGGGTAGTGTAGGGAGTCGTGCGGGGGTATTGTTTTAGAGTTTAGGGTAGTGCAGTGGTCTTTGGGTAGTGTAGGGGGTTGTGCGGGGGGTAGTGTTTTAGGGATTAGGGTAGTGCATTGGTATTTGGGTAGTGTAGGGGGTCATGCGGGGGGTAGTGTTTTAGGGTTTAGTGCAGTGCAGTGGTGTTTAGGTAGTGTAGGGGGTCGTGCTGGGGGAGTGTTTTAGGGTTTAGGGCAGTGCAGTGGTGTTCGGGTAGTGTAGGGGGTCGTGCTGGGGGAGTGTTTTAGGGTTTAGGGCAGTGCAGTGGTGTTCGGGTAGTGTAGGGGGTCGTGCTGGGGGGAGTATTTTAGGGTTTAGGGTAGTGCAGTGGTGTTCGGGTAGTGTAGGAGGTTATGCTGGGGGTAGTGTTCTAGGGTTTAGGGCAGTGCAGTGGTGTTCGGGCAGTGTAGGGCGTCGTGCTGGGGGTGGTGTTTTAGGGTTTAGGGCAGTGCAGTGGTGTTCAGGCAGTGTAGGGGGTCGTGCTGGGGGTGGTGTTTCAGGGTTTAGGGCAGTGCAGTGGTGTTCGGGCAGTGTAGGGGGTCGTGCAGGGGGTGGTGTTTCAGGGTTTAGGGCAGTGCAGTGGTGTTCGGGCAGTGTAGGGGGTCGTGCAGGGGTGGTGTTTCAGGGTTTAGGGCAGTGGTGTTCGGGCAGTGTAGGGGGTCATGCTGGGGGTGGTGTTTCAGGGTTTGGGGCAGTGCAGTGGTGTTCGAGCAGTAAAGGGGGTCATGCTGGGGGTGGTGTTTCAGGGTTTAGGGCAGTGCAGTGGTGTTCGGGCAGTGTAGGGGGCGGTGCAGGGGGTGGTGTTTCAGGGTTTAGGGCAGTGCAGTGGTGTTCGGGCAGTGTAGGGGGTGGTGCAGGGGGTGGTGTTTCAGGGTTTAGGGCAGTGCAGTGGTGTTCAGGCAGTGTAGGGGGTCATGCAGGGGGTGGTGTTTCAGGGTTTAGGGCAGTGCAGTGGTGTTCGGGCAGTGTAGGGGGCGGTGCAGGGGGTGGTGTTTCAGGGTTTAGGGCAGTACAGTGGTGTTCGGGCATTGTAGGGGTGGTGCTGGGGCTGGTGTTTCAGGGTTTAGGGCAGTGCAGTGGTGTTCGGGCAGTGTAGGGGGTCGTGCTGGGGCTGGTGTTTCAGGGTTTAGGGCACTGCAGTGGTGTTCGGGCAGTGTAGGGGGTCGTGCTGGGGCTGGTGTTTCAGGGTTTAGTGCAGTGCAGTGATGTTCGGGCAGTGTAGGGGGTCATGCTGGGGCTGGTGTTTCAGGGTTTAGGGCAGTGGTGTTCGGGCAGTGTAGGGGTCTTGCTGGGGCTGGTGTTTCAGAGTCTAGGGCAATGCAGTGGTGTTCGGGCAGTGTAGGGGGTCTTGCTGGGGCTGGTGTTTCAGGGTTTAGGGCAGTGCAGTGGTGTTCAGGCAGTGTAGGGGGTCATGCTGGGGGTGGTGTTTCAGGGTTTAGGGCAGTGCAGTGGTGTTCGGGCAGTGTAGGGGGTCGTGCTGGGGCTAGTGTTTCAGGGTTTAGGGCAGAGCAAAGGTGCTCAGGCAGTGTAGGGGGTTGTGCTGGGGGTGATGTTTCAGGGTTTAGGGCAGTGCAGTGGTGTTAGGGCAGTGTAGGGTGTCGTGCTGGGGGTGGTATTTCAGGGTTTAGGGCAGTGCAGTGGTGTTCCGGCAGTGTAGGGGGTCGTGCAGGGGTGGTGTTTCAGGGTTCAGTGCAGTGGTGTTCGGGCAGTGTAGGGGGTCATGCTGGGGTGGTGTTTCAGGGTTTAGGGCAGTGCAGTGGTGTTCGGGCAGTGTAGGGTGTCGTGCTGAGGGGTGGTGTTTCAGGGTTTAGGGCAGTGCAGTAGTGTTTGGGCAGTGTAGGGGGTCGTGCAGGGGGTGGTGTTTCAGGGTTTAGGGCAGTGCAGTGGTTTTCGGCCAGTGTAGGTAGTCTTGCTGGGGGTGGTGTTTCAGGGTTTAGGGCAGTGCAGTAGTTTTCGGGCAGTGTAGGCGGTCGTGCTGGGGCTGGTGTTTCAGGGTTTAGGGCAGTGCAGTGGTGTGCGGGCAGTGTACGGGGTTGTGCTGGGGATGGTGTTTCAGGGTTTAGGGCAGTGCAGTGGTGTTTGGGCAGTGTAGGGGGTCGTGCTGGGGGTGGTGTTTCAGGGTTTAGGGCAGTGCAGTGGTGTTCGGGCAGTGTAGGGGGTCGTGCTGGGGCTGGTGTTTCAGGGTTTAGGGCAGTGCAGTGGTGTTCGGGCAGTGTAGGGGGTCGTGCTGGGGCTGGTGTTTCAGGGTTTAGTGCAGTGCAGTGGTGTTCGGGCAGTATAGGGGTCTTGCTGGGGGTGGTGTTTCAGGGTTTAGGGCAGTGGTGTTCGGGCAGTGTAGGGGTCTTGCTGGGGGTGATGTTTCAGGGTTTAGGGCAGTGCAGTGGTGTTCGGGCAGTATAGGGGGTCTTGCTGGGGGTGGTGTTTCAGGGTTTAGGGCAGTGGTGTTCGGGCAGTGTAGGGGGTCTTGCTGGGGGTGATGTTTCAGGGTTTAGGGCAGTGCAGTGGTGTTCGGGCAGTGTAGGGGGTCGTGCTGGGGCTGGTGTTTCAGGGTTTAGGGCAGTGCAGTGGTGTTCGGGCAGTATAGGGGGTCTTGCTGGGGGTGGTGTTTCAGGGTTTAGGGCAGTGGTGTTCGGGCAGTGTAGGGGGTCTTGCTGGGGGTGATGTTTCAGGGTTTAGGGCAGTGCAGTGGTGTTCGGGCAGTGTAGGGGGTCGTGCTAGGGGTGGTGTTTCAGGGTTTAGGGCAGTGCAGTGGTGTTCGGGCAGTGTAGGGGGTCATGCAGGGGCTGGTGTTTCAGGGTTTAGGGCAGTGCAGTGGTGTTCGGGCAGTGTAGGGGGTCGTGCTGGGAGTAGTGTTTTAGGGTTTATGGTAGTGCAGTGGTGCTTGTGTGGTGTAGGGGGTCGTGCTGGGGGTAGTGTTTTAGGGTTTAGGGTAGTGCAGTGGTGTTTGTGTAGTGTAGGGGGTCATGTTTTAGGGTAGTGCAGTGGTGTTTGGGTAGTGTAGGGGGTCGTGCTGGGGGTAGTGTTTTAGGATTTAGGTTAGTGCAGTGGTGTTTGGGTAGTGTAGGGGGTCGTGCTGGGGGTAATGTTTTAGGGTTTAGGGTAGTGCAGTGGTGTTTGTATAGTGTAGGGGGTCGTGCTGGGGGTAGTGTTTTAGGGTTTAGGGTAGTGCAGTGGTGCTTGTGTAGTGTAGGGGGTCGTGCTGGGAGTAGTGTTTTAGGGTTTAGGGTAGTGCAGTGGTGTTTGTGTAGTGTAGGGGGTCATGTTTTAGGGTAGTGCAGTGGTGTTTGGGTAGTGTAGGGGGTCGTGCTGGTGGTAGTGTTTTAGGATTTAGGTTAGTGCAGTGGTGTTTGGGTAGTGTAGGGGGTCGTGCTGGGGGTAGTGTTTTAGGGTTTAGGATAGTGCAGTGGTGCTTGTGTAGTGTAGAGGGTCGTGCTGGGGGTAGTGTTTTAGGGTTTAAGGTAGTGCAGTGGTGTTTTTGTAGTGTAGGGGGTCATGTTTTAAGATGCAATGCTCCAATACCTGACCAGTCTGCACTACATAAAACTGCAAAAAAACTAAAAATAAAAAGTGTTTTGCACACTTTTGTCATTGGGCTATATGTGGGCTACATCTTGGTAATATTTGTGCTACATTTGGGCTCTTTTTTCACTGGTGGCCATCTTGGAAGACTTCTTTGTTATGAAGTTTCCTAATTTCTTCATTTACTGCAGTCTCCTCAGTAGGAAATGCTTTCAGTTTTTTACTTTGATTCCATCAAGAAGGTATTCAGATGTGTCTCACATCTGCCATAAATTCAGAATGTTAGCACTCTAGTTGCTCATTAGATCACTGGAGTAAAGCTACTGCTCACCAGGGAGTTAACTGGTAGTCTGCTGCTGGTATTGAAAGTGATTGTTTCAGTCTGCATGTCAGAATTTTCTAATGAAATAGAAGAGGATTTGAGATCTCACTTAAAACATGCCCTAATTTTTCTTTCTGCAGCACTAACCATAATTTCTATTTCAAAAAGAACCCCTCATTTTGTTCCTTTTTAAATTAAATGTTTTAAGTGTTACCGGTTTATTCCAATCAAGATGGCTTCAGGTGTGCCATACTTTTGTCATAAGTAAGGCTGTTAGCGCTCTAGTTGTTCTTTAGAACACTCTGGGAAGCTGCAGTAGAACACAAAGGCATCAACTGGCAGGCTGCTCCTGTTGAAATATAACAGGAAGATATTTGAGATCACACTTGAAATATGTCCTAATTTTTCTTTCTACAGCACTAACCATAATTTCTATGACAAAATGAACCCCATCATTTTGTTCCTTTTTAAATTAAATGTTTTAAGTGTTACCAGTTTATTCCAATTAAGATGGCTTCAGGTGTGCCATACTTTTGTCATAAGTAAGGCTGTTAGCACTCTAGTTGTTCTTTAGAACACTCTGGGAAGCTGCAGTAGAACACAAAGGCATCAACTGGCAGGCTGCTCCTGTTGAAATATAACAGGAAGAGATTTGAGATCACACTTGAAACATGTCCTAATTTTTCTTTCTATAGCACTAACCATAATTTCTATGACAAAATGAACCCCATCATTTTGTTCCTTTTTAAATTAAATTGTTTAAGTGTTACCAGTTTATTCCAATCAAGATGGCTTCAGGTGTGCCATACTTTTGTCATAAGTAAGGCTGTTAGCACTCTAGTTGTTCTTTAGAACACTCTGGGATGCTGCAGTAGAACACAAAGGAATCAACTGACAGTCTCTGCCCTTGTTGGATGTACATGTTTTACTGAGAATGTCAGACTTCATTCTCACATGAGTGAGAAAGATAATGTGAATTTACAGAAAATATGCTCTCATTTTAGCTTCTGGAGCACCTTCCAAACCTCCATGGGACAAGCATGAGAAAATAGTTTTCTCTCAAACATGATTCATGATATCCCAGCAGAAGGTTTTTCACATGGTAAAATCACCTTAGAATACACCACAATTCCTAAAATTAGTATGGTACCATCAACAAATAAATTCTAATGTAACTAAAGCCTGTTATCACCCTTTATAGTTCTCCTTTTGGTGACCTTCAAAATCTTCTATTCACTACAATGCATTTCAATGAGGTACTATCATTTATATTGGTCCCAAGATGGCTGCCAGCAATTCCAGGATGAAGTGCTGACAGCCAATCAGATCTCACGATGACATGTGTGGTTAGGCTCCGCCCAGATATATATGTGACTTTACTTTTGATTTTCTCAGGAACTACTGAACGGATTTACACCATTTAAGCAAAAGGCACGACACTGAACCAAGGGCTACCTCTTTGCCAAATTTGGTGTAATTCCGTTCAGCAGTTCGGGCTGTAGCTGCGACTAAAGGTTCCTATGGAAAAATGAATGGGGAAAACGTGTTTTGGGACCCCCTTTTTTCTCGGCCCCCACTTGACGTATCACC